>CM052717.1:7139027-7156334 GCA_028551405.1 Uromys caudimaculatus | reverse complement strand
GTGTAGCTCTGGCTGAGTCAGAACTTGCTATGTAGATCACAGTAGGCTAGAACTCAAAGAGCCTGCCTTTGTCTCCCAAGTGCTCAAATCCAAGGCTTATAGCACCATGCCTAGGAATCTCATAAGTTTTCGAGTTAAGGTCTACTATGCAACCTTGACTGGCCTCAGACTCACAGAGATCTACCTGTCTGTCTCCGAGTGCTGGGATCAAAGGTATCTGTAACCATATCAGGACTTTATTTTTTTTTTTTTTAATTTTTATGTGCATTGCCTGTGATGTGTCTGGAAGGGTGTTGGATTCCCTGGACTGGAGTTAGACACAGTTGTGAACTGTCGTGTGGGTGCTGGGAATTGAATTCTTCTGAAAGAGCAGCCAGTGTTCTTAACCACTGAACCAGCTCTCCACTCCCTCTTTTTTTTTTTTTTAAATGTACAGTCTTACTATTGAATCCCAAGCTGGTGGGTGTCCAGTTTCCCACATGACACAGTTGGAAGCATTCTCCTTGCTTCAGCCTTCTATGTGCTAGGATGACAAACATATGCCATCACACACAGCTCTCATCTACACTAACTAAATTGAACCATAGGCTAAACTATGTGTTCTTTTCTTGCCTCTTTTCTTTCCTTTGACAGGGTGGTGCATGTAACCCTGGCTGGCCTCAACCGTGTGAGTGCTGAGGTGATTAAAATGCATAAACATTCATGCCTGATACTCACCAATTCATTCTGATATGTCAATATTTCTAAAACAGAGAGCACTTTTAAGTGTATGGAACACTGAGAGCATCCTTGCCTCGATGAAATAGTGTCTGAAGCCCCGATCACTCTAATGCTTCTAAGTTTATTTTTAAATTTCACCTGAGGCTCAGAGTTGCTAAGCCTCCAGGAAAACAGTTACAGGATTAGTTTCTCAAGCATTTTGATGTACCCTCTCAGCTGGCTGGAGCCCTGTAACAGCCACAGAACCTGCTTACTGCCTAGACTCTACTCAGAACCCAGCTGCCAGGCAGGGACACACATAGCAACAGTTTCCCTTCGAGTGCTACAGGCTCATGGTTTAGATTCTCCCTCCCTCCCTCTGAAAGATTTTGATTTCATTTCTGTTTTCTTTTTATGTGTGTATGCATGTGTGTGTGTGGATGTCTAAGGAGACTTGGAGATGGCATTGGATTCCCCTAGACCTGGAGTTACAGGCACTTGTGAACTGTCTGGTGGATGTACTGGGAACTTAGCACTTGGATCCCTCTGGAAGACTGGTTTCAGGTCTTAGTTGTTTAGCCATCTCTCCAGCTCTGTAGTTTAAATTTCCATTGCTTGTGATTTACCCTCATGTATTCAGATTCCTATCATGCTAGTTCAGATTCACCAGGGACAGACTGTCAGCTGTTCAGTAACTAAAGTCATCAGAGGGCATCCCTGCCTCTGCCTACAGAACACATGGCTGCTGTGCTATGCTGGCAGAGCCAAGTCTGTGCAATAAGGTCCACAAAACTAACCGTGTTTACTATCTGGATCTTTTTTGGGGAAATTCTATTAACTATTTTTATTTTATCATTTATTTATTTGCATCTTTTTTTTTTCTTCTTAAGACAGTGTTTCTCTGTGTAACAGCCCTAGCTGTTCTGAAACTCACTCTGTAGACCAGGCTGACTTTTAACACACAGATCTGCCTACCTCTGCCTCCCCAGTGCTGGGATTAAAGACATTTGTCACCACAATGGGCTTTAAGTTTTGCACTATTCTAGTATAAAATCTTTTCTTTTTCTAGCCTATTAGAGTCTAGACTGATCCCGTTTTTTGTTTTATGACTGCAGTACTAGGGATCAGACCTTGCTTGTGCTACATAAGTGGTCTACTAATGAGCTGCTTCCCAGTACTTGTGGCTTTTAAAAAAAGTCTTGGTTTTCTTTCTTTTGGTAAAGTTTCTTTATCGTGCCCAGATTGGTCTTGAACTCCTAAGCTCAAGGAGTATCGTGTTGTGTCCCCAACCCCAAACCTACTCAGTGCTTGAGGGTACAAGTGCATCTCACCACATCTTTTTTTTTTTTTTTTTTTGGTTTTTCGAGACAGGGTTTCTCTGTGTAGCCCTGGCTGTCCTGGAACTCACTCTGTAGACCAGGTTGGCCTCGAACTCAGAAATCCACCTGCCTCTGCCTCCCAAGTGCTGGGATTAAAGGCGTGCACCACCACTGCCCGGCACACCACATCTTTTAATCATGATAGTTGTGTATCGTTTAGACTTATAGATGTACCTTGTACTATGGAAGTAACCATCCTGTGCTTTCTGTTCTGTTTCTCAGCAATTGTGAAGCCATCTTGGGTCATCAAAACCAACCTGGGCCACATGAAATCTCTGTCTCAAAAAAGGAAAGAGAAGATAGCAGATCCTTAGGAGTAGAGTAGCGGTTCCAGGTGTAATGGTGTATACACCTTTCTTCCTAGCACTCGGGAAACAGAGACAGGGAGCTCTCTGTAGGTTTGCAGCCAGTCTGGTCTATAGAGTGAGTTCCAGAACATCCAGAGCTACATAGAGAGACCCTGGGTCCAAGGATATGGGCTTCAAAATATTCAGTGTGTGCTGAAAGCTGAGATGTCCATGTAGCCTGAGATACTCTGCTACTCAGGAGGCTAAGACAAGAGAATGAGAACGCCCGGGTTAGGGTCGGTGTGAGCTACAGGGCAAGTTCAAGACTAGCAAGGACAATGTAGACCCTGTCTCCAGAAGTAAAAAGAGAGTGCTAGAGAGATGGCTCAATGATTAAGAGCACTAAGTGCTCTTGCAGAGGACCAGATATGGTTCCAGCACCCACAGTAACCCCAGTTCTATGGGTCCTAGTGCCCTCTTCTGGCCTACACAGGCACCAGCCACACATGGTACACATGCATGCATGAAGCAAACATTCATATACTTTAAAAAGTAAATAATAAAAAGGTGGTAGAATACTTATCTAATCTACACAAGGCCCTGGCCTCTATACCCAGCAATACAAAGGAAATGAAAATGCAGTAAGCCCAAGGATCCCACGTGAGATCTCATGTCAGATCCCAGCCCAGCCCCTGCAGATGGACCTGCCATGCATCTTTCTTTCCCCCAGGTGATCCGCTGCGTTTCCATGCTCACTACATTGCTCAGTGCTGGTCTGCTGAGGACCCCATCCCACTTCAGGACCTGGTCTCTGCAGGCCGCCTGGGAACCAGTGTCAGAAAGACCCTGCTTCTCTGCTCCCCTCAGCCTGATGGGAAGGTGGTCTACACTTCCCTGCAGTGGGCCAGCCTGCAGTGAGCTGGAGACCGAGGGGGATGTGGCTGTGTGTGGCAAGAACCCTCCTCCTCGATGGTCACCCCGCTCATCTCCGCATGGAGGCTTGTGCTCTCATGCCCTGCCTTGTTAGTTCTGATTCCAAGGTTTTGAACACTACATCCTTTCTGTTTGTTTGTGTTTTTTTTTTTTTTTTTTCCTGTTTTAAGGTGATTACTACCTGTTGTTCTGTATTTCTGTTAAGAGTGGAGACTGTTTTTGTTTGGTTTTTCTGTTTCCTGTGGGGCTTAGGTCCCAGCAGTTCTCAATAAATTTGTTGAATAAATGTTTGTATTTTGAGTTCTTACAACAATCCTTGAAATTCCTATATTCAGGTGAGAAAAGGGAAGGGGAAATGACTTAACCAGGGTCACAGAACTAATAAGTACTGGACCTGGGCCTTTGCACCTGGTCTTTTGTCTCTTTGCATTGCACTAAGGGTTGCTTTGAAGATATTTTCAGATGACGTTTATTTATTGTAAGTTACCTATGTATGTATGTGAGCATGCATGTGCCATGGAACTTAGGTGGACATCAGAGAACAACTCGAGTGAGCCCCTGTCCTCTTTGCCATGTGGGCCTCGGAATGAACTCACTAGACTTGCCATCAAGACTCTTAAGGGCTGAGCCATCTTCCTGGTCCCCTGGAGATTACTACAAACCATTTTAGATGCACCATGTAAAGGTTGTAACTAAAACTGTTGCCTGAGCTGGTTGTGGTGGTGTAAACCAGTGCAGAAAGATATGCCGAAGAGGCAAAGGCAGGAAGATCATGAGTTTGAGGCCTGCCTGGGCTACGCTTGTGGGGTTGTAGAGGCTCAGCAGTTGAACTTTTCCAAGGGGGCTGAGTTCAGTTGCCAACACATAGAGGACAGCTCCTAAGTGCTTGCAATTCCATCTTCACGGGACCTGGTGCCCTATTCTGCCCTCTAAACAACTGCACTCAGGTGTATATACTCACACAGACATTCATATAATTTGAAATGACTCAACTTGGTGTGGTGGTTCATACCTTTAATCCCAGTATTCAGGTGGGAGAGGTAGGGAGATCTCTGAGATCAAGTCTAGCCTGGTCTACATGGCAAGTTCCAGGCCAGCAAGGCCTGTCCCAAATAAACCAACAAATAAGGGCTGGAGAGGTGGCTCAGTGGTTAATAGTACTTGGTGTTCTTGCAGAGGACCTGAGTTTTGTTGACAGCACATACAGGGCTCACAACTCCAGTCTTTGGGCAGCCAACCCCTTATGACATTGGAAAGTCCTAGGTACACACATGGGATGTTTGTGTGGATATAGGCAGGAAAAATAACTTGTACACATTAAATAAATCATTTTTTTAAATTAAAAAGCAAATGTTTGATACAGAAAGTAAACTAGTCTGACTCCCTGTCCCTACCGTCTGTCCTCCCAGACTAACAAATGCAAGTGTAAATTTTTACCAATCACACTGGTTAAAATAAAAATATCTGAGGTAGGCCTAGTGGTACAGGCCTGTCCTACTATTCAAGGACAGAGGCAAAGGCATTATGCCTATGAGTCTGAGGCCATCCTGTCTACATAGTTCATAGTTCCAGGATAGCCAGGGCTCATAGACCCTGTTTCCCCTAAATAAAAAAAGTTATAAATTATCAGATATACACAAAGCTGGGCATGTCTTTAATCCCAGCACTTAGGAGACAGAGCCAGGCAGATCTCTGTCAGTTTGAATAGGAAGTCCAGGACAGCCAGGACTAAAAGGAAAGACCGTGCCTCAAACAAACAAACAAACAAACAAACAAACATCAGTTTCAGGAAAGTGGATTGCAATTCCAACACTTGGGAGGTATAGGCAGAAGAATCAGGAATTCATGGTCATTTGATGGGAAACCCTGCATCACAAACAATAAAAATAGATTAGGAGAGACTTGCCTATAGGCCAAGGCGGTGGAGGCATTTTCTTAAGTGAGTTCCTCTTTGTCTAGGTTTGTGTCAAGCAGTCAAAACGAACCAACACAATATGCATATTTCAATACTAAAATAAGTCCAACACGACTTACATATTTATATTATTTTTTATAATATGTTTGTATTTTTTTATTATTATATTTTGTGGCCCACACCTAAAATCTCAGCACTTTTAAGGGCAAGGGCACTGCCACAAGATTGATATAGCGGTGGGGAACCTCGGCTGCTGCCCTAAATTCCCTGAAAGTTTTTACCAAGAGTCTTTGTTAAAACAAAAAGTGACAACAGTGGTTAATCACTGCTTTCACCCTAGAAGTGGCAGCCTCGTTAATTCTTGGATTAACCAAGATGTCACCATAGTTCTTCAACCGCCTAACCACCTCACTGGTAAGTCAGCCCAACGAAGTGCCGCTCTGGCCGGCCCGCTCGTCTCTATTGCTTTCCCGCTTCTGATTGGCGTAGCTGCGAGCGCTGCGTGATGACGTCACGGCAGGGTGTCGTCGCTATAAGATCGCGATCCAGCGGCCACATTTCTCTTTGTCACGGGCCTGAGTTCGTAGGTGAGTGTCTTGGTTGTTGTTGAGTTCGCTTTTTGGGGGTGATGGTGTAAAGGAGCCATTCGAATCTTCATGAACACGCTGAGAAAGCGGGGTGGGAAGAAGGTGGCTGGAAGTTATTACAACACGGTTGTGGGACAATCCCAGTTTCAGATTTTCTTAGGAGGCTCTCCCGAGAGCCGAGTAGGTACAGCCATGTCCTAGCGGGAGTTTGCTGCACATGCGCCACAAGGTTTTATATAGTTTTAAAACGACCCTTTACTGCGCAGGCGCAGCGGGCCTAGCGACGTCAACATGCCGGTCGCCAGAAGCTGGGTTTGTCGCAAAACTTATGTGACCCCACGGAGACCCTTCGAGAAATCGCGGCTCGATCAAGAGCTAAAGTTGATTGGTGAGTGGCCAAAGTAGAATTTGGGATTGCGGATCGGGGAAGTTAGGTAGCCATGATGCCTGTCTTCCACGTGGCGCTAGATCACAGAGGATTGCGGTTTACATTAGTTTTGTGTTCTCTAGTAGCCATGCAAATGTAGTAACCCATGACTTTGGCCCTGTGGTTTCCTCCCAACCACGTGCAGGAGAGTATGGACTCCGGAACAAACGTGAGGTATGGAGGGTCAAATTTACCCTGGCCAAGATCCGTAAGGCGGCCCGGGAGCTGTTGACGCTGGACGAGAAGGATCCTCGGCGTCTGTTTGAAGGTGTGTATGAGCCCGTTTTCAAAAGGAATGGTGGTTGCTGGGTTTTTAGGGCGTGGGAGGTGTGACACTGAACAAGCCCGGCTAGTGGAGATTATTTGAGACAGGGTCTTGGTGGCTTAGATTGGCCTGGAACTCAAGTCTAAGTCAGTCTGGCCATAGACTGCCAGAAATATAGAAGTGTTGGGTATGCAGGTTTGAGCCACCTCACTTGGCTTAGGGGAATTTTTCAACACAAACATTAATAGGTAGAGATTGATATTTTGGAGTTAGATGAGAATGAGAACTTAAGGTGTATGAGGATTATTTTCAGCTTTCTTGAGCAGAAGGGAGAATCGCCAAGGCGGCTTCTCAGGAATCATGATCCAGCCTTTATCTAGCATTTCCCATGTAGTAGTGACTACCAGGAAGGGTCTGTTTCTTGATTGCCAGCTTTCAGATTAGAAATTGAAATACCAGTATGTGCCACAAGGATTTTTTAAAAATTATTGGTTATTTTATTTACATATCAAGTGTTATCCCCCTTCCCAGTTTCCCCTCCGAAAAACTCCTATCCCATCCCACCACAAGGATTCTTTTTATTTCAGTTGCTTTCTAGACTTCTGTTTTGCATTGGACAAATGGAGGCCAAAGAAAAGTTTAACAGTAGGAGGCGCACTTGTGTTTCTTCTGTCTTAATGCCTGATGTTTGATTTAGTTTTAGGTGCTGTAAGAGTGATGGTATAATCTTTTCTGTCTGGGGGACATAGTTTTGTATTTGCATCTGGCTAGTGTTTATAGAATGTTAGAGGTTGACCCTAGGCTGTAGGGTTCTGGAAGAAGTAGATGGTGTGTTTTGTAGTTTTTTATTAGGTCTGAGGAGTAGATGTGGGCTGTTTATCTTGTTGGCCTGTGGTACTGTGTAGCTCGGATTACCTGTGAGCTTTGCTTGCCCTTGCCTCCCAGGTACTGGGATTCCTGTTGTGAAATAGAATTTGTTCTTAAAGTTGAAAGCCAGAGCTCTTCCTCGGAGTTTTAAAGGCTGAATGACGGCCTGTTGCCTGTGGGATGCCTACTGGTGAAAGGGTGGCCCAGTGGCCCTGGCAGGCACAAGCCTAGGGCGCTTGGGAGAAAAGTTCTCAGGCACATCACTGGTGTTTTCTCCTGAGCTCCCTGCAAAAATGAGTGAAAGCTGTAGTAGTCAACCTTAGGGAGCACTGAGGAAGCCTGGGGTCAGGCCTCATTTGGCTGCTGCTCCCCCTCATCACAGGCAATGCTCTACTGAGGCGACTTGTTCGCATTGGGGTGCTGGATGAGGGCAAGATGAAGCTGGATTACATCCTGGGCCTGAAGATTGAGGATTTCTTGGAGAGGCGGCTGCAGACCCAGGTCTTTAAGCTGGGCCTGGCCAAATCTATTCACCATGCCCGTGTGCTCATCCGCCAACGTCATATCAGGTAAGCTGCAGCTGGGCCTATAAATCTTACTTCATTTCCCTATCTGTGCTGTTGATTTCCTTTGCTAAGCTGCTATCCGTATCTCCTGTGCAGCCCTTGGAGCTGACAAATGTGAGCTTACCCTTTGGTTCAGAATCATGCCCTGCAAACAGCTTATGGGGGAACTGGGGACAGCCTTCTTTCCCCATAGCCCAGCGCAAGGGTCACTGCGGCTCGAGCCGTACACCTTGTGAAGGTGTCTGCCAGGCATGCAAGCAGCTGAACAGGTAACAGCTCTTGGTGTCCCCTTGGAGGGAGAGGATTGGAGTCAATGTTAAGGTGACAAAGGGGTCTATGGAGTTTGCTGTGTGACGTATAATCTAGACATTCATTGCTGTATTCCTACTTGTTAGTTTGCCAGTGATAACCCACCTGTCTGAGTGACTGGTGCAGACTAGGGTGATGGAAATGGCACACGCATTAGCCCTTCTGCAAACGAGCGCCAATCATAGCTATACCGAGTGTAGTCTCAGGCCCTCACCAGCTTTCATTTTTGGGGAGAGATGTACTCTTGTCTGAGGTGGTTTGAGGCCACATGTCATTACAATGTGGACAGGAGGCAAGCTCAAAGCATGGCACTCTGGTTTCCAGAGTGGGCATAAGAGACCTGAGTGTGAGGTCAGGAGTGCCCGTGAGCCTGCTGTCTAAGGGCAGGACCAACTGATTCAGCCTTTCACTTTGTCCTCTTACCCTGTTCTTCTCGTCAGGGTCCGCAAGCAGGTGGTGAACATCCCGTCCTTCATTGTTCGTCTGGACTCCCAGAAGCACATTGACTTTTCCCTCCGGTCTCCTTATGGTGGTGGCCGTCCAGGCCGAGTGAAGAGGAAGAATGCCAAGAAAGGCCAGGGTGGTGCTGGAGCTGGTGATGATGAGGAAGAGGATTAAATTAATACCTTGCTGCACTGGAGGATTTAGTTTTCCAGTTGACAAATAAAACAATTGAAACTTGGCTATTGGTGTGTGTGCCTTTGTAGTGAGTGCAACTTCTGCAGTGGGACGGAGCCCTGCGAGTGGGCCGTGCTACTATCCAGCTTAGTTTGTTAAATGCTCCCAAGAGGGGAGACACTTGGTTGACAGATGTTACCTACACTGTGGTACTGTGGAAAGCAATATAAACCCAGCCATTTGGAGCCAAATTCCAGTCTCTAGTGAGATCGACCAGTTGAAAGCTTGCAGGGTGGATTTTGTTTTGTAAGTTGTGTCTCAAGATGTGGTTTTGGTGAGCAGGAAATTAGCTAGTGAGACGTTTGCCCAGGGCTGCTTTATAAATTTTCTATCCAAAGTTTTGTGTTGTCATGGTCAGGAGGGAGGTTGGCTTCCTCATTTCTCTATTTTTGCCTTGCTGGGAAGCTTGAGTCAGATGGGAAGATATGCAGATATGCCATTTAAACTCAGGAAATGAAAGCTGCTTTACTAATGTATTTAAGTTGTTGAGGAATAAGGCCAGCTTCAATGCAGGAAAAACTACTGTAAAGCTGGCGTAGAATCTCAAGGCAATGACAAATGACCCCTATATGGAGGTCTGGCTAAGTCCCATTGATAGGCTACATGAGGATGTGATTTGGGTAGTCACCTTCCAGAACAAGCTGACATTTAAAGTGGTCTCTAGGCAGCCTGGGGTTTATCAGGGCTGAGAGTTGATGGCACCATTCTGCGTTCTGTTTAGGGCTTTGACCCTTGATCCTTAAAATGTCAAGAACACCTTCCTGATAGACTAGGTAGCAGCCAGTGATCTGAAATAAGTGAGTGGCTGGGGCAAGCTTGGGAGCTCTGGGCTGTGTTAAATTGAGTCTCCTGTCAAGAGGGTTCTTGTTTCCTTGCTTGTACTTTATAGTAGAATGTGCCAAGGAGGAAGGGTGTATGTTTAAAATGCCTGTGACAGACACTGATGTTGGATGGTTTGTGGTGGTAGGGAGAAGTCAGGCCTAGAAAGTGATAGCTTTAGTGCCTTTAACTCCATGCATTCCAGTTAGATTCCAGTGCTCGGTGCCTGCTGTGGTCTGAGAGTCCTTTATTATCTCTGTTCAAGAGTTGCTCTCACACAATGTGAGGGAGAATAAGCAAGCAAAGGTTTGGGCTAGTCTTGCTTCTGGAAAGTAAATGTCAAATTAGCATCAGTAGTCTTAAGGAGTTTCTGGAAGTAGTGATGAGTCAAACCTTAAGAAATTGACTAATAGCCAGGCTGTGGTGGCGCACGCCTTAATCCCAGCACTTTAATCCCAGTGGTTTAAACCCAGTGAGTTCCAGGACAGCCAGGGCTACACAGAGAAACCCTGTCTTGAAAAAAAGAAGTTTACTAATACTAATAATGGCATCCTTTTAAAGTTTTTTTTCACATGAATTTTCTTGAGGCATTAGAGAATAATTAAAAGTGTCTAGGAAGAAAGTTACATGTGTCTAGGCACATTAAACAAAAGGTTTGGGTTAGACTTGAGACCCCTCTGAATTTCTGGCTTCTTTCAGAAGTAAGCTGGCTCAACTAGGCGCCATCAGGAAGGACCTGTGAAATAGGCGTTTAGAGGATGGAGCAAGGTGATCAAGGTTGCAACAGTTAAATAGCAAGTTTGGGACCAGTGAGGGCTCTATCATATCTGATGTGCATCAAACAGTGAAAAGAAAAAGAAGGTAACAGGGCCCAGAAATAAACCTACTGAGGATGGACTTTAGTTTTGAATGGCAGGCAAGTGCTCTAACACCGAGCTGCATCCCCAGCCCTGCTTTTACCTTTTATTTTGGGACAGGATCTCTAACTTGTACAGAAGGGCCTTGAACTTACCCAGTAGCCAAGACAGATTTTGTAGTGTCTATCCTTGTGCCTCAATCTCCAAAGTAGCTGGGATCTCAGGGCTGTGCCACCAGGCCAAGCAATTTTTTTTTTTTTTTTTTTTTTTTTGGTTTTTCGAGACAGGGTTTCTCTCTCACCTAGTAGACCAGGCTGGCCTTGAACTCAGAAATCCACCTGCCTCTGCCTCCCAAGTGCTGGGATTAAAGGCGTGCACCACCACTGCCCGGCCTTTCTTTTTTTTCTTTTTTTTTTTTTCCTTGCTTTTTTTTTTTAACCTCCTTTTTTATTTTTGATACTTTATATACATTTCCAATGTTTCCCCCTTTCTGAGTCTCCTCTTTGGATACCCCCCATCCCCTCCCCAACCCGCCTCTAGGAGGGAATTCCACCTCCCACCCCCCTCCCGACTGCCCGGCCTTTCTTGTCTACTTTTTAATTGTTTTATTTACCTATTGGGTATGGGAAGGACACCCAGGACTTAGGTGGAGGCGAGAGAAAAATTCTCCCAGCCAGTTTTTTCCTACTGTTCCTGATGATTGAACTTAGAATATCAGTCCTGGTGGCAAGTGCATTTACCTACTGAGCCACTTCAGTGAGCAAGCACACAGGTCTGCCTCCTTAGTGCTGAGATTGAGAGCATGCACTTCCAAGCTTGGCCGATTTATTCATTTTTTAAAAAGGTCTAGTGTGTTCCAGGCTGGTCTCTTACTCCTAAGCTATGTAGCTGAAGATGGCCTTGACCTCTTGACCCTCCTTTCCACTCTAAAATGCTGGGATTTCAGGTGTGTTCTACCCTGGCCGTTGGTGGCTAATGTTTAAAACATGTCTCACTCTGTAGCCCAGGCTGGCATGAAATTCACCAGATATCCCACCATGGCCACAAAACGAATTCCCCTCCTCAGCCTCCCATGGGTTGGAATTGTGGGGCTGTGCAACTGTCACTATAAATTTTCTCATTTCATAGCTTTGTTGAGAATATCATTAAAGTTATCACTCAATATAAAACCTCCCTTCCATTTCATTTCTCATTTCACTTGATTATTGAGAAATCTCTGGCTTTATTTCCAAACTGTGATGTTACTTAAAGTGCAGTCAGGTTTCCATAGTTCCCAGAGTTCTTGTAGGTCTCTCTTAGGCATTCTGGCAGGCAGAATGTCATTGCTCCTTCTCCTTTGGAACAGCCCCTGGATGAGCAGCTGCCAGAGCAGCATATACAGTGGGCTCCTCTGGGGCTTCCTCTGCCTGGGAGAGAGGAGGTGCCGCTGTCCCCTGTCTGAGTGCCCTGCTGCACAACTGGGCATAGGTCACATCCTGGGGCTCCTCGGATTCGGCAACCTGGAGTGGGAGGGGGTGACAGGAAGATATGTGCTTGGCTTGGGGAACCTGCAGGTCTGTGGAGGACAGGACCCACCTGACTGTCCACCTCTTGGCCCTCTTCTGCTTGTTCATATTCTGTGTTCAGCTGTTCCCTTGACATGACAGAAGGTGGGACAGTGCCTGTCCTCCTGAGCCTGGAGGGTTTCACCTGGGCATATGTCTCTCCCTGGGGATCATCCTCAGGTTTCTCTAGCAGGGAATTAGTGAGGTACAGACGGTGTCTTCCTAATCCCCTGGGGATCTCTTGTGGCCAGTTTTCATAGCATGGCCAGAGTGACCTGTTTAGATAACTGCCTCTCTGATGGGATAATCCTGGACTTCCTTCCTACAGTTCTGGCTTAACCTGACATTCTAACCCTTGCTCTCTTGGCTCTAGCCACTCAGTCCATCTTCCTGAAAACATGTTTCTGGGGCTTGGAGAGATGGCTCTATGATTACGAGCATTGGCTGCTCTTGCAGAAGACCTAGGTTTGGATCCCAGAACAACCAGAGAAGCCTACAATCACCTGTAACTCTAGTTCCAGGCTATCTGACATGCTATTCCAGCCTCTGTGAACATCATGCAGGCATGCGATGCAGAGACATACATGCAGGCAAAAGATCCATACACACTATCTATTCAAGTTCCTTTTGTTCTGTGTCCCCTGCCAGGAATTGCTGTCCCTTAGATACCTCTGTGGGCTTCTCCATCCAGGATTTCCCCTCAGAGGACAACCAGACACATGCCAAAGAGCCAGAAAGAGGACAGAGGCTGACAGACACACGGTCCCAGAAAAACCAGGAGAGAGTGAGGGATAGAACACAGGAGGCGGTTGCTGGCCAAAGAGAGGGAGTATTTAGCTGTGGATATTGCTGAGGGCTGAGGGAGGGAGAGGAAAGAGGGCCCCTGGACTAAACTGGGCCCTAAGGTTTAGCACTGCGGATGGGGACAGGGACCTTACCCAACTGTGCAGCTCCACACCATTCTCAGTTTCCATGTCCTCCACCGAGGCATCTGTCATAACAGAATGAACAGAATGTCTCCTCACCAGAGTCTAGGGATGTCTCAGACCCCTAGTTTCCTGCCTTGCCCCAGGTGGGGACAGAGAGCCAGAGAAAGTTGTGACATCCCTGTTTCCATCAAGTGAAGTTCAGACCCACACAGTGAAACCCTCGGGACCTCTCCAACACCCCTGTAATTCTGAAACCTCAGACATCTGCCCTCCCAGGACTCCCTTTCTCTTACAAAGGCTTTCTTCCTGGGTGGCAGCAGCTGGGTTGGACCTGGAGGAACAAGGACATGCCACTTAGCGGTGAGATGTGTCAGGCAGGCAGGGGTCTAGGTCTCTAACTGTGATTTACCTCTTCTGGTGGCCTCTGTCCCTGGTTATGGGCTCTGCAGCTCCTGCAGGAAGTTGCAATTCTTTCTCTTTCTTCTCTGTAGGGAAGAGGAGTCTCAGCTTGGAGGGCAGAAGCCCCTCCCCAGGCATGTGCAGGGAAGGAAGGAAGAGATGTTTGCAAGACAGGGGTGTGAGAGCAACTGTACCACAATATGGTAAAGTTCACAGACTACCTGACATTGTACAGTTTCTGAGACAATTTGCCCTCTGATCTGAGATCTGCACAAGTTTCTAAGCTACCCTGCCCCAGTTTAAGGTTTCCCTGTGGCTGGTTTCTTGAGCCCCCACTTGGATGTTCACAGGGGAACACACCACCTCCCAAGACCCAAGTTACACATACCCTCCTCACCATCCTTCCTGAATTTTCCCTGATGTCTTCGTCGGAGAAGGATGAAGATGAGGATGAAGAGGAACAGGAGGAAGGCCACAGACACTCCAATCAGAGCCTTCAGGTACCCTTGCAGACCTGAGGCACAAGTGACACCATGAGTGCAGACCATTGCTGCTCACCTGAGCACCTACTGTGTGACAGGCACATGCTGGGTATCTGCACACATCATCTCCCATCCTCACAATCATGAACCATGGAGTTGTCTCTTTTTGTATCCAGCCAGTTCACCTGCCTCAGATCACCTGACTGGAAGTGTCAGAGCTGGGAATTGAACCCAACAACTCTAACGTCCAGCCCTGCTCTATGCACCAGAGCTGAGTGCAATGAGTTGAAGAGAAGGAGCCTGAATATTGTGCCATGGCTGTGTGTCCCACCCTTACTCATGTCACCACACTGTGGGTCTCTCCCCTGCAGAATCAGACTCTGGAGGCCTTTCTGTCAGGAGAGGTCCCAACCAAGGGCAGCACAGAAACAAAAAAGAAACACATCAAAACACAAAAACAAAATAAAAAGATCAAATAACTTAAGACATGTAGACCAGGCTTCTATTTATACTCAGGAACAGAAGCCTAGAGAGAGAAGGACTTGACCAAGTCAGGATCTCTAGAAGCAGCTATCAGACTCTAACTAGCCATTGCTCATCTGGGCCATATTCTAACAGTGTTTATCATCCCTCTGAGGCCTAACTCCATGCCTGTGATAGGTTTATTCTCAGAGGCTTAGGGTTAGGATGGGGAGTTGAGTGTCTGTGTTCCCTGCTTTCAACTTCCCATATCTGCCCCATCCCCCACTCTGAGCATAAATATTTCTTTCCGAATGCCCCCTTCTGTAGCCCAACCTCTATGCCCCAGCTTCTGTGGTCTCTGTTGGGATCTTTGTTTGCTTCCTGCATTCACAAGCTGAAGTGAGAGAGAAATGAGGGCTTTGGTGGGCCAAGAGCTGCCAGGCAGCCTGGGGTTGGAGCATACTGGCTGCACAGAGGTGACTGATACTGACCATTAGTTGGCATGGACATTATTGGTGGCAGGGTGGAGGTTCTGGTGGGTCCTAGGAAACAGGACAAGAAGAGGATGAAAGTTAGATGCAAACCCAGGATCCTCACTTTGTTCACTGTCCTCCATCTGCCTGTAGCCTCTGCAAGATCCTCATACTTGCTACTCCAAACCCAGATGACAATAGAGGACAGAGTGGACATTACTCGAGGGACCACTGCTGGCATCCACTCCTCTGCCAGGGAAAGTGTCTTCTGACAAAGACTTACTTTTGTCATCTTAATCTTACCCAAGTAAACAGCTCTGCTACAATGTGGATTGTGATACATGCTGAGATGTCAGGATCACCTCACCTGAGACTGTGAGCTCCACAGGGGCACTGGCATAGGACAACAGGTAGAGAGCTGAGTCTTGAGAACCATAGCACCTGTAGGTGCCTGAGAGATGGGAGGTCACAGCACTCATGGAGAATTCGGCCAGGGACTGCCATTCTTGGGACTTTGATTTTAGTAGCAGGGGTTGTTGTGCTGATCCCTCCTTGGACAGAAAGAAAGTGTCCACGCTGTACCTTGACCAACAGAGCAGGGTCACATTCTCTCCTGAGTGCACTGTGGAGTTAGGCTTCACTGAGAGGGAAAGAGTGATTCGGAGCTGTCCTAAAGAGAAGAGGGATGATGAGAGGCAGGCTTCCTTGTTCTGAGCTCAGATCACACATGATTACCCCTGAGATCCTGGGTCTTGGTCTCTTTTCTCTGACTGAGCTCATCTCCTGCTCTCCTCTTCCTGCAGCTCTTCCTGCTTAGGATTCCTGTCTCTCATCAGCTCCAGGGCACCCCCATGAGAGCCTGAGCAGATCCATGTACCTGATTTTGTCTGAGTTCCTCACCTCTGATCAGGATGTCCAGGGGGTCACTGGAGGCCGACCACTCAGAGGAGAGGCTGTGTCCACCATAGCATCTGTATTGACCTCCAGTGGAGGGTGTCACACAGCCCAGTGTGAAGTTGGCCATGGAGAGGCCAGTGTTGGTCCGCTGGCTGGAGTGCTGCATGATGTCAGCTCCCCCCACCTTGTACAGAGCAAAACTGTCATAGTTGATGTCAGAGAAACACTGCAGGGTGAGATTCATTCCAAAGTCCAGGATATGGCCTTGGTGAGTCAGCAGAGAGGGCTTCGTTGACAGCCCTAGGGGGAAGGTGACAGTTATGGACAGATTTGGTTCTTACCAAACACTTTGTCCTCCCATCCTGCCCAGCACATGTCACAGCTTCTCCCTGAGCAGGGCTGTGACTGAGAACACAGTCTCTCCATTCAGTCCTGCTCTACCTGCAGCTCTGCAGAGGGGCAGGCCATGGCAAGGGCTCAGGGTCTCAGAAAATGATTAGAGAATGTCGGTGCTGACTCACCTGAGATGAGTATTTGTTGGAGATCACTGGGTACTGACCATAACTCTGGGGTATGCTTGTAGTAACCATAACATCTGAATGTCCCCGTGTGGTTTGGGGTCATGGGTCCCATAACAAACAGGGCTTGGTACTGTCCACTAGAATGTGTATACTGTGTGTCCAGTGAGCTGGTGAACTTCTGATCCTCCTTGGTGAGAATGAGTTTATCATATTGATTCTGTGATGCACACTGGAGTGTCATGTTCCCTCCCACTGTCCCCACAGGGCTGGGCAGTACTGACAGCCTGGGTTCATAGCGGTCATAGATTCCTAGGAGAGATGGAGGCAGTCTGTTACTTGTTCCCACACAGTCACAATGTTCTCGTGGACCACTCTGTGGGAGTGGAGCAAAGCGGAGCCTGGGCTTGAGAATCTGACTGTCCCCTCACCTGTCACAACCAGGTCCAAGGTGTCACTAGGCTGTGACCAACCAGCTGAGCTGTAACAATAACAGCGATATTGCCCTGCATGGTCTACTGTCACAGAAGGGATAGAGAAGTTGGCCTTTCCTGCAGACTCCTCCCGGGTCTTCGTTCCCAGGGGTGTTTGGCTTCCTTCTTTATGCAGAAAATACATTTCTGCATCCAGGATGCCCTGACACCAGATGGCCATAGAACTTCTGGAGGCGACCACAGAGCCTGGCTCAGCCTTGATGATGGCTTTGGGGAGGTTCCCTGCAAGGAAAAAGGGGAGAAGCAGGTGGGTTTGTTTGAGAGTGGCACAGAGAAAGTCACACTTGGAGATGGCACTTAAGCTCATCGAGAGTGGGACAGAGCCCAGTGAACACTCATCTGACTCCTGAACACCCTGGATTTTGCTATCCCTTTCTTTGTTGGGTTCTGTGTCTTGAGTCTCACTGTCTCCTGTGCTCTGTGTCAGTGGGCTAAAGAGCCTTGGTTCTTCAACACAGCACACATCAAGGCCTCCCTGAGCACTTCTCTCATATCAATATTCTATTTAAAGGCTGTGGTTC
>CM052717.1:7120866-7138527 GCA_028551405.1 Uromys caudimaculatus | reverse complement strand
GCTATACCCAGCAAAACTCTCAATTACCGTAGATGGTGAAACCAAAATATTCTATGACAAAACCAAATTTACACAATATGATTCCACAAACCCAGCCCAACAAAGGATAATGGATGGTAAACGTCAACTCAAAGAGGGAAACTACACCCTAGAAAAAGCAAGAAAGTCATCTTTCAACAAACGCAAAAGAAGATAGCCACATAAAAGTAAAAATAACATCGAAAATAACAGGAACCAACAGTCACTATTCCTTAATATCTCTAAATATCAATGGACTCAATTCCCCAATAAAAAGACATAGACTGACAGACTGGATCCATAAAGAGGACCCAGCATTTTGCTGCATTCAAGAAACACATCTCTGTGATAAAGACAAACACTACCTCAGAGTAAAGGGCTGGAAAACGAGTTTCCAGGCAAATGGTCCCAAGAAACAAGCTAGAGTAGCCATTCTAATACCGGATAAAATTGACTTTCACCCAAAAGTCATCAAACAAGATAAGGAAGGACACTTCATACTCATCAAAGGAAAAATCTATCAAGAAGAACTCTCAATTCTGACCTCAGTGCTGGGATTAAAAGCATCCCCCACCCCCACCCCACCCCAACCCAGCCATCATTTGTCTTTTATTCCTTACTTTTGTAACACTAAAGTTCATGCTTTCTTTTTAAAACTGTTTTTACGTATGGTGAGTGATGCAAAAATAATAAGTAAGAAAGAAGTATGGTGAGCCATTCTCTCTCTCTCTCTCTCTCTCTCTCTCTCTCTCTCTCTCTCTCTCTCACACACACACACACACACACACACACACACACACACACACACCTCAGCTGGTTCACGAACTGAGGCTGATCCTGAACTCCTGACCCCCTTGCCATCTGTGTGCTGAGATTCTAGGCTTGTGCTACCACACAGGCGGTTTTCAAAAATCACCTCATAGGATCTCTGAGCGTTTAAAGAACACTGCAGGTTCCTCTGAACACAATCTATACGGGTGCTGAATATCCCAAAGACTATTTTCCTACTCAGGAGTATTTGGCACCAGTGTCTGTGTTGTGATCTGAGTGTCCCTAATCCCCACACTCTGAAATGCTCGCCCCCAATGTTATGGAGAGGGTAGGTGACAAAATGCTTGGAATTCGTGTCCTTGTGAAAGAGACCATTGCCCCTCATGTTATTTGAGGTCCCAACCCCAGATCTGTTCTGATCTTGGACTTCATGACTCCAAGATTAGATTCCATATCCAGAATACTCAGGTACTGTGCATCCATCTAGTTACATCTTCTCCGGGCAAATTTCCTGTGCCTGGTTCTATCCCAGAATCCTTTCTGCCTCCCAGATGTCCTATCTTCTATTCTACTCTTTCCTATAGGTCATAGGTTTTTTTTTAATTGACAGGTGATGCATCCACACAATACACAAGATATTCTCTCTACAGAAGTATAGAGGAAGTCTAGAAACACTTTTGCTTTCAAATGAGAAGTATAGGAGATATCTGGGAAAAAACCTCATAGTCAGAGCCTAGGGACTAGTGCTGAGCTTCCACAGAACACAGAGTGACCTTCAGGACTAAAAAGTATCCAGCCCCCCAAAAACGTGGCTTGAGAGAACCAACTATGTAGACTTATCCTCTGACCTCCGTGGACATGCCCTCCCACTCCCCCATAAACACACAAATGAATGTTAAGGTGTACTTTTATTTTTATTATCTGTGTGCTTGTGAGTTAGGGTGCCCAGAGAGGCCATAACACCCGATACTGGATTTCCTGGAACTGGAGTTATAAGTGATTGTGAGCCATCTGACATGGCTACTAGGAACAGCACTTGGGTCCTCTGCAGAAACAGCTAACTACTGAGCCACCTCTCTAGCCACAATAAAACAACAACAACAACAAACATTTACAGAAGGCCCTACAGAATAGCATGTGCCAATAAACCTACCATTGAGGAGTAGAAATAGATGAACCTCAGGGATTTGCTGGCCAGAGAGCCTATCCAAATGTGTGAGCTCTGGCTTTAGCCAGTGAGAGATTATGTCTCTAAATAAATAAATAAATAAATAAATAAATAAATAAATAAATAAGGATCTGAGAGATAGCTCAACAATTAAGAGCATTTCCTGTTCTTCTGGGGACCTGGATCCAATTCTCAGCACCCATATATTGGCTAACAACTGTCTGGAACTCCAGTTCCAGGGGATCTGATGCCTTCCTCTGTCCTCCAAGGGCATTGGGCATGCATGCAGACAAAATCACTCCTATGCATAAAAGCAAGATAAGTAAATCTTTCAATTTTTAAAAAACAATAACCACAACCATTATAATGTAGATATCAATAGATCTACCTGATATCAATCTCCACAGGAACATACACAGGTAAACCATACACACACACATATTGGGGGGGGGGGAGGTGCTCAGGCCAAATTGTAAGAGCCCCTGCCCATGTCAGGAGCTGTATCGGGAAAACTAACTTCAGGACATGCATAAGGTGGTAATGCAAGAGGCAGGAGAAATACCACAGGGAAGAACCCTCCCACACACACCACACAGAAATTGGTTACCCAATACCAAGTGGTCAGCCCTAAGATCCTATGCACACAGGTAACCTGACCCGGGCTGAACAGCTTGTATTTATGTATTTAGGAATATATACTTATGTGTATGTAAGTGTGTAGCAACAACTGAAGAAAGAAAAAAGAGGCCATGAGTTTGAGAGAAAGGGTGGTGCATAAAAGAGGTTTAAGGGGGAAAGGAAAGGGGAGAAATAATGTAATTATACTTTCAAAAATTACTATGAATAATAATAAGATGAGAATGAGAATGGCAGTCGCTGACACCTTATTAAAGACGCCTTCCCAGGAGAATGATGTATTTGTGTAACCCCAATGTCGCTGAGAATTACTTTGAAAAAGAATAAGAAACAAACCAGGCAGTGGTGGTACTTGCCTTTAATCCCAGCACTCAGGAGCCAGAGTTGAATGATCTCTGAATTCTAGGCCAGCCTGGTCTACAGAGTGAGTTCCAGGACAGCCAGGGCTACACAGAGAAACCCTGTCTTGGAAAATATGAAGAGAAAAGAAAATAAGAGAAAAGAAAAAGAAAAGAAATAAAGCTAAAATTATTTATTTTTATTTTTCACTTATTCATTTTACAGTCTGCTCACTGCCTCCCTCCCAGTCACACACACCCCCACAATCCTTTTTCCCTTCCCCCTCCCCTTCTCTTCTGAGCAGGCAGACCCCCCAATTGGTATCCCCCTCCCTCTGGCACATCAAGTTTCTTTGAGGCTAGGTGCTTCCTCTCCTACTGAGGGCAAACAAGGCCAAGCAGTAGTGAATGTGTCAAAACCAACGAAGAAAGGAAAACTCTTCTATGACCGTAATCCTCCCTCGAGATATCCTATCTCAGTGCCCGGGCCTGACCTGGCCTCCCCAGAGCCTCTCTTCCTCTCCTTCCTGATTCCAGCCTTGCTTTCCCTCACTGGCCCTCTTCAATCAGCTCCTACCCAGGCCCCCAGCCTGGGTTGTTATTAAATCCGGCAACCCTGTTGATTTTGTTTCACTTTATTATTTTATTGTCCTTGGCCTGCTTCGGAAACTCCAGGCGGGTTTGTCGACTTCTCTCCATCCCCTCCCCGCCCTCTTTCTCTAGCAATGGCCTTGCCCCAGGGATTCCTTCCCTCTTTTCACTCAGACTTTGCCCTTCAGGGAGATTTTGCTCCAGGCTTTTTCTTCTTTTTCCTTTCCTTGAGAAATTCGTCTCACAATCCATGGATTTTAGCGTTCAGTTCAAGCGTTAAGGAGCGGGCTCTCTAAGATGATGAATTGCAAGTGGGGGGCTGCTGGGCATTAAAGTCAGCTTCCCAGCTCGTCTGAGCGCATCCCTGGCTACACAAAGTGCACTCTCGAAGCTGGCCTTCCTCCGGCCTCTAAGAGCAGTGGGCCTCAACCTTCCTAATGCTGCCACCCTTTAATACAGTCGCTTATGCTGTGGTGACCCTCAACCATGAAATCATTTTTGCTGCTACTCCATAACTGTAACGTTGCTACTGCTAAGACTAAGTATGGAAGAGAGAGGATATCTGATAAGTGATGCCTGTGGGGGGATCTTTTGACCCCCAACGGGGTCTCCACCCACAGATTGAGCACCACTGCTCTTGAATGATCTCTAAGGGTCATTGTAGTTGGCAGAATGAATTGAATGAAAGACATCCTCACACTAGCCTCTGAGCCCTTGCGTGGGTTACCTCACCGCCAGGACAGGAGTTGTGTGTGTACATTGGCCCCTTGACCTGTCACATGTCCTATTTGTCACATACGTTACAAATGTCATAATTACATCATATATCTTGACTACATATTTGCTTCGATGTTGACGAAGTGTAAAAACATGCACACCCAGAATGAGTAACTTAATAAAGCTAGAAAACTCATAAACAGTCAGGTATGGTGACACATCTTTAATCCCGGCACTCTGGAGACTAGAGGCAATCAGATCTCTGTGACTTTGAGGATAGTCTGGCTGACATAGCAAGTTCCAGGCCAGCCAGAGCTACATAGTGAGACACTGTCACCTCAGCTATCCAGGATACTGACATGGGAGGAAGTGAAATTTAACTTCAGCCTGGGTTACTCAATGAGAGACCCTGTCTGAAACACAGGGTACAGGGTACAGGGTAATCTTTACCCTGTGTGCAAAAACATTATGCCTATAGGAGGCAGTGGTTTATAGCTCAGTGGTACAGGGTTTAACTAGCATGCAGAAGGCTCTGGGTTCAATTCCTACTATCACCAACAAAACAATTCATCAACAGCAATGTGTACATGTGTGCTCATGTATGTACAGCGCTCTCTCTCTCTCTCTCCCCCTCTCTCTGTCTCTCTCTGTCTCTCTCTCTCTCTCTCTCTCTGTGTGGCGTGGGGGGGTTGTGCAAATGAGACATAGTAGTTGTCTCTATCAGTATGGGTTGTTTAATTTAACCTCCAGTTGTAGTCATTTTCTCTAAAATGACTTTATTATGCTTTTCTTCAAGGCTGCCCAAAACCCCTTTGGGAGCATACACCACGATTTCTTTTTTTTGTTGTTTTTTTTGTTGTTGTTTTTCTGAGACAGGGTTTCTCTGTGTAGACCTGGCTGTCCTGGAACTCACTCTGTAGACCAGGCTGGCCTCGAACTCAGAAATCTGCCTGCCTCTGCCTCCTGAGTGCTGGGATTAAAGGTGTGCGCCACCACCGCCTGGCCAACACCACGATTTCTTTATCCAATCATCTATCTGTTGACGGATGTCTAGACTAATCCAGTAACCTGGCTCCTGTGTAAAAGCTGCAAAGACATGAGCCGGCAGACGCGTGTCATTCTGACTGAGATTTCTCCTAGTGGCTTTCAAGCTGACCTCTCAGTGTCTACCAAAGTCATTTCTACTTGCTGGTCTCTGTCCAGAGACCCTGACTCCAGTGCCTCCTGCAGACCTCCCAAAGTGTCTCAATTAAACAGTGTGGAATTCTCCCTGTACTACCATACCTAGCCTCTGCCTTTCTCTGAATGTGCTCCCTCCTCCCTGTTTCTACAGGTTTCCAGTATAGACCTTCAGTGTGTATCTCGAAGGGGCTTGCTTATTAGATCTGTAACTGGGTCTCCCTCTGAGCCTTCCAACTTTCTGCGTATTTTGCCCTAAGTCACACCACACCTGGGAACAGCACACACACTTCATACCCCAAACACCCTCATCCTGTCATGCTCCATCAGCTTCAGAAGGTTGGTTTTGAACACCAGACACAGGCAATCAGGGTAAAGCCCCCTCTATGGAAGATGGCTGCAAATAGGAACATCCTGGGGAACTCTCTAGGGCAATCTCACAGCATATCTTTCTCCAACTGGAACTTTAATTCTCTTCTCTCTCCTTTCCTCTCTTCCCATCTCCCTCTTCTCAACACATCACTCCATTCTCTCCTTCTCTCTCTCTCTCTCTCTCTCTCTCTCTCTCTCTCTCTCTCACACACACACACACACACACACACACACACACACACACACACACACACACACACACACACACTCACTCACGCCACTCCCCTAACAGCTGCAGTCTGGAAGAAATTACTCTTCTAAACAGCCAGACTTCCCTGCTTTCAGGAAATTCCAGGCTGGGCGGGGGAGGGGCCGGGCTGGGGGCGCGTCCGTCCATCCCCCTAGCTCTGCCCCTGCTTCCACTACACTCAGTCCTGGTCTCCTCCTGCCCCCACAATCCCTTCAAAGGGCCCTTAGCTTTTCGAGCATCCAGGCTTTCTAGTCCTTTAAATCCTAGAGACAAACTATAAGGGACTAGGGAGGGCTGGGAGGGGCCTATGGCTTAACCCTCTCAGCCCGGGACAAGAGACCAACTTGGCTGACTGGGCGTTGACTTGGTGCTTGGTTGGGAGGCTACCATGGCCCCCGAGAGGGGCTGAGGCTTATTCCCGGTGCAGGTAAGAGAACCACAGCCAGAGCTTGCCGGACTCTGGGGGCTAGTCTCCTGGGTCTGAGGGAGGAGGGCAGTAAACGTTAGAGAAGGCTGAACCCTGGACCCCTGGAATGGGAGAGAGAAAAGCAGGGGAACTCCCAGCCTGTGAAACCAGAGAGCTAGGAGGTGGGGCTCCTGGGACCCAAGGGTGCAGGACCCAGCCTGAGGCGGTGGCACTCAGACCGCATGCCTGGGTCCTGAAGCCCCTACCAGGTAGGACGTGTCACTTGTTTTATTTGCCAGGTGATCTCCCGCCTGGAGAAAGAAGGAAAGGCGCCAGAGAGGTAGCCTCCGCGGCCAAGAGGGACCCCAGCTTAAACCGGATCTCAATTCAGTCTGGACCACGAGGTGAGAAGGTTGTAGTGGGCAGGGGGTCTTCAACCAAACAGACCAGGGCCTTTGAAGTCCCCGATGCAGCCTTTTCCTTTTAGGAAAAGGATTGCCAATCCTAAAATCCCAGGGGTCTCCAGGTGGGGTCCCTTGCCAGGTCCGGGCTCCACCCTCCTCCAGCCTGAGAACCAGTCCGGCAAGCTCTGGAGCGGGTTGCTATTTCCTTACTGGCAGGACTGGGGCTGAGAGAGGACAGAGGTGAGCCAGCTGTGCCCCCCACCCCCTCCTGCAGCTGGAGCCACGCGGTACTTAGGCAGGAAAAAGAGGGTGGAAAAGGCCAGAGAGGATGTGCTTATCTGAGCATGTGTTTGTCAGGGCGGGCTGGGTTGCCTGTGAGTGCTTGCTTCCAGTCTACTTTGCATTGATCCCTAACAACAGCCCCTCTGTAAGAGCCTAGGCTGATGACGAACTTTTTCCAAGAATGACCACATTGCCTTGAGTTTCACAGGCCCGCAGCTTGCATATTCGAGCCTAGAGCTGAGTGTGCAAAAAAGGACACCTAGGCTGCAGAGGGATGTGACTCGCTCAAGGTCTCAGAGCTAGCCAGGGCTGCAGGGGCATTGTGTGTACACGTGTGAGAGCACGCGTGTAGTGTGTTGCATTGGAGTATGTTAGGGTCATCTTCTAGATTACTCTCCACTTTATTCTTGAAATGACCGAGGTCTCTTATGCACCCTGGAGTTGAATAAACCCCAGCTGTCTTCCTGCCCCTGCCCTCTACAGTGTTGGTCTTAGAAGGTTTTTAAATGGGTGCTGGGGATTTGAACTCAGGTCCTCGTGATTGTGCAGCAAGTACCCTCGCCCCCTTCTAAACAATTAACCATCTTTCCAGTCCCAAGAGCTTTTTTTTCTCCCCCAAGAGACTTAATCTCACTATGTAGCCCTGGCTGGCCTGAAACTCTCTATGTAGACCAGGCTGGCCTGAGACTTATAAAACCCCACTTACTTTCTGTACCTGAGATTAAAGGCATGTGCCATCACATCCTCCTCCAACAGCTCTTTTGGTTGTGAGCCTAACCTTTAACATCTGAGCCTTCCCTCTAGCCCCACAGAAGCCCTTTTTAACTCACATCCTCTCCCCATATACAGTGGAAGAGAGAAACAAAGTCAGGTAGGGTACCGAGGGAGAGCTCTGGCCTTTATATCACATAAAACTGTTCTGTTCCTCTCCATGTGGTCCCCCTCCTGTGAGTGACTGTCAACTGCAATAGCGTCTTTGCATTTCGGTCTTCACTGGCCTGTTCTAAATCCTGTCTCCAGAATTTATTCCTGTGTGACCCAGGGCTAGTTATTGAACCTTACGGTTTTTCATCATTGAAAAAAAAAAGTGATCACCTTCTGCTCCAAGGATTGTTTTGAGGATTAAATGAGTTTTGCATCCTTTCACGTTACCAAGGGCAGTGCTCATCCATGAGAAGGTGCTTGGAATATAAAGTGGGCCGTACGTGTGTTTTTTGACCTCCTTTAATACACAAGGGTCTGGCTCTTGTTATTCAGAGAATAAATTCAGCCAAAGGTTAAGGGAAGTCCCATAAAGAAAAAAAAAAAAAAGGCAAATTTCTAGCACCAGTATATGTAATGTTACAAATTGTGATCTTAGCTGAACCTATGGGGGTATAGGCCTATAATCCCAGGTACTGGGAGTAGAGGCTGAGGCAGGAGGATCCCAAGTTCAAAGCCTGGGTAGTAGAGTAAGTATAAATAGAAAATAAAACATCAGTTTGAGCAACCTAATGGGGCCCCATCTGAAAATGTTAAAAATAAAAATCTCTTCTTCTTTTTCTTCTCCCTCCTCTCCGTCCCCCTCCTTCTCTCTTTTGCTTTGTCTTTTTTTCTTTCTTTCTTTCCTTCTTTCCTTCCTTTCTTTCTTTCTTTGTGTGTGTGTGTGTGTGTGTGTGTGTGTGTGTGTGTGTGTGTGTGTAATCCTGGCTACCCTCAACCTCAAACTCAGTTTTCTGCTTGCCTCTGACTCCCAAATGCTGGGATTAAATGTATGTACTACTACACCCCTCTAAAACTCTTTAGTTTTAAAGGTTAATGGCATAGCTTAAATGGCAGGAGGTTTGCTTAAAATCCTCCAATGAAGGGGACAGGGATGTGGCTCAGGGCTGGAGTGCCTGCCTGGAATCAACCAATGAGGTACTAGGGGCGTGGCTCAATGGTAGAGTGATTGCCTAACACCAAGGGTGTTAGCTAGCTCCAGGGTTTATCCTCAGCACTCCAACAGAAAGGAGTAGAATTCTAGGTGCACTTACTTATTGGACATTTACTGTATGCTTTGCTGAGATAGAGTAGTCTATTGATATCCCACTGGACAGATGAGAAAGCAAGATCTGATGGGTCACATGCCTATCCAAAGCCACACAGCAACTGTCCCTGCCAGATCCGACCCTGAGCCTCTAATTTTCTGAATTCTACCTGTTTTCCCTTCTCACTGCAGAGTACTGAGAAGAGGGGCATCGCTGGCTCCAAGAGAGGATCTTTATGGTTAACTGTGGCTCAGTATTTACTAGTGAGCCAAATACAGCATTTAAAAAATAGGAAAAATCCGAGTACCTGCTAAATTGCGAAAGGTCAGTCTCCCAGTCCATCAAAACTCTTGTTTACATTATGGTGGAAGAAGGGAGTCGTGATTGTGTGTCAATATATGTCCGCTCACCTAGGTTAAGGGTAGAGTGGGACTGGTATACCAAGAGTGGTTTGAGAGACGGACAAGATGGCACAGGGTTGTAAGCTCAGCACTTGGGAAGGCTGAGGCAGGAGGACTGCTGTGAGCTGCCTGTGAGATGCTATCTCCAAATTACAACCCACAACAATAAACACCAATACTGGTGGTAGGCCTGTAATGTCAGCTACTCAGGGTGCTGAGGAAGGATAATGAAGTTTAAGGCCTAGGCTACAAAGTAAGTTCAAAGACAGCCTGGACATTTTAGTAAGGTCTTGTCCCATAATGAAAATCAAAAAGGTTTGGGAGAGGGTTGTGAAAATGTTGGAGCTATGACTCAGACATTTGAAGCACTGGCTGTTCTTCCAGAGGACCTGGGTTTGATTCCACATCTGTTATATATAAATGTAGCAAAGGGTCTCTAGTGGGCCCATGCTAAGGTTTCTCCATGTGTAATTATACCATGCAACTGATCTGGTATAAAGGGGGTTTATTTGGGGGAAGGAGGGGAGTAAGGTCTGGAGAAGGGCTCAAGGCAGAAGATAGACATGTAGACAGGCAGACAGATGGGAACAGAGCCACGAGGGCAGAGAAGGGGGTAGGGGAACAGAGAAGGACCAAAAAAGGAGAGAGAAAGAGATTATCCAAGAACACGTGGGAACAGAGAAAGAACTGGGGTGTCCAGCAGTCCTTTCACATGCTGCCTGACCTGGGAAGCAATAGGTAATGGCGGCCAGTGATGACGTAAGGCGTCCCTGGGAGGAGTCTAGAGGAATCACCTGAGAGCAAACAACACTCACAGGGTAACCCTTGGTCATCCGTAATCCCAAGAGATTTGACACCCTGGGGAGTGTCTATGGGTTGTTTTGGCCTCTATGGGCACCAGCCATGCATTTGGTACACAGATACACATTCGGGCAAAACACCCATACACTTAAAAAAAAAAATTGTAGACATGAGAATGTAGTTCAGTGTTAGAGTGCTTTCCTGGGACGTGTGAGATCCTAGGTTCAGTCCAGAGTAGAGAGGAACACATGTAAAGTGTACATGCATACATACGTGCAATAAACAGTCCTTAGATCACATCCATCTAAATTATTTCAAGCAGTTTTGGCTTGACGCTTCTCCCCAGGGTGCTGAATGCTGAAAGAGCAATGTTGGCGGCTTTGCCTTTCTCACACAGTTTTACCAAGTCTAATCTTTGTTCTGCAGTTATTGTTTGGGTGACAAAACCTTTTCTTCTCCCAGCACTAGCACTACCAGTTGGCAATACTTAATATTAAAAATAGGCTTTTCTTTAAGTCGCTGTTTCTATGTGCTCTGCAAGGAATCGGAAGTGTCATCTGTTGTACAGACAGGAAAATGAAAAGATTAATTTGTGGAGATTCACTTAACTGAAAAAGGGTGAGGCCTTGATTGAAATAGAAACCAGGGATTTCATTATAGTAGCAGTGAGTGTTAAAAGTACAGGGTTGTGAAAGTTCCTCCCAACATTTCCATGGAAAAAGACCAAGCTTTGGAATATTGGCCAAGGCTTGCCGTGTTTCTATTTTCCACCCAGTCAGGTGTGGTGCACATCTGGTTTACAATTCACTAGCTGGCAGCTGCAAACATGATATTCTTGCTGATGTTTTTTTATTAGATCTGCTCCGTTTATCTGAGTTTTCCCTGTGTATTTGGGCATTAGCATTGTCATCGTCATCTCTCTCTTTCATTCTCTCTCTCCCCCTCCCTCTCCCCCCACCCCCCGTACATATGTACACCACATGCAAGCTTGTTGCCCACGGAGGTCAGAAGAAGGCATCCAATCCCCTGGAATTGATGGTAGTGGGTAGATGTGAACCACCATGTGGGTAGTGGGAATATGTATGTTTGCATGTGTCTGTGAACAGTACCTGCAGAAGCAAGTGGAGGGCATCAGTCTTCTTAGAGGTGTAGTTACAGGAAGTTGTAAACTGTGGGACTTGGGTACTGAGATCAGAGCTTCCCTGGAAAAGCAGCAAACACTATTAACCTTATATTAACATATAAAGTATTTGCTTTATTATTAGTGTTTTTACAAAACACGAGATGTTATTCTGCTAGGTCAGAGTCCCCCCAAAGCAGATCATTTTAATTATAAAATTCTATGTAAACATACTTCCCTCCCTTGGAAGAGTAGCAAACACTAAACCTCTGAGCCATCACTTCAGCCCCCTCTTACTACCAATTTTTAAAATGTAAGGCATTTGATTTATTATTAGTGTTTTACAAAATATGAGATGTTATACTGCTAGATCATAGTATCTCCCAAAGCAGATCATTTTAGCTATAAAATTCTGTGTAAATATACAGCTTCCCTGGACCACTCTAAAGCTCCCAAATGGGAATCTTCATGTGGTCTATTCAGTGAATTTTTTTTTTTCCGAGCTATTCAGTGAATTTTGCATATGCCCTGTAGAGTTTTCTTGGTCCACTTCTTCAATGTGTACAGAAGGGAGAGTGCTCGAGTGTGTGGTTAGCCCTAGACCTGTGCCTTGGGTATTAAGTCTCCCTGTCTTCCACAATGGACATTGGCAATCATGTATTGTTCATCTATAGCTAATGCTAACTGAAGTTATATTTTTTTATTAGCCTTGATGGGAAGCACTCCAAAAGTAATTTTTTCATACCTACCCTCTAGAAATGCTCAAATATTTTTTTGTTGGGGTGACCCACATAGCATAATGGTCATGTGTAGTGAGAATTCTGGAATGTTTGTTTTAAAAAAAAAAAAAACAGAACTATTATAAGAATGTGCATTCATTTTAATCCAGGTGTAGGGATGTGGGGCTGCTTCAGATTTTCTTCAGCAGCTGACTATGATTTGTCTCGAGCTCTAGTAGAAGTATGGTTTTGCCAGCTGCAGATTTTTTTTTTTTTTTTTTTTTTTTTTTTTTGCAATTTTGTGACATTTGGAATTCTGGAAAGTTTTCAGAGGTTACATAAAAGTGAGGGCCCTGAGAGAGGTGGTTGGTAGTTGTTGGTCATTTAGGGAGGTTGGTTGTGGTATGCTAGTAGCCATGGTCAAAGAAAAAAAAGAAGAAACAAAAGGGAAGAAACAAAAGGGAAGAAATTAGTGATAGGGGATGAAATGGGGTGGGGGAGGGTGAGACAGAGTGGAGGAAAACCCTCAAAGTAGCCAAGAGGAGGTACAGTTATGGGTGTGCTAGACTCAGGAAGACCTAACTACCACAAAGTAGCAAAGACCAGGTACAGTTGTGGGCGTGTTAGACTCAGGAAAACCTCTAAGTATGTCACTGAGTTCAGACCTTGGGAACCTCTCAGTATGATTCCTCATTTGTTGTTGTTTTTTGTTTGTTTTTTTCGAGACAAGGTTTCTCTGTGCAGTCCTGGCTGTCCTGGAACTCACTCTGTAGACCAGGCTAGCCTCGAACTCAGAAATCCACCTGCCTCTGCCTCCCAAGTGCTGGAATTAAAGGCGTGCGCCACCACTGCCCGGCTGATTCCTCATTTGTTAACTGAGAATAATAGTCCCATGGTTGTGCCAGGGAAATGTTAGTGATCCCCCAAAACACACACAGGAGCCGATCTGATGCAATTCATAGCGGGGGGGGGGTTTATTCTATTCGAGTTAGCTCTTCCCCCCCCCCCCCAATACACCACCTTCACCTCACACAGGATGGTTTTGGTGGTGGGGGAGCCCCGAATGTCTATGGGGCAAGGCTTTATAGTAAGCAGCAAGCAGGGAGCACGTATGCAAGCATCTAATTGGAAAGCTGTTGTGACCTTTAAAATAATTGGTTGGTGCTGGGAGTCATATCATAAACTTAACTTCTGCTCCCCTCTGCATTGGTGGTCGTTAGGCAGAGGTTGGGCTTGTAACCTGGGGGTACAGGTTTGTTGGGGAAATAACCTGGAGACACTGGTCTTGTTGAGGGTGTAAGCCGGAGATGCTGGTCTTGTTAGGGATTAACCTAGAGACTGGAGCTAGGCTTGGGTTTTGATGAGGGCAACTTGGAAACTAATGCTAGGTACCACCCTGTTCATTTACCTGAGTTCAAACTTAGGTCAGGTTCTCTAAAATGGAGACTGAACTTAAAAGCTTTGGCCTCTCAGCACCATGGTCCTGCTTTATGAGAGCATTCTGTGGCTGATTATGTGGGATAGGGACACGGAGTTGGGGCTCCCGAATGAGGCAGCTCTGATATGCCTATATCCCCACAGATGCCGGTGTTGAAGCAGCTGGGCCCTGCACAGCCCAAGAAGCGACTGGAGCGCGGAGCACTCTCTATCTCAGCACCCCTCGGAGACTTCAGGCACACACTGCATGTGGGACGTGGTGGCGACGCTTTCGGGGACACCTCATTCCTGAGTCGCCACGGGGGCGGTCCGCCTCCCGAGTCCGGAGCCCCGCCGGTTATGGCCCCACATTCTGTTCCTCCACCTGCAGTCCCACAGCCCCCTGTGCCTGGTCTCCGAGTGCCTTCACCTGCGGACCCTCTGCTGTCCTTCCACCTGGACCTGGGCCCCTCTATGCTGGACGCGGTGTTAGGCGTCATGGACGCGGAGCGCGGCGAGACAACAGCCACCAAGCCCGATGGGGATGCCCACCCTGGAATGCAGCACCCCAAGGCCCGCTGCTGCTCCAATGCTGACCTCCAGCTCGACGATGTCATCGGTCTGTAGTGTTATGATTCCCCCAACTCCTCCCTCCCAGCTCTCCACTTTTGTACACATAAATGGCCGAGGTTTGTGCCATGGATTGTTTATTCACTTTACGTGGGAAAGGGTGCAGAAGCAGGACAGTGGTGGGGCGCCACCAACTAAAAGTCGTCTCTTAGTGATGCTCCTTTAAGAGTTTGAAGGTGTATTCACGTGATGCCCCTCCCAAAAGGCGGAGTCTCGTACCTGGCCTCTCCCACAGCCTTATTCATTCCTCAAACATTGACTGGTCCTCACTACCTGGATAAAGTCCAGACCCCGTGGCAGCTGCTATGGGAAAAATTGGCCCAAAGAGTCACAGTTGCCTGGCTATCCACTTCCCTCCAGGTGCACTCTGACTAGAGGGTGCCGCTCCTTTTTCAGGGAGTGGCTGCAAAGGGAAGTGGTTGCCGACCCTTTGGAGCAACGAGGGGTGTGGTTCACATGGGAAGGGCTTCGGGTCCCACCAACTGCGTGTTGCCCCGCGGGTGGCTGTTACGTTACAAATCTGGGCACAAAGTTCACCCTGAGCCCACAGATGTCCAGATATTTTAGCATCCCAGAGGTGCAGGGCTGGCTGCCCAAACCTATATCAGGACTGAGGGTGAAGCAAGATTCTCAAAAGTTTCCAGAGTAGAATTAGTCTCTGGGTTTGGGACAGGTTACCTTAGGTCCCTAGAGGGATGAGACCAATTTAAATTAATGGGACCAGAGGTCGAGTAAGGCCTTTTTAAAGTTTCCAAAGGGGTGGATCGTATATGTCAACCTTTAGTCTGGGGACAGGAGTAAAACCCGATCCCTAAACGAGGCACAGGTAAAACCATTGAACCCTGGTGAGTCCAGGGTAAGACCAACGAGGAGCGGAGCATATGTAAAACAGTCAGGTGGAGTGGGGCCAAGGTAAAGGGGTGAGGGTCCCTGGAAAGATAGGAGCGGACATTTATAAATAACTTGACAGAGGCAGGACCAGGAGTCACTCTACTGGTTATGAGGTGTAGTATGTAAGATAATCAATGGTATGGAGTCTGGCTACAAACTTTAAGGACGGTTGGGGGCGGGGCCAGGACCGATGAGCCTACCTCCTCTCCTCCCAACGAAGTGAAGCTTACAGTTAAATCAGATGCTGCCCTGCCAGGCTCCCTAGAGGTCTTGAGAAGCTGGGCAGATGCAAAGTATCTGGAGGCGGCTGGAGGGGTTTTCTAAGCCCCACCCCCATCCAGGCTGCGGAGCATATGTAAATCAATACGGAGAAGCCTTGCACCTAGGCTTTCTTGAGGCCTTGACAGCGGTGGGGCATACATCAAGTATTTGCGATACTGTGTCGCTAAAGTCCCAAAAGGGAGGAGCACATATAAAGTGGTTGGATGGAATGGGACACGCATGTAAATTGGCTGGTTGGGCGGGGCCAGGCTCTCTAAGGCTTCCTGGGGGCTGGACATATGTAAATCATTTTAGGTGGGGCAAGGCGGGGTTCCCAGTGGCTTACAAACTGGATATGCGTAAATAAACTGGGCTTGAGACGGGAGCGCCAGAGCCAGAGCCGGTGTCACATTCTGACACCCAGCCAGGTCCTTTGGCCTCCTTCCACCTGATGCAGGCGGGGCTCCTGGCGTCACAGTTGGTGATCAACACTGAGGACTGAGACCGCTTAGTGCGTGGGGTACCATGGAGGCCTCGGCCGATTCCTCTGAGGCCCCTGCGGCCTGCCGCTTCTTCCTAGAGGGCCGTTGTCGCTTCGGTGCGCGCTGCCGACAGCCACATCCCGGGGCCCCGGCGCCGTCCCCCGAGGTTGCGCAGCCGGAGGCCGGGTCTAAGAAGCCAGCTCTGCGTACCGCTGCTGACGTCATCCGGCGCATCCGCTGGGACCCGCACCTGGACCCCGCTGACTTTTCAGTGGGCTACACCGACCGCTTCCTGGGAGTGCAGGAAGAGCCATTCTGCGCCTTCTGCTGGGACGAGCCGCTGGCAGCGCTCGGACCCGGCGTGTTGGCAGTGCCACAGCACCGCATACGCTACTTCCGCTTCCGCGGCCGCCTGGTGTGGGACCGTGCCTCGCGTACTGATCTTATTTTTGGCTCCGGCTCTGTGGCTGGACGGGGACCCACCATCCTTGATGCGCTGGACAGCGGGGACGAGCATTGGGCAGAGGTCACGCCAGAAATTCCTGACACACAGAAAACAGAGGTGGATTTAGAGGGTCTGGATACCCAGGATGCCTCTGAGGAAGGGCGTGGAAACCGGACCAGAACAGGGATTGAGGGCGTGGAGACACACGAAGAGGGTGGGGCAACCAAAGAGACCAGAACTGGGTTTGATTTAGGCCTGAAGACACAGGAAGGTGGGGCAATCAAAGAGATCAGAACTGGGTTTGATTCCAGCCTGGAGACTCCCGAAGTGGATGAGTCAACCAAAGAGACCGTCCAGAATGGGACCACTGAGTTAGAGACACCAGACCCAAGCATGTACTTCTCAGGAGTAAAGGAGATCTTGAACTCAGTAGAGGTGCCCAGAGCTACAGTGCTTCCACAGTGGCAGGCACAGGCCATGGAAACCAAAGGGCTTTCTGCTGAAGAGACGGGAAGTGTGTGGGATCCAGGCGCTTGGCCTGATGACAGAAGAGCCCCTCGCCAGCCCCGGCCTACACATTTTGTGGCACTGATGGTGACAGAGCCTGGGCTTAGAGCTGAAGTGGTCAAGGCCCAAGAGCATCTGGTCCGGATTGCCCCTTCTTGTGCTGAGTTCCTGGTACCAGCACAGGCCCTGCACCTGACAGTGGTCTTGCTAAGGCTGACAGGCCCTGGGGAGGAGGCTGCAGCAGCTAGAGCTCTTCGGAGAGCCATCTCGAAACCAGGGCTTCAGGCACCCTCCCAGTTAGAGTTCCGGGACTTGGTTCTTCTGGGCCATCATGTGCTTTGTGCCATACCCTCCCCCCAACTGGCAGGCATGGCCCAAACACTGACTCAGAGGCTAGAGGCCCAAGGGCTTCGCGTGGTGCAGCTGCCGGAACTACCACACCTGACCCTGGCTAAGGTACCACACGGAAGCCAGGTCTGCCTCCCTAAGGCCGAGTACACTCTGAACCAGGAGCTAGGAAGGCAGCCCCTAGGGAAACTCTGGCTGTGCCGCGTGGGCAGTGCAGGGCAGAGCTACCTGCCACTGGCCGAAATTCCCCTCAAGTGACTGAGGTTTCATATTTCAGATAAGAAACAGGCCAAGCAGAAACGGCTCTCGCTCTCTCTCTTTAATTTTGGTTTCAAGCTTCCAAAATGTACTGTACTCAATGCTCAAGGAGAATGAAGGGGGGGAGGGGAAAGGGGGGCAGGGAGGCATCTGGAAAAAAGCAACCTGACAGTCCAGCTGTTTGCAACCTCACAGCACATCCTCGTTACATGGCGGGGGGGGGGGGGGGGGGGAGAAAGAA
>CM052717.1:7056335-7120766 GCA_028551405.1 Uromys caudimaculatus | reverse complement strand
TGATCCATGAAGGCAGAGGGGAGGAAAGAAGGGAGGGTAACCATTTTACCTGTGTTGAACCAGGGAGTGGGAAGGGATGGGGAAGAGGAGGGAGGGAAAGAAAAAAAAAAATCAGAAGAAACATTGGGGCAGAGGGAGGAAGGGACACGGAGACAACTTAATACAACTTGAATAAGACGAGGCAGCCCGGCCGGCATGGTCCCGCGAAGGCCTTGGAGTCCTCAGTGCGGTGTGGCGCTGGTCTGGTTGTGTCGGTGGTGGTGCTGGCTGGCATTTCTGGGGTGAGGAGCTGAAGGTGGGGTATAGTCTTTAAGTGGCTTCTCACCCCAAACACTGAGGCCCCAATGGCTGGGCAGCAAGAGTCTATGACGAGGCAGACGAGGCAATGGGTGTGGCTGGCTGGTGCCCCGCTGCAGGCGGGTGCGGGCTGGACAGCCTGTCTTCTTTCTGCTGGCCCCCCAGCATGGGCTGGGCCAGCACGCAGTCAGGTGCTGGAGTCCGAGCTCGAGAGAGAGAGAGAGAAAACACTGAGACAGCATTAGTGGAGGTGAGAGGTGGACACAGAACCTGTAGCCCCCACCCCACCCTGCTCCACTATATCCCCAATTATCCCCTCTGAGACAAAAAATAAAAACGTAGAAAAATCTCTGTACAGGTCCCCGGTGGGAAACGGGGGTAGGGATGCTGGCTCTTCCTGGAGCCTACTCCCCACAATTTTTTACAACCCATGTCCATGGCTCAAAAACAAAATTTGAAAAGGCGGCGCTGGGCCACAGCCCTGCCCCCGCCCGTGCTCGATGGGTGCTCAGAAGGCTGGCAGCTGCGCCAGGCTGAGGCGGCAGTCCACGCTGGAGTTGTCCGGGCCCGTGTAGGACAGGCCCAAGGGCTCTAGGAAGGCCCGGCAGGCGGCCTCGCCCTCGAAGGCCAACTCGGCCTGCAGGTAGGAGACGGGCAGCGCAGGGCGGAAGCTATGGAGACAAGAGGAGAAAATGATGAGGCAAGCAGACAAGGGAGGCCCGAGCGCAGGGAGCACGGCTCCCCGCCTGGGCTTGCATTTTCCTCAGCAAGGAACCTGCTGGTTTCTGCAGCCCCTCCCAGCCTCCCCATTTTCAGGGGCTTGGGGGGGCAAGGGATGGGGTTGGTAGCCCCAGTGCCCAGCTGTGCCCCCCCTCGCCCACACTTACCTGTTCAGGAAGGAGGGGGCAGGAGGGAAAGGGCCCAGCTTGGCTCCTCTGCTGACTGAGGAGCTGGAGCCAGACAGAGTAAGTGGTACATGGGCTCAGAGGGTAGGGACAATGGTGCCCCTGCCCCCCAGGATGTTTGCACAGAGTGTTACACTCAGCAGTGCCTTCTGGTTGCTACTAAGATGCCTTAATAGTGTACATGTCCTGCTAATTCTGAGGACCCTCTCCTGAAGGCCACCAAATCCTTTAACCAGTTAGAAAGCCTCACCAAGTATCTGGAACCCAGGCATCCTATGGCCCTGGGACAGGTCAGCCTGCCTCAGGCTATGGCAGGAACAAAGTCTGATATCGGAGGGATTTGTCTGCTGTGAGAATGAGGTCAGCACAGGCCAGAGGCTGGATAGCCCATGCCCATCATTTCAGCTAGTCAAATCTGGAGTCACAGCCCCTCCTCCCGTGAGTTGGGCTGACTTAAAAACTCTAGAACAAGTTTCTTGACCCATAGGTTGCAGATCCCACTATAATGGAACCACTAACAACAAAATACCGCTGCCTAGCCTGACTCGGCAGAGCTCTTGACCAGGGTTTTTCAACCTTGGCAAGACTGGCACACACTGCTTGTGGGGCCTTTTGTTGCACAGCACCTCTGTTCTCTACCCATCACCACTAGATGGCAGCAGCAGCCACAAGCAAACTATCTGGGGAAGTGATTGTGCTGGTGCTGGGAATCTCAAGCATGGAGGCTTGCCCAAGGGCTTTGCACCACCACCCTCCGTGCCACAGGTTCCCAATGCAGACTTCTGATAGTCAAAAATGGAATGGGCACAAGGTCTCATCTCAAGAGACTGCTGGCAATTGAGCCAAGTCACCCTTGCTAATATGTCAGAAGGAAGAGCAGCACGTAGCTGCAGGCCAAGGCCCTGAAAAGGGGGAAGATTAGCCAGGTTCCAAACTGATGTAAACAGAAAAGGAGTGCAGGGAAGGGCAGGACATGATCCCAGGAGCAGTGAGGTCAGAACAGTGGGAGAAAACCTGGAACTGAAGGTGGCTGAGGAGGAAAGCAACGAAGGCCAGGGGTGTAAACGGGGGATTGGGAGGGGACTCCAGCAGAGGAGCTGAAGGCTGACCAGGATGTGGAGGGGATGTGGCAAAGCCACAGCACAGAAGGCAGCAGAGTGCAGTGCCACATACGTTTTGATCATGGCCTTGAGGGCGGCCTTGCGCTCCCGGTCTGCAAACTTGTCCACAAGGTAGCCAGACATGCAAGGTGCATGGCAATAGAGCCTGAAGAAACGGTGGTAGTTGCCCAGGGCCCAGGCTGCCCTCAGTGCCAATGCGTGGGACACGCAGGGGTCTGCCTTCATCTCCCTCGTGAGATATGCCAGTTCCGTAGTGATGTCTGCACAGGAGATAATTGGAGGTCAGGTGGCAGGGTGCTCCCCTGGGCATGGCACCCTCCATCTTGAGGATGGGCCTCTCACCTCCAGAGTTCTTGGTGAAGATGTAGTAGAGGATGCGGTACGCAGTGAATTCACCCACGTTGCCGGCTAAGTTTTCCGCATACAGTGACTTAAGCTGTGTCTGGCACTGGTTGAATTCTTCATGGTCACCCTGAGGGTAGGACATGGAAGGAGGGGTGTGAGGCACAGGCGAGTGCAAGCGATTTCAAGAACGGAGCAGGAGAAAGCTACCGAGCTCCCTACCTTCTCCAAGGCAATGCGGGCATGGGTCTCGTACACCTCCACAGTGAACTCCGTCCGGATGCCCTGCACCTGGGCAGAGAAAAGAGCAGTCAAGCAGAGCAGAGTAGGGCAAGATGGCTGACATCAGAACCCTCTCAGCATGTGCCTTACTGTCAGGTCCTGCCGAATGGACTTCATCTGCTCACAGGCAAAGGCGTAGTCCTGCTTCTCCTTCCAGTGGGACTTGACCATGCACAGAGACTTCTTCAAAACCTGCAGGGAATAGAATCAAAGCCGAGTGGAAAGACAGCTGACATGCCAAAGCTACTGTGTCCTACTCAACAAGAGCTCCAACAAAGCCAGTATCAGTGACTCAGCAGCGCTAGGAATAAACAAGTCAAATCCACAGCAGGTCTGAGTGCCACACACTGCTGTGCCAGTCTGAGGCAGAACACCAGCTATCTTTCCAAAGCTACCTTGCTCTAGGGTCGGTCCCTTAACTTTGCTGGTCCTAAGGCAGACTGGCCAGGTATGCCCTAGATGTGAAGGGTCTGCATGCTAGGATTTGCTCATAGCCAGAGCTACCACCTCCTTCACCTAATGTGTCCCATGTGCCCCTTCTCACATTAGTTCCCTGTCCTAAGGCCAACAGACCCTGAGTGAGACACACTTTGCCTGGGACTTACAGCCACAGGCCGCACAGTTGATGGGTCTGGGGCGCAGGTGAGCCGCAGGTAGTGCTTTGTGATGTCAGGACAGGTGCCCACAATCTGCAGCTCCTGCCAGTCAGGGTCAGCTCCACTGCTTTCCAGGTTACTCATCTGTAGCACCAAAGGTTCCAGGCGCAGGCGACGTGAGTGCCCATGCTGAAAGCGGGCTGCCCTCTTTTGCTTCTTAAGCTCACGCTCTGGGTCCTCACACTCCAGTGCTGCCATCTTCTTGCGGCTGCGTTTGGTGGGAGCTAGGTCATGTCTGGGGAGCAAGGGTAAAAGAGAAAGTCAATGTCTTCAGCCACTCTGAAGGCCATCTACCCCACCGGTGAGACCTAATACCACCCACCTATGCCTAGGAAGAAATCCCACCCAAAGCACCTCACCTCTTTCCTCGCTGAGCCCTGCCTCGACCTCGATCCATGTGGGCCCCGCGACCACCCCGACCCTTGGGGGGTGGGTTCCTGCGGCCTACAGGGTGGCACTCATTCCCTGAGTAGGAGCTGTCAGAGTCTGAGTGGGAGTCACTGCATACACAAGTAAGAGGAAAAGTCAGGCCTGAGGCACAAGGCTCAGCCCAAGCAGCTCCCTCCCAGCTGCCTCCCAGCCCAAGGCTGCACACCTTCTCCGGAAGTGGCGGGTAGGAGACCTGGATGAGGAGCGGGAGCGCGAATCCGTGCTGGAGGAAGAGCTGTTATCCTTCATGAAGACGTTGCGGTTGCCGAACTTGGTGAAGCTGCTACCCCGAGCTCGGCCAGCACCCCCAGCCCCAGGTGTCCCTCGCTGGGATTGGGCACCCCCGCCCCTGGTCACCGAGCCTGCCCCCCTGGAAGGGTGAAGGCTGCTAGGGGCCTCCCACCGCTTCTTCTTGGGGCTCTCAGCCACAGGCTCCCTGGTCAGCCTGAGGATATAGCAGGGCAGGGCACGGCATTACCAACTAGCCACCAACCTGTAGTTCTACAGACCCCACCCCATGGCCCAGGGCCAGAAAACCTCAGAAAGGAGAGGCACTTACCCCGGCAACTCGGCTACTGTGGTGCAGGAAAGGGACCAAGCCCAAGATTGTCTGTGTCCAGGGGATGCTCTTAGCCATCAGGCCACCCATGCCTCCCTAGCAATCCCGTCCCACTTCCTAGAACCCACCCCTTGGGGACCTGAGATATAGGCGTCAGCGTTCAGGAACATTTGTCTCTGAAGCTGCTAGTTTTGATGTTCACGTCCCCAGCCCATACCCAGTAGCCCACTGTTTCAGTGTCACCCAGACTGACCCAGGCAGAGGTTCTCGGCTCCAGTCGATGGTGTAGGCAGAGCCATCCTGGAGCCGGGCCTGTAGCACCTCCTTGAGCAGTTTCTCTGTCCGGTCCTTGTCCTCTTCTGACTCGCAGGCGGTGAAGCACCGTTCCACATATTCCTTCATATCCTGAGGCCAATCATCTGGCTTCCCAGACAGGTTTCCCCGGCCAGAAGGCCCACTGTGGGACGGGGGACAGATGAAGGCACTCAGGTGGGAAGACCCCCACAGCTCAGCAGAGCCTTCTCTGTGATCTAAGAAGACAGTCTTGTCCTGTACATTCCTACACTCCCTTCACCTCATCAAACACTCAGGAGGGACCCTGGAGTACAGAGGATGGAAGCAGGTCAAGGATGACAGTCACCTGTGGTTCTGAGCTTTCTCCGAGTTGGGTGGACCAAAGCTGCTGTGTTGACCCTCTGAGTTGGAGCTGAAGCTCTGGTTGGTGACTGCAAAGGGCCGCTTCTGGATGTTAAATTTGAGACCTCCAGTCCCAGGGGCCGCTGTGGGAAGACAGTAGAGACAGGGATTAGGCCCTTCCCCAGACAGTAAGTTCCTAACACGAGCAAAGCTCCAACGCTCTGACACTGACACTGACACACACACACACACACACACACACACACCGATCTGCTAACTTACGTTTCATGCGGGTCCACAACTGCTGACCCTTCTTAGGTTTGGCAGGCTCGCTGTAGCTGTGTGGCCCATAGGCCTGCCCTGTAGGAGCCCCTGCCTGGCTGTGCTGAGTGGTTGGGGCTGTTCCAGGCTGAGGGCCATTGCTTAGACTATGTGTCCCATGTTGTGGGTTTGAGGGCTGAGGGGGCTGGGCTGCAGGTAGCTGCTGAGGGGAAGCCTGGTAGGCCATATTCTCATCCATGCCAGGGACTGGAGGCTGCAGGAAGAAGCAGAGGCTGAAAGAAGCAGGCAGCATCCTGGTGCTGAGTCACATGGTATTTAGTCCTTACAGTTATCTTCTTTAGCACTCAGTGCTATATTCTTTGGTGGTTTGCCTTTGTGTGTGCTCAGTGACTCCCTGGGGTATCTATTTTCATTAGCAATTCATTTCACAACTAAGAAGATTAAGCCTCAAGGGACTGAACAACTTTCCACAGCCCAGCTGTCAAGGAGCAGCTACCAGCAAAGCCAACACTGGAGTAAGACTCTACTACACTGATGACACATCCACTAACTACAGTCTCTTGAGCACATCAACACTCATGATAACACAACTGCCCAATCCCTATGACAAGACTGCACCCTCTAGACTCTTAAGAGCCACCAACATGTGGTAGTCACATGACTCAAGAGGTAACCCAGGCCAATGTACTTCCCATGTTCTAGGCCCCTCCACTCCTCTAGGCTGAGCCAGATGCAAAGGCAGCACACTGGGTAGGTACAGGTGTGTATGAATCAATTGCCGTGCGTGTGCCGCACGCGCATGTGTGCGTGTGCATCTGTGCCGGGGGAGGACTTGCTCCTGAATGCAGGCTGAGTGCACACGCTGGAGGAAAAGAGCAGACAGACTGCCAAACTGCAAACTACCCCACTCCCCAGCACTACAGCCCCTGGGCCTTCCCCAGCCGAAAGCTCGGATGACTTGTAAAAGCTAAGCTTTTAGATCAAGAGCTGCTTGGCAAGAAAGAACAAGGAGGAAGAGAGGGGCAGCTTTGAAATCACGCAGACCACTGCTTGCAAGTCCTCTCAAAACCTAGGCTCTCTCCCAGCTGACCAGGAGTAGCTAGGCACAGCATTACCTGGTTCAGAGTCCCTTGGTGCTGGGGAGCCGATGGCTGCTGGGCTGTAGCTGAGCCGTAGGAGCTGGCCATCCCATACTGGGAGGGGGAGCTGTAGCTCTGGTACATGCTCTGCCAAGGCACAGGGGGAGCCAGAGTTAGTGGGGGCTGCTCACCATGCCTTTGGCCTCCCTTGGAACTGTGTACAACTCAAGAGCCTAGAGACTCCAGGCCCTTTTTTCCCCCAGCACACAAATGCTAATACACTAATCATGCATTTTCAAAAAAAAGTAATAATCAAAACCAAAAATCTCTTTGTTTCACTTGTGCTCACACCCAGAGTTCTTGTTATTAGGTAGTGAGAAATAGTAAGTGCCAACACTTTTAAATGTTATGATAAAGTGACAGGAGCAACAGCTCACCCCTTTAATCATAGGATGTAGGCGTGGGGCAGAGGCAGGTGGATTTCTGTGGAGTCTGAGTAAGCCTGATCCACACAGTGAGTTCCAGGCCAACAGTGAGACATTGTCTTAAAAAACAACTACAAAAATCCCCCAAAACAACAAAACAAATAAAAAACCAAACAAACAAAAAAAGCAAGCTAACTGTGGTGGTGTACATTCGGGCAGCTGAGGCAGAAAGAGAAGGCTGAACTCACCCTAGGCTATAGAGAACCCTGACTCAAAATGAAAAGCACACACCCAGACTTTAATAAAGTCTCCACACAGCTACAGGTCTGAGTGCGTAATGTCCTGCAGTAAGTGCCATGAAAGAAAACGAGGCAGAGAAAGGAGAAGCACAAAGATGACTTCAAAGGCAATGGGAAGCTCTCTGAAGGCGCTCTTTGGGCAGCAGGAACCCTGAAGTGAGCACGATAGAACTGGGAGCTGCAGCAGAGCAAAGCACAGGGGACTGGGACATGCTAATGTCCTGGGGTCTGGAAGAAGCAGGAATGCCAGCATCAACATCTGGAATGGACCAGAATGAATATGCTGCATCCTGTAAGAACTGAGCAAGAATCTGGCAGTTTTGTCAGGGGCTGCTGTCTGTCTTCACCCCAACTAACCATTCACCCACGCTGACAGAAGGCTCCCACCCTGCAGTCAGGTAGGTCCTCACCATGGGGTAGTAGTAGCTGTAGGGATAGGCATAGTTGTACTGCTGGTACCACTGGTAGTACTGCTGCTGCTGCAAAGCCGAGGCTTCTGCCTGAGAGACGTACTGTAGAAACAGGAGTGTCTGTCATTACCAGTCACAGGAGCCCACGGGCACTACAGTCCCAAGAGGGCAGGCTTTCACTGCAGAGTTACTACAGGAAGGGAGCAGACTCCGTACATCTTAAAGATGGAGACGGTCCTCCTTAAGATCACTCAGGCCCAGGTTGACTCAAAGAAGTTAACCTTTTCCTTTCACCAGATTCAGTTAGTAGGAAAACATGTTTACAGTCTCCCTGAGGCACCCCATCCTCTGCAAGCCAGCATCCTTCCCATGCTTCTCTCAGCAACAGCCCCACCCCAGCATAGCAGTCCCCAAATCCTGCATGCCATTCTCACTTGTGCACTGGCCACAGGTCCACTGCTGCTGGCTTTGGAACTGCTGGCAGCCCCTGCTTTGCTGATGCTGGCCAGGGCCTGGCGGGCCTTCTCCCACTCTGGGTTCTCGTGCATAGGAGTCTCCATGCCGTTTTCTCTGCTGGCCCCAGACACCATGCTGTACTGAGAAGACCTGCAAAAGTGAAACAGAGTTATGTTCTCCCACTGAACACAGGTAACAAAGTTGGGGAAAGTAAACCTAAGGCTTGAATTCTAGAGCTAACTTCCCTACTGACCACAGCCCAAGCTGAAGGTGGCACACACCAAGTGCCAAGCAAACAGAAAGCTGACCAGTATGCACATCACTGTACACGTGACCTAGGACCTTAGGACAACTCAGTTTTCTACAAGCCAGTGAATTCTGATATGGCCAACAATAAAAAAAAAAAAGGAATGATCAGAAAGGTAGCATAAGAGGAGGATGGAGAGGTGGCTCAGTGTTTAAGAGCATTTAGTAGTCTTGCAGATGTCACAAGTTCTGTTCCCAGCACACATGTCAGACAGCTCATAGCCACCTATAACTCCAGCTCCAAGGGACCTGATGCCTCTTCTGACCTTGATGAGCATGGGTGACACACACTCACACCCACAAAAGCCTGCATTCACATACACATACAAGGAAAGCTCAAAGGGGAAGCTTGCCCCTTGATCCTAGCCCCCCAGAATATGCATTTCTTCCCACAAGCTGTGCAAGGTCTCATGGGTCTTGTTCCTCTTGCCTTCCACAATGGGCTGTGTTCCCCTAGCCCTACTAACCAGTCTGCAGCACGCTGATCACCCACGTTGGCCGCCATCTGGACCTTGGGGTGTAGGGAGTAGACCTCGGGAGCCAGACTGCTTTTTCACTGTCTATAAGAAAAGAGATGAATTAAGAAGACCCAAGAGAAGATAGGCTGGAAAGAGAGGGTGTCTCATAGAAGGGAACACTGGTAAAGAATAGAAAAGAATCCACGTGTAGTATGGCTCATGACCAAAATCCCCGCAATCTTTTGGGAGTTCAATACCCATCTGGGCTACATGTTGAAGTCCTGTCTCAAAAACAGCCTAAAGAATCAGAGAGAATCAATTCCTAGTGTGGAATGAAGAGATCTGAGCATGAAAAGAAACACCTCCCTTGGAGGCCTCCAAGACTAACTGTGGGATATGAAAGACGACAAAGAAGCTGAAACGTGCACTACGAGTGTGGCTGTGAGGGAAACCTGGCTCAAGTGGTGGATGCAGAAGCCTCAAGCCTGGGCAGGAAATGTAAAGAGAATCCAATTACAGCAAGAGGAAGGCTCTCCAGTGAGTAACTACCAGTGACTAAGGTACTAGCTACGAAGACACTTCGTAAGAGGGAAGCCTCTGGGTAGACACTGAGGAGTAAGGAACTGGGACTGGGGGGAAATTGGAGAACAGAGCATTGGAGAACACTGAGCAGGAGACTCCCCCTATGTGAAGTCACTGGCTGTCAGCACCTACCAGATTCAATCAATTACAGTCTCCAGAGGACAGACAAGAAACTCGTATGGGATGTTCCTAGGAGCAGGAGTTGGTTTGGGAGAAAACAAGTGGCAATTACTCAAGTAAAGTGTCTGCAGATAAAGTTTGAGGATGCTGTGGGAGGCTCACAACATTCTTAAGAAATTATTAGGGGTGGGGTGCATAGTACCATAAGGAACATGATGGACCACCTTGGAAACAGGGCTGTAGCAGTCCAAACAACAGGATTTACAGCAAAGAAGCCTATTGGAGAAACCGAAAATTTCACAGGAAATCTAAGGGGCACTGACAGGTCTCAAAGGCCTTTAAACAAGACAACAAACAGTTGGGTGGAGTCAAGGGGTCCTAACTAGGGAAACAGATAGGAGAGCCTCGGGTTGCTAAATGGTATTAGGAGTAAGGACTGGGGGAAGGGGTCTGATGGACAAGGACAACATGGACTGTAAGCTCAGGAGCACCTGGCAGTCCCGTAGGCATCGGGTCCACGACGCTAGCTGGTGGTTGAAGCCGCCCTGAACCCAAGCGACCTCCCTTGTCCGCCCCCCGCGGCCAGCCACTGGCCTGGCCGCGCCTGCGCACCACGCAGTGAGGATGGCCTCTCTGGGTTGCCCTAGGCAACAGGACGGCTGGCGTAACAGCGGGTTAATGGGGCCGCAAGGGGAGCGTCTAGGGCTCTAGGGTCCCCAGCGTTCCCAGAGCCTGTGGAAGAACGGAAGCGGACGCGCACGCGCAGTGGAGCGCTCTCGCCTCCCGGAGCGCATACCCAGCGCGCATGCGCAGCGCCGCTCCGGCGGCCACACCCTTTAGAGACGCAGGGCACGGCGTCGGTTGGCCTCACCAAACAGGCCAGGGCTCGCGGAGCGCGGAGGCCGAAGGAGTCCCTGTGCTCGCCCGCCAGGCCTGTCACCACTGCCCACACTCACTAGGACCGCTCGCTCCCGGGATTCGTTACCGGCGGCCCAAGGCAGCTTCAAGACAACCAAGACAGCGCTCAATCACCGGCTGGCTCTAGTCTGGGGCTCGAACGTCCTGACCGCAGCGTGATGACGTTACCCGGACGTCTGTCCCCGCCCCGTGTCGCGCACACCCAATAGACGTCACCGCTCGGTTTGAACCGTCCTCCACAGGTCCCGCGTACGCAATCGCGTGCGGGCGTGGTCAGCAAGCCGGAAGCTGGCCTTAGACGGTGGCCCAGTGGGGACAAGCGCCGCGAGACCGCCCAGCCTCTCGTGCGCGCTCACAACAGCCTAGTTTTGACTCAGTAGTCAATAGGCTCTCAAATGTAAAGCATAAGGACAGGAGTTGTGAGGCTGCGCACTGCACTATGACGATTAAAAAAAATGGGTAGAGGGAAGTGGGATAAAGATGAATCCTCTCTTGGAAGGCTTGTTTAGTTTATAACATTGGAACGGCGCACCTGGCGTGGGCAACAGCGAGTGTGAACCAAAGGAAGCAGGAAACGCGTCGCTTGAGGAATGGGAGTAGCCAGTGGACTGTGACGCTGGAAAGGTATCTGGTAGGGTGTTGGGATGGTGAGATTTGTACGGAGAGGTAGCTAGCAGAACTGTGTTAAGATCAGAATAGCCCGGAATTTAGATGTCCGCCTCCGTCTTACGGGATGTAAGGTGTGAGCCGCCACTTAAAGCTGTTTAGAGTAGTAGTGACTGAATTGTGCAGTCCAATGTGGGATCCCCCGTTAAAGGGATCCATGAGACAGTACCTTATAGACCAGCTTCCAGTCTCACATTGTACAAGCAACTTTTGGTAATTAAACAACACTTGGATAACTTTGTATCATTTGCTAGTGTTAGCTTGATAGGTCTCTTCCCATCTCTTTTTTTTTTATAATGAACTTTTATTTTAGAATAAATTTAAGTTTACAGAAATTGCAAAAGTAATACAGGAATTGGGTACACTATGCTCAGTTTCCCCTATTGCTAGATTCCACATCTCGAATTCACCATAGTTTATTTGTTAAAAGTAAGAAATTGGCATTGCTTTAATACTCTGAACTAAGCCACAGACTTTAGAAGTGGGCACTTTCTCACTGTTTTCTGTGCGCCATAGTGTAACCCAGAGCATCATGTTGCATTTGTCTTGCTTTTTACCTATCCTGCCAAGAGCTGTTTTCTGGATATATGACACCCATTTGCTTCACCACACAACTGAGGTTCAACGAGTCCAATAACTTGACCACGTTAACACTATGGTGCCAGAACTAGGACCCATAGGCATCCAACCCAGCAGTGTGCAAGAGCCAAGAACACCCCCTGGTGCTTCTGTACCCCACTTGCCACTGCCATCGTGAGGACCCTGCTCTACCACCTTCCCCTACAGAGCTGCTGGTCTTCTGGAGAGTTCTACTACTACGCAGATTACTGCTCTTCCTTTCGCGGACATTTTTGTCTCCAGGGTTTAACTGAGCCAGGGGTTGCTTGTTCCATCTCTTTCTGGAAGCTTGTCCCCCAAAGGATTACCAGGTTAAGAGGTGGTTTTCATTCTCTCACATGTGAGCAGGGTTTTTTGTTTGTTTGTTTGTTTTGTTGTTTTATTATTTTCACATAGCTAGTGATTCACAGCTTCTGGGCAGCATATTCAGAGAACCTCTTCCCTGGACCAGCACCAGCCAACACCCCACTTTAAAAGTCCACAAGTAGGTACTAGAAAGGGGAAAGTAGCACATCATGTTTGCTAATCATTAGAATTTGAACAATGTAGCTGGGTGTAGTGATACACGCCATTAATCTCAGCAGTAGGGAGGCAGAGGCAGGCTATACTCTGTGAGTTCAAGGCCAGCCTGGTCTACACAGAGAGTTCCAGGACAGCCAGGGCCGTTACACAGAGAAACCCTGTTTCACAAAACCAAAAAAGACAATAAAAAAAGACTCACAGCGTATCCGTTTGTCCTGGGGTTTTGTTTCTCATATGTTCATCTCAGTTACTTCTTATTAAATTGAGGGGTTTGTTTTGTTAGATAATAGAAGCTTTTTGAATTATGTCTATAACAACGTTTTTCTTTACCATGTGTGCTAATTTTTTTTTTTCACAGAGGAGAACTACATAAGTATTGTTCCCCAGACAATAAATTTCCCTTTTGACTCTGCCATGTTTGTTTTTACTTGGTAACTTATTGACTGCCTCATCTTTTCCTGTCTGGATTCATAATATCTTCCTTAAACCTTCCCCCTTTACATCACCCTGGGGCACTACAAGCACATATTCTACTTTCTCTCTTAAGACTTCTGTCCCTAGCCTGATACAAGCTTGGTTTTCTGGCGTCTCGTGCTGGGTGTGAGCTGCTAGGAAGCAGGTTGATTCCACAGGGTTCCTAAACCCAGCAGCCTTTGCACATTCCACGTGACTGGAAGCTTGACTCTGTTCCTGTGGATGCACGCCTGTTTAGATTTAGTGCTAGGCTTATTCTCTTCCGGGATCTGCTTCTTCCCCCTCGTCAGCATTCACATGTCACTTTCGGAAGCAATGCAGTGCTGAGCCTGGACAAGAGGAGAGTTGCTTTTCAGCCACCAGAGAAGGAGTCCCTAGCCTAGTCAGGACTTCCTTCTCCTAGGAGTTGGGGGTGGGGGGGGGGTGATAAGAAGGACCTAGCTACGTGTAAAATAAAGTCATCCCTTTTATTTCAAATCAGCCCTCTTCCAAGTTAGTGCCATAGGTTGAGATCACTGGGATATGGCAGGAAACAGGGACATGCCTGCACCTGCCTCCAGCTTCATCCCTCCAAGGACAGGCTGGATAGGTCAGCCCCCTTCCCAGCCAGCCCTGGTCCCTGTTGTGGAATGGAGATGGGGGAATGTTAGGGCCAGAGCAGGATGCCATCCTATGTGAGGTGTCCGTAGCCAGCAGTGTTAGTGGTCAGAGCCAGTCAAGGTCAGGTTAGTGGAGCCTTCTCCAGCAGCCAGGAAAGGAGCTAGAGAGAGGGAGAGATGGAGAGCTGACATGGCAAGGGACACTCCCATGGACACCCACCCAGCGTAAGAGAGCTACAACTACTGTAGGGGAGAGCCAAGGCCCAACTGCACACGAAGGTATCATTGAAGCTTACCAAAGAAGAGAGGCAGGCTCCAGACTGGAGGGGAGGCTCAGATGGAAGACTGCCACTGCACAAAGCGCTTGGATTCCTGTCAGGATAATGGGCAGAAAAGAGAGAATTTGTTGTGTACTGTGGGGCCTTTCCCTCCTCTCTCAGGCCCAGAATCCCAGACCCCAGACCTCCCTTCAGACCAGGGTACCTGAGGGTTGAAAGGGTCGTCATCATCTGTGTCATCGTAGTCATCACTGAAGTGTGATGTGGGGAGTGGCAGAGAAGCAGGATGGAAACCAGTCAGGAGGCTGCCCCATCCCCACCAATGGCCCTGGGTACTGCCTCCTGTCACCTCCCTGGAGACCCTGCCCTCTCTCCCCTGCTGACCTGGGCGGGAAGAGGGCCCAGGCACGGGGCAGGCTGCACAGAGTGGTGGCCAGGGCCCCCGCAGACAGGAGAGAAAAGAGCATCAGGAACAGCAGGCCCTCCAGGGCATCTTCACACAGGCCTCGGAGAGCTGAGCCATAGTCCTGAGGCAGAGGGTGAGGGGGCTCAGGGTGTGCACACTTGCACTTCCTATACAGGTCCAACCATCCATTTACCTGGCTGTGACCCAGCCTCTCTGTACCCAGCTCTCTTGACACAGAGCTGTTCTGAACATAGAAAGTCATCTATGTTCAGCTTGGGCCTTTGCCGAGCTGCAGCCCCACTCCCATTTTATCTCAGTCCCTGACTCCTACATGCAAAGTGGCCTAACATCTCCACTCAGCACCTAGAGAACTGCTCTCCCTAGTCAGTCGGCCTCTACACTGTCATTCCCACCAGCGACAACCCTGCCTATCCTTGCTCTATCACTGATGATGCCAGCAGCATCTGTTCCTGCACTTGTGATCATCACGTCCCCCCACATTGTGTGCCCCCTGGGTCCCACAGATTGCTGGTTTACATAACACTTAGGTTTGGCCATCCATATGACAGACGCCCAGAAAGGACTGGCTACTGTGACCACCGTCCAGGAGGCCGGCAGAACCTCTGTAACCTCAATGCCCAGTGGCACAGCCAATATTCTGCCACGATAGACTAATCTGCCTTTGCTCCAGGCATGCCACCAACACTGGCAACCTTCAGTGCATGGGACCCAGGCAGCTGCTTTGAAGGTGAGTGAGTTGTGGGACAGGAAGTCATTAGGGTGGTTCCCAGCAGAGACCACGAGAAAAGGACACTAGGAGGCAGGCAGATGGTCAGGTCTAGTCAGAGGCACGTGGCTGGGCTGATGTGGAGGACAAGAGTAGAAACACCAAGGCTGAGGCTGTCTACACAGGCCCCTACTAGGTCAGTGCCACGAGCCCTGGCTTTAATCCACGTGGAGGGGGATTCACGAAAGGGTTTTTAGATGAAGACTCTGATCCGATTGTGTTTGGAAGGATCGCCAGCTGTTACTGGACAGATGGAATGAGCGAGATGGGCGTGCAAGAGGTGAGGAGGGCTAGGGCCTGAGGCAGTGTTGGCTGTATGAGCAGCAGATGCAGTGGGAAGTGAGGACAGGGAGCTAGGAGGGCAGCCCTGACTTCCTGCTTCAAGCACAGGGTAGAGGAAAGGGCTCCTACTATTGAGTCAAGAAGGCATGGGATGAGAAGCCCGTCACACAATAACTGGTTATGTTTGAATCACACAATAACTGGTTATGTTTGCATCAGGCCCACATACTATATGCGTACATCCTTGTGACTCCATGTAATGCTGCCTTTGGCGGTGGTGGAGAGAAGCTAACGCCCAGAGTAGGTTATCTATTTATACACAGTCACACAGCCCAGAAAGGGTAGAGCTGCATCCAGTACCAACCAAGTCCAATTCCAGAGACACTGCCCCTTGCCTCTGTTTTAGACAAACCAGGTCTCTCTCTAGAGGCCTGGCTGGCCTGGAACCTACTTGGTAGACCAGACCAGCCTCAAACTCACAGAGATCTACCTGCCTTTGCATCAGCCTCTGGGAGGGCTGTGGTGAGAGCCCTCCATACCCAACTTATCCTTTCTTAGTCTAGTGTCTTTTGTCTCTATTTTATTTGTGTGTATATTTTTGTGTATGGTTGTGTAGAAGGGATGTTTTTATGCCTTTTCATGTTGGGTAGGGGCAAGAGTCAAAGGTCAAACACAGTTTTGTTTTGTTACAAGAGTTTCTCTTTGTAGCACTGATTGTCCTGGAATTTGCTCTGCAGACCAGCTAGCCTCAAACTCTATGTCTGGTGCTGCCTCCCAAGTGCTTAGATAAAAGCCACCTGCCACCACAGCCAGCAAGATTTTGTTTGGTTTTGAAACAGGCTTTCTCATTGAGACCGGATGCTCACTAATTGGGATAGGCAGGCAGGCCAGCAGACCCCACATAGCCACCTGTCTCTTGCCTCCTCAGTGCTGGGATTCTAAACCAGCACCATATTTCTGCTTTTTACATGGCTTCTTGGGGATTGAACTCAGGCCCTCTTGATTGTGTGGAAAGTATTTAATTGATGGAGCAATGTGCTCTGTCCTGCCCCTAATTTTAACATGTGAGGAAACTAAGGCCCACATGGGAAACCAATACCCACGATCATGTCATTTATCAGTGTTGGGCCCAGACTCTGACCCCTCATCCATCCCCTCCCGGTCATCTTGGAATCAGAATTGGAGACTGGCATCTGCATAAGTCATAAAGCAGGACTGGGGGCATGACACAGCAAGGACCCCTCCCCCCACCCCTTGGCTTCCTGTTTGGTACTGTTATACACTGATCCCTCTGGGGCAGGATGCCCCATTAATTTCAGACTTTTGATACCCAGCAAATAATGGTTTGGAACAAGGATCTCCTAGGTGTTGCTTGGGTCTTCTTGTGGGGAAGAGTCTGTTTGCTGAGTCTGTATCCTGATTCTAAGGCAGATCAGTTGCCCGGAAGGTGGTGAAGAAGTTTGTGTCCTTCAGATCTGAGCTACAGTGAGCCCTTGGGTGGTGGGTGGGTAAAACTTTCAGAAGCAGCTCAGTGCCCTTCCACGAGGTCCTCACCTTCTGGGCAAACCACTCGACTGCCTTCTCCCAGCCTCTGGGTTTGCAAAACAATGTCATAATATTTCCTGCAGGGTCTGGAAAAGCTTGCTATTCCAGCTCGTGGGAAGGCTGAGGCTGGTTGAAGAAAAGTCCAAGGCCTCGCTGGGCCACATAGGGAGACTCTGGCTCAAGATAAAATGTGTACTTTTTGTAAGACTGGGGACTGGAGATGGAGCATTCAGTTAGTAGAATGCTTGTCTGAAATGCATAGAACCAGAACCGGGTGAGATGGCACACACCTGTAATCTCAGCACCCAAGAGGGAGGTATGGGCAGAAAGATCAGAACAGAGTCATCCTCTGCAATGAAGCTGGTTTGAAGCAAGCCTGGGCTAAATGCCCCCCCCCCCCCCACTTCCCCACAGGTATAAATCAATGGTAGAGTGCTCTTGTCTAATAGGCTGGGATATCTGAGTACAATCCCCCAGAATTAGAAAAGAAAAAAGTCATCCTGATCTTATTCTGGAGGGGTCAGTGACCAGTGAACCCTGTAGAACCCAGTGAATCTTTGCAGGATCATGGCAAAGCCTGTGTGCGTGGAGGGATCGCTGTGGGAGACTGTAACCAGGGAAAGTGGTTAGGTGGAGTCCCAGTTTATAAGTGCTTAGCATTTACAACAAAGATGCTGGCTTGCTCTGAGGCCATATGGACCACAGCTGAATCCATGGTGGGCTCACAAGCTGCCCTGCCCCTGCCCTCGACTTTTCTGGTCCCCTTTCACATCAAGAGATATCAGGACTATATATTCAATCCAGGGAACTGGGGGCCTGCCTGGGCTCTCATTCCAGAGCTTAAGAGGCTGAGCAGCTTTCAAGGAGGAGGGGAGAGGGTGGAAGATGAAGAACACCGGGTGGAGTGGGGTGGGAGTGGGAGGGAAGGAGCGGGAGAGAGTATGAGAAAGAGAGAGGAGGGGAAGGAGCCGGAGGGAGGGGGAGGAGAAGAGAAAGCTAAGGGGGGGGGTTAGCGATCACCTAGAGCGTACCTTGTGCAGACTGCGGCAGTGCAGCAGCGCCACCAACTGGTGGAAGCTTCTTTCGGTCACATTCAGCGTCTCCTCCAAGGATAACAAGGGCTTCTGCAGTGGAAAGGGGAGGACGTGGTTATCCCAAGTAGGCCCCGCCCTCAATCCAAGGACCCCGCCTCCCAAAGAGACCAGCTCTTCCCCTTCCCATAGGTTCAGCCACACCCCAGAGCCTCTCACCTCCACTGTTGCCCCAGCACCAAGAGCAATGTGGATTGTCTTCCTGTAGGCTCTGTCCCAGAGACCAGCTCAGCTCTATTACCTCACCCCTTCCATAGGTTTGCGCACAACATGAAATCCCGTCTACTTGGAGAAGGGCCAGCTCCACAAGTCTTATCAGACCCAGTCAATCTGCCCCTTTACAAGAATGGGGACAGCGTCCCACAGGTTCACCAGGCTCAGTTTTCCCTCTCTCGGGCTGGTGCAGTCCATTGACCTAACCTGTGCAGCAGAAAACTGAGGGATAGCTTCCCGCTCCAGGCCTTGCAGCTGAGAGTGGATGCTGGTTAGAGCACGCTGGGACAGAGTCAGCCTCTGCAGGGAGATAAGAGACAGAAGACGCGGGTCAAGGTGTCCATCGTGCCACCTGTCCACTAGACTACACAACTCTGGGCCTCGGCACCCTCCACCTCCCATGGGGCCCTGGAGCCCCAAGTGTGGCCCAGCATATGCCCTTGAGGCTCCACACTAGCCATCGCCTCAATGCCCACGTCGTTTGCCCACAGTCCTAACCTGTTGGAAGGGGTTGGAGACCGCCTGGTTGCACAGGAAATAATAGTTGAGGATGTCTGAAGTGGAGGGAGAGAAAGGAGCAGGCTATAAGCCTGGGCTCAGGCTCTCCCTGGGCAAATCTGGAGGGCCAAAGCCCAGGGGACATTCCACACCCAGTTTGAAACTTTCTTGGGGTCTCGGAGACCTGCTAGTCACTCTCCCATCCATTCCCTTTCCTCCCTGCTCTCCCCCCCTTTCCTTTTCGAATCCCCCTCCCCTCCTTGTTCAGTTGTTCAGTTTGTTGATATGGTTTTGAGACGGTCTCACGTAGCCCAGATTCGCCTTGAACTCTATGTAGCTACGGATGGCCTTGAACGCTTCTAATCTTTCTTCCTCTACTTCCTGCGTGCTGGGCACAAGGCAGGCTTTATGTGTTTCTCGGGACCACATAAGCAGTCTACCAACAGAGGGAGGCCTTTGACTCCATTCTTGTGTTGTTTTGTTTCAGAACAAGGTGTGACCAGGTCTAGATAGCCCAGCTGCCCTTGAACTCACACTTCAGCCTCCTAATTGCTGGGATTATAGGTGGGCAATATCGCACCCCATAGTCCATCCCTTCTGCTTCAGCCATATCTGGAAGCAGATTCAGCTGACCTAATTATGCTTCCTTGTTGTCCCACAGTCAAACCCTCTGATCACTGAGGCCCAGGGCCCACTTCCTCTTGTCTGGTCATACCTACAAGCATTTTGATCCTAGCCTTTTCCCATCCTGCCAGGATTGGTAGATGCTACTGCTGCTCTCTACCCTACAACGGACTGGGCCCTGGGGGATAGGAGGGAGTGCTGAGAACTGCAGGGATTTATGAGAATCACCTGAGCTGAGCCCTGTCTCCTCCTGGGTCAGGTTCAGCACATAGGTGTCTGGATTGGAGCAGAAGTCACTGAGGCCCTGATGAAGGAAGCAGGAAGGAATCATAATGTCCAATTTCATATTTCCACAGAACTCAGAGGTCCAGCCCCCCCCCTCAGACCCAGTGGTCCAGACTTCAGCTTTCCTCAGACTAATGAGTCTAGGCACCAACCTCTGCTCTCTCAGGACCCAGCAATTAAGGCTGAGATCTCAGAACTGTGATCACGATTCCCCACGCCTTAGGATTTATGGCATTAATCAGGTCACACCCACCCCGGGATCAGAACCCCTGAATCCAGAGCCCCATACTCACCACAGCCGTGGCAGCCTCTAGGCCCATAGAACCCCAGCTCAGGACAAGCACCAGGAGACTCATGGCAGTCATCCTAGAGGGGGGCGGGGTGGTTGAACTCAGGATTCAATCAGCCTTGCCTCTTTCTACACCCCATATCCAATCACAGCCCTCCCCAGTACCCACCAACCTCTGTAGCCTAGAGGATTAGAGTTAGAGGCGTGGGAGTAAAGGGTGGGGGTAAGGCCCGTGACTGACTGACGTCAAATACAACATCTGCTCAGCTGGAAAAGGAAAGGGGAAGGTCTTGGCTGCCAGGTCAGTAGCCACTGTCCCAATGGTTCCTGAACCCTAGGGGGCAGCTGTCCGTCCGTCCCTGGGCTGAGTTTCCAGGGATTTAACTGCACAGAATCTAGTAGGTTCTGAGGCAGCTTCCAGGCCCATCCACAGTTCATTTTATTTAGCTAGTCTCTCTACTGTCTCCAGCTCCAAGCTGTAAAGGGTGGGGATTGTTCCAGAGTTGATTTCAGAAATTCAGAACTTGACTTATTTAAGGCTTGGCTTATGTCCGGGCTGTGACAGGTGGAATAATTCTGGGTCATGGGGTGGTGGCAGAGGTTGACAGCTGTTGTAAACTGAAAGACCAGTTCATATACTTGCTCAGCACAGGTGTTTTTACCAGTCTCCAGGCCTTGATGCAGTAGCTGGGCATCTTTCTCAGGGGGATTCCAAAGACAGTGGGCACCAAGGCAGAAGGGGCATGGGTTTATCCAGTGATGGACAGACTGAATTTAAACCCTATCACAGTACTCCCTGGCTGCATGGTCCTGAACAAGTAACCCAGTCACACTGGGTCCACCACCTCCCACTGTTAAACAGAGGACAGTGCCTACCTCCCCACGAGGCTTAGTGTGAAGGACTTCATGAAGTCCTAAGGGCCGCGTCTGGCACACAGAGAACTGTGCAGTAAGAGCATAGGTCCTATGTGCCCACACATTACCGCAAGTCCCCCACCCGCCATACAGGGGTTTGTTGCAGTGACCAAAGGAGAAAGCTTGTGTAGCATGTCAGAGATCAGCTCCCCTGCCCCCTTTACGGCAAATGCAATCTTTGTCTTTCTCCTGACTTTAGCGTGTTGCTTGATGGAAACCCGCCTGTTTCCTTCCCCTGTGCAATTCACTCCACTCACACAACCACCAGCCACTTGCTCTGCTTGGCCAGGCCCAGGAGGGTGAAGAGACAAACCAGAAGCACCAAGAGCAGCAGGAGGACATAGGCCAGCCACCTGCAGAAAGAAGGGCCAAGACAGTGAGCTTCAGGAAGCGAGCAGTACCCCAGATTCACCCCCAACCCAATCTGGTCCTGCCACCTCCCTGCTGCCCAGTGAAATGGTACATGGGCTCACAAGACCCTGGAGTGCTCTGCAGCATAGGTATGGAATTGAAGCACCTGGTACCTACCCTGACCAATTCACGTAGAAGTTACGTGGTTGTAGGCACAGTCGTCGGCCTCTCTGGTTGGATCCCCAACCCAGCACTGTAGCGTGTCAGTCACCTATGACCTAATTCAGTATTTCAGAGGTATGGTGCATAGGTCTCAATGACCCAATTAGCCATGTAACCTGTCTGCCTCAGTTTCCCTACCAGTAACATGAGGGCATAATAGGATCAACCTCAAAATTTGTTGCCAGATAAATGAATGGGCTTGTGGGTGCAGTTAATGTTGGATAAATCACTATCCAGGAGGTTTTGAATGCCACATAATACTTAATTGATTAATTAACGCACCAGGACTGTAGGGGAGGGCGCTTGGAAGGCCCCAGTTCAGTGCTTGGCACATTGCAAACACTCAACAATAGTGTCATTCTCAGCAGCTCACATGGAGCTGGGGTTTGCAGCTGAGTCCTTGCTCCTGACCAGATCGCCAGACTCACCTCCGCCGTGGCCCAGATGCATTTGTTGAGGGCCTGTCTAATGTCAGACACTTTTACAGAGCATCTTCCGAGGATCATGCTCACAGCTGCCACTACCTCCCTGACCAAGCTCCGGGATCCTAGTAACCATGACACCGAACCTGCCTTGCTTCCCACTGACTTGATGCCCCACCACGTATCCTCAGCTGGGATTGTTTTAGCCCCAATGTGCTTGTACCAAGGGACATTCCCCTGCTTGGGAATAGAAGATTCGGGGGTATCAGCTCAAAGCAAGCAGGAATGAAACGCTATGAGTAGATGAACCCTGGTTGTGTTAGCTGCTGAGATGGATGGCTGCCTCAGAGGGCTGCACAGCTAGTCCTGTCCCCTCAAGTACCACCCTTTAGTATGGCCCTTCTAAACACCCTGACACAAGCTGCCTGCCTGTCCTCAGACAAGCCCCTTCCTATTTAATTTGCTCCAAAGCACTCATTATCCATCTTACAGAAAGTGTGTTTGCTTTTTAAACATATTTTTATTTTATATGTACAAGTGTCTTGCCTACACGTATGTATATCTACCAAATGCATGCCTGGTGTCTGCAGAGGTGGGAAGAAACCCTTAGATCCCGCGGAAATGGAGTTACAGATAGTTGTGAGCCACCATATGAATGCTGGGAACTGAACCTAGGTGCTCTACAAGCAAAGCACAGCAAGTGCTCTTAACCACTGAACCATCTCTCCAGCCCTCCCCACCCCCTTTGATGCCACTATGAATATAAGAGCCTCACACAGGCTAGATAGGCAACTCTATCCCTGAGTCACATTCCCAGCTCTTCAGTAGTGGATTCCAGGTAAGTGAGTCACACCCCCAACTCTTCACTGGGGGATTCTAGGTGAGTGAGCCACACCCCCAACCCTTCTCTGAGGGATTCTAGGCAGATGTTTTACCTCTAAGTCACACTCTCAATCCCTTATCAGCAGATTCTGGACAAATAGTCTTCCATTATCACATCCTCTGCCTTTTTACTTTTTATTTGGAGACAATGTCTCACTAAGTTATTCATACTGGCCTTGGAATCTGTAGCCAAAACAGGCCTTGAGTTTTCTATCTTTTTACCGAGTCGCTGGAGCAGTTGAGATTACAGGCCTATATCCCCAGGCTTGGCTTCATGGGCCTGTTTTATATTGCTCTCCCAGCTGAGAAGAGTCCCTCCTGTGTGGGATTTCCTTTCTTATCCCCACTTCCTTGGTATATCTGTATTTTACTGGCACTGTCTCATCTGTCATTGTGCGTTCTTTGTTTCAGACACTCAAAAGTTATTAACTAATTCTCCACAATCCATTTTGAGCTATGCACGACAGGACTGACTTTAAAGTGGGGAAACTGAGACCCAGGGATGGAAAGAAACTTGTTTAAGGACCTACAAATACAGAGCAAGTAGCCTCCTGAAGCTGAGGTCCCCAGTCCCGTGCATGCTGTCTCTCACCAGATGTTAAATTAAGTAGTTGCACGGTGAACACGTTTGCCTCCGGAATTATCTAGTAGGTAGGATTGCTACTAGGGTTATAGTCCAGAAGCAACCGTGTGGAATGGTGATGCACCTGCTGAATGAGTCATTCATGGGATGGCTGAGTGAATGAATGAAAGATCGAGGTGGTCATTGACAAGGTATGTAACTATGAGGGTGGGTCCTCCATCACTTGGTCCGTGTCATTACAGCTGAGTATATCAGCCTTGTTCTACAATCACAACTGGGTAATTCTCCACTGTGGGGGGTGGCCTACAGGATGATGGACAGCATCCTGTCTCTACCTACCAGGAGCCAGTAGCTTCTCTTTCAACCAGTGGGACAAATTAAACTGTCTTTAGATACTATCCCACATCCCCCAGGATCTAGTTTGAGACCACAGTGCTTAAAAAATAAATAGGGAAATCCTTCTCCCACCCCACCTGTATTCCTCCACGAAAGTCACATCTTCAGCCACCTGTACTGGGCTCAAGGACACTCCCTGCCAGAAGGCCAGTCCTTGCAGGTACTGAGCTGCAGCCTCAGCCTGCCTTCGGGCTCCCCGGGTGGTAGCCACCAGCTCCACGCGTTCTGACAGCACTTCCTCCAGGGTGGTCAGCTCCGTCCTCACCGCCTCACCCAGCCTCTCCACCGTCTCCAGCACCTGGGGAGGTGACACAGTCTTACCTCTGGGATGGCCTTTCCCAAAGGCTAGAGTTGTGGATGCAGGATAAGGGGGACAGGGGATGGTGAAACAGGATTGAGGAGTGTCAGGTGGCTGAGATCTGGGGTCTGGGGCATCTGGAGACTAAGGAGAAGGTGAGTCTAGGTGAGGCTCCCAGGTCTTGTCAGGAGCTCTAGTTGGTCAGGGGGTTTGAGTCCAAGGTAAGATTCTAACCCCAGCATTGAAATTAGTTCAAAATGGAAGGTCTGAAGCCTGCATCTGCCTTTTTGAGGTAGGAGTCTGAAATCTGATTCCTTGGCTATATATAAGTAGGTACTGAACTTCAAGGTTGGAAGTGCATCTTAGCCCTGAGCTCTGGAATCCTGGGAGCATAAAATCTAACAGTGGGGGGGGGGGGGGTGTTCCTGAACTTTCATTTGGGCCAAGGACAGGGTCTGTACTGTAGCTTTGGATCTGGCTTGAGGGCAGGGGCTAGTTTCCTTAGTGCTTGGAATATAAACTGAAGTGCAGGCCCGGGGCTGGATGTGAGTCTGCAGGCTCAATCTGAATCCTCCAGCTCCCGCTCCAGTTTGCAGGGTTGGGGTTGAACATATGATCTAATGTCGGCAGGTCTAGGTTTGCAGTTCTGCATCTGGGGATTAAGTTTTTGGTCTGAAATCTGCTCTGATATGGCTGCTTCTGTTCTCCAGCGGGGACCACATGAACTGGGGCATGAGTCTGCAGTCTGGTCGGTGGCTGGCTCCCTCACCAAGTCATCAATGGTGCTGAGCGTGTGGTTGGCATGCAGCAGTGCTGAGCTGAGCTGGGACACCCCATCGCTGGTCTCGCTGTTACCATAGAAACCAATGCCAATGCCTGCACTGAAGGGAGAAGGAAGAAGAAATACCAACCAGTCTCAGACCCTGGAGGGTGGCACCAAGCCTCCACACACACACCCGTCCAACCCCGCCTCTTCATCTGCCTATCCGATCTCTGCATCCACCCTATTGGTTCATCCTCCGTGGGAAAAAGAACAGCTCAAGGTTGGCCTCCACCAGTTGCCAAGGTAACCTGAAGACCTCGCTCCCCCTGCTGGAGAGACGTCATTGTGATGCTAATGGTGGGTGGAGTGGGGGGAAAAGAAGGAGCCCCCTGATTTAACTCACACCTCCCCAGAGTGGGTCCCTGGTTTTTGCCTAGCTGGATTAAAGTTCCTAATTATGATCAGCTCACAACCAACTCCCACATCCTTTGCAAAGACATTCAGCATTTACAGCCGTGTCTTGGGAATCATTGGCCAACAGATGTCTCTTCTAGCCCAGGTGTTCCCTGTCCCTTCCTTCTAAATGCCCTAGACCCTATTCTTTTGTAAAAGACATTGTGCCCGGAGCTCTAAGCCTACCCCTATGATGCCCAGGGATCCAGGCGTCCAGCCAGCTGGAAGAGACCGAGTGAGAGAATGTGGGAGGGAGGGCTGGAGGCCAGGCCAAGAGCTGGGCCCAGCCTCTGCCCAGCCAACACACAGACTTCCATTGTAGAGCTTGACTATGGGGACCCACTTTCCTCCCTTAGTCTGTACTTCACACTGGAGGGGGCGAGAGCCTGATGCCCTCACAGTTCCCAGCCTTGGGCTACACAGGCCCCACCCCATCCCTTGGATGGGAGCCTACTGCCCTTGCCCCATTGTTCAGAACCCTACAATGCTCCTCTTGTTCCCAGGCTTCGAGGGGGCTGGGGCTGTGTCTCTCCCCCACTGGGCCTTTGTCAACATCTCACCCCCATCCACCCCCATTTTGGAGAGCCTGAAGAGAAAAAAAATCTTGGATATAGGGCGCCCAACCCCCATATACTCCCAAACACACACCCTCTTCTTCCTACAATGAGGAAGAGTGGCCCAGAGCCCAGACTGGGGTGAGTACTCCAGGCCATAGCCCCCAGCTGGCTGGAGGGGACACCATATTCCTAAAGGACTCCTGCTGGCCATGTATGAGGTCCCCAGCAGGTCTCAGCCCCCTAACTAACCATGACCTGGTAGGGGCTGAACTCAGAGCCAGCAATCTTGGTGCCAAGTTTGATGAAACTCCTAGGGAGTTCTTCTTGGAAGCCCTGGAGGGTTCTTATACCATGAGTCAGACTCTCCACTTGCTCCTTAAACCATATAGGCTTGAAAAGTCATGTTCTCTCCCTCCCTCAGGCTCCCTCATTCAAGGCCACGTGTGGCAATCTTCAGCACAGTTCTCATCATGAGAAGGACTCAGACCCAGCTTTAGTGTGGGCTGAGTGGGTGCTCCTGGTGGTGCCCCTGTAAGGTCTGTTTCCCTGATTGCAACTCTGGCTGAAATCACAGAGTGCCTACTCTGGCATGTTCAGTGCCTGGCACAGAGTAGTTATGCTCAGCTGTTGAATTGATGAGTTAATGGATGAGGTTGATCAGTGTTAACACTCAGAGGGGACACCCAGGACCCACACACTGTGCACTCTCTAGTCTAGTCTTAGTGTAGCTATGGTATGAGTAGTGCTGCAAAGACACGTTATAGATGGAGAAACGGAAGTCTAGAGAGAGTACCTCACTTCCCTAGGTAACGTGGCTGGCCAATGAGAGTACCACTGAAACCTCCAAACCTGGAGCAGGCTTTCTAGTCTACTCCCAGGCAGGCTGCTTCATCCTGCGTAGGCCTCTCTATCTCTCTACTCACAGGGCAGGCAGGCACTCTTAGTGCCTAGGGGTTCTCTTTCCTAACTCTGGGCTCCTACCCCCAAGGTATCTTGAAGAAGACTTACAGCAAGTATAAGAAACTGTCCCCACCCCCTACCCACCCTGGGGCCCCATTACCAGCCCACGAGAAGGGCAGCAATGCAGCTCCAGGTGACGCAGCCTCCTCCGGGTGGGGGACTCTTGGCCCCAGGTGGTTCTGGAGGCCTGCAGCAGCAGAAGCGGATGAGGTAGACAGCGATGAAGATGAGGCTCAGGCCCAAACCCAGCCCAGCCAAGGCTGCCACCAGCAGCAGGGCCTGTGGAAGAGGTGTTGAGAAGCCTCAGAGGGCACTTTCAGGTCCCAGACAAGAAGTTCCTCCTCAGCTTCATGGGGGGCCAAACCCAGCCTCTGATGGTACTCAGAGAAAGATGAGATACTTATTTCCCCTCATATCAACAGCTGAGGCCCCTCCAGATCTCAGGGCTAAATTGCTGGAGGCAGCATCCAAGTAGGGGCCCTAAACCTTGGGTTCCAGCCCTGCTTAGTTCTTCCCAGGGCTGTGTGCCCTCAAAAGGGTCTCCCCTCACTCTAAGTCTCTGTTTCCTCCTCACTGCAGCCAGGCAACTGAAATGAAACAAGTCCCAAGGACTTGCTGATGTTCTCTCTGAACTGTACGGGAATAAGGGGCAGGAAGGTTCCCATTTCTCTGCTTCAGGAGAGCAGGAGAGGCTGTCTCCTTTACCCCTCTCTTCCTCCTCCTGCTGTGCTCACACATCCATTGCAACTGAGTCTGTCACCCCAGGGCTGGGGATGGAAACAGGTGCTATGACAGTGCGTGCATGCGTGTGTGTGCGCGTGTTCGTGTGTGTGTGTGTGTGTGTGTGTGTGTGTGACATAAGGCTCAGGGATGGAGATAGGGAAGACTGAACAAGCAAAAAAGATGAAGATACAGACAGAAAGGCAGCCAAGGGAAGAAGAGAGAGAGATGTAGAGATAAGTAACACAAAACACCAGAAGGATTAAGTCAAAGACAGAGGAGAGAGACAGACAAGAGATGAAGAGATAAAGGCTGACATATAAAGAACTATAGAAAAAGCAGACAGGGCAGGGTGTGTAGTGAGACCCACAGGATAGAGGAAGGAAAGGTAGGCAGAGAGGATGTGAGCGCTGGGAACACCATGCAGAACAGGGTGGCTCTGATCTCGGTGTGGTAGTACCTGCCTGTAGCCCCAGCATTCTGGCAGTTGAGGCGAGAGAACTGCCACAGCTTCAGGCTAGACCAATACACAAACTCCAACCAGCCTAGACTAGAGAATGAGGCCATGTTTCAAATAAATTATAGACCAGTGGTCTCTGCATACGGCAGGGTCTTTCAGGAGACCTGTGTCTCATGTCTTCTCAAAGGCCCAGGGCTGGACATGGTTTTCCTAGAGTTATGTAGGAGGGGGGTGGAATCACAACCCTGCATTCCCAGGGGCCATTGTCCCTAAACCATGGTACAGCTGCCTGTCCCGCACATCACCTGTGTGCCCGACCAGTGTGTGCAGTGTTGATGTGGCTGTGAATTTGCCTTCCACCAGATGAGGGCTTTTGGAGAGCGAGCATGAGGTGTTTGTGTAGACCGTGCTGCATGAAGATATGCCTCAGAATACTTGTGGGCATTAATGTTTTCTGAACACAGCTTCTTCAGTTGGTGAGTTGTGTTAGGTAGACTGTGTGTGTGTGTGTGTGTGCGTGTGAGCTTCTGCTCGTGTGAGGTGGGGTAGGTGTGCATAATGTGTGAGTGTGCCCATGACAGTGTACACACGAGTATGTTGTGTATATGTGACTGGTCATTACGCTTGTGCAGGTCCTAGAGTCTCTCATAGTGTGTCTTTCTGTGCTCACAGTGGTTATTTACGTGAAGAATAATGCCCCAGCAATGCAACTGTGTGTGCCTCAGCTGTGACTCTGACTGAGGAGTATCGGGTTGAGTAAACTGTTCTGAACAACTGTGGTGGGACTGGGGGCCCAGGGGGATCCCTCATGGCTGAAGAACTCTCCAGAGCCATAAGCCCCGTGAGTCTGGCTGGGAGTGGGTGAACCGACCGGCTGGAGGCTGTGATTGTGTAAGTGGCTGTGGGCGAGGGGATGGCGGTCCTCCTTTGGAGGGGAGAGGGGGCGGGTGGAGTAGGCAGGGAGGAGCCGCTCAGGCTGTGCCAGCCATGACCCAAATAGCAAGCACACCAGCACACGATCCCCCTTGCTGCTTTTCTGGGAACATCCCCCTCCCTCAAGCTCTCCCAACCCTGTGCCCCTTTCCCAGAAGCCACCCCGAGCAGCCGCAGAGGTTCAGACTTGAGGGGAGGGCAGGGCCAACTCCCAGCCCCCCCACCAGGCCCCCAGCTCAGTCAAGCTTTTCTCCTCATTAATCTCAAAGTCAAGGACTTGAATTAAACTGGGTCAGGGGACGGCACCTTCGTCCCCTTCCCCACCTCCCCACCCCTGGTGCTGCAGCTGGGCCTCTTTCCCTAGGGACCCTAGAGTCTGTTAGGGTCCACCACCAGCCTCACCCTCCTGGGATTCAGGCCTGTTGTCTTCCTTAGCCCGGAACCTAACCACATCTCTATCCCAACCTTCTTTGGCACCCAAACAACCCCTTTCCTCCTGGGATAGGCTGAAGGCACCCTGCATCCTTATCGCACCTCATCTGATTTTCCCAGCCCTGGTCTCTGTTCCCTATTTGAAGATATCAATCCGTTCCAGACCCCAGTTGCCTCCCCCGCCTTCCCTCTCTCAGTCCCCCCCCCCCTTTTTTTTATCTGGGACATATTTACCAGTTGGGATTCTGTAGGGGCGGGGTCCTTCTCGCTTGGGACCTCAAGAGTGGACCTTTCCTTAGATGACCCTAGAGACTGGCTTTCCAGGCAGGTCTCAGAAACCCAAATGCTGGGGCCCCATCTCCTCCCATTCAGGACTCTTGCAAGTCTAGGATCCCAGCTCTCCTTATCTAGGAAGAGAGGGGTCTGCACCCCCAGGCACGTCCTAGGGGAACCTCAAGGTATGAGCTCTCTACCTCTAATCTTGGACTTGGACTCACAAATGCAGGCCGGGTCCCCAGCCCCTAAGACGCCGGAACTCTGACCCAGCCTCCAGTTCCCAGGGGACCTGGCCCAGGTTTGCCATCCCACCTGCTGGTACTCTTGGTCGCGGGGAGCAAAGCCGCTGGGCACCGGGCGGAGCTGGAAGTCGGCGCGGGGCAGCTGGTGGAGGAGATGCACCCAGGCGGAGGGTCGGTAGCCCGGGGGTGCCCCCATGGCCCCGGGGAGGGGCAGCGGGGCGGACCGGGCCGGGAGCCTCGGTGCTGTGCGGGGCGCGGGCGGAGCGGGGTTTGCGGGGCTCCCGGGAGCAGGAGCCCGGAGGGCGGGGGGTGGAGATTGGGGAGGGGGAGGCGAGGCAGCGCCTCAGTGCTGCCCCTGGCGGCCACCGGAGGCAATGCGGCGTGAGCAGTGGGTCCCGTTGCTCCGCCCTCTCCTGGGCTCCCACCTGCTGCCTCAGCAGGTGCGGGGGGTCTTTGCTCAAGTCAGTGGTACCCAGGGGCTGGGCGGTGCTGAGAACAAAATGGATTAGCCCGCCTTGTCCCTGTCCGTTCAAGAGCTAGGATACAGGGATTTCTCTTTGAAGCACACAAGCTCTTTATCCTTATGTAAAACCTTCACCTTGGTGTAAAGGTCATTAGTATTTGAGCAGCATTTAGCCGGGCGCGCCAATGAAAAATCGCTCACTTTCTGTTGTAAAGACAGCCTCTGCTTAGGTAAGATTCTCCTCCCCCATGACACATTTTGTCGTAACCTGTATATGGACACAATTTCTAGACAGAAATCTTTCTATGTGAGCAGACCCTTCCAGAAAGACCTACACAAGCTGTGAGGACTGTTTATATAAGGACCCCACCCACTTTGAATAGGACCCTAGTTATCTATATAGGGACCCATCCCATCCGTGTATGGTGGTTTCCCACATGTTTGAGACCTCCTTCAAACTGCTCCAGTCTATATAATGACCCCCACCCCTTGCCACTCACTGTAAAGTTTACAAAGCTATCTTTTAGCCAAAATACTTGTGTTGGGTCTCATAGGAAGCTGCTAAAGTCACACAGATAGATGATGGGAAGCAGGTATCGAACCCCGGAGGGAACCTGGCGGCCATGAAAGCATCACTCAGACCTTCACTGTGTAACCTAAAACATTCCCAGGGTGCTGGTCGGCGAATCTTTGCCCCTGGGATGACCAGTAATGTTTCTGGCTGGCTGGGGGGGGGGGGCGTTGGATGGAAAGGAGTAAGAGTTGACACCGCCGGCCACCCCCCACCCCCCCCGCATCCTTGCATTTTGGTTGAGGATGGTAGAAAAGGGCTAACAAGAGATGTCATGGTGATTGTGTTGGTGATGACTATGATGGTCCTGGTAATACTGATGGTAGTCATGGGAAAGGCAGAATGGGGATGGTAGTTGTGATAATGGTGATGGCCATTATGGCCATGATGGTAATTTTTACAGTGGTGATGGTGATGCGGCTTTTGATGATGATGGTGGTGGTGGTGATGATGATGATGGTGATCATGTAGATGGCCAGATTTTTCATGGTGTGGATGATGGTGGCTGGAGATGGTGATGATGAAGATGGTGGTGATGTTGATGGTAGTGTGATGATAGTGATCATGGCCAGAATGTCGGTGGTGACAATAATGATGCTCGTGATAGTGGCAACGATGTGGTGATCGTAATGACAATAGCAAGTAGAAGTAAGAAGTTAGATGGACTCATGTTCCCCATCATTCCAACCAAATGGTCTGCATGGGGCTTGGAAAAGACGGAGACTCTGAGATGAGCAGCTGGAGGCATTCCAACCCACTTTAAGAGAGTCCTGAATCTAAAGTCTTTATTTCCCTATCTGTAAAACTGAGAGGATACATATTTTATGTGTCAGTTTAAAACCAAGTGAGGGCCAGAGAAGGTAAGTAGTGGCATCTCGACTCAGGATCAAAAGCTCCACGGAGAAACTGTCATCTGGTCCTGATTCACAGACACACACACAGAGAGAGGGGAGGGAAGAAAGGGCGAGAGAGAGGAGAGGAGAGAGGGAGAGAGGGAGAGAGAGAGAGAGAGAGAGAGAGCGAGAGAGAGCGAGCGAGCCTCTGTCTGCCCCGCCACTCCATTTGTCTCCATGTCTCTGCCTCTTGCATGTGTGTTTGGTCCCAGGAGGCAGCCGCTTTGGGGAATTGCTTCGTCTGTATTGATTAAACTCAAGATGCTTGTCCTATTACATCAGAGATGTGTGGCTCTGTCACATACAGGTCTGTCGGCTTGACCTGCACCTGGCCTTATATGCTATTCCTTTCATCTGGATACGGAGATATGGAGACATGGAGATATGGTCCTTGTCAGTTTCCAGAGTCCTTAGCTGGGGACACTATTTCCAAATAGTCCCAGGTCCCACAGGCATTAATTCAAGCTGGGCATAGAGAAGCCGGTTCTGGACACGTGGTTGATGCCATTTCGTTTCAGCCAGTGCTGCCATATGGGAGGAGGAACCCAGCCTTACCAGATGTTCCAAATTTCCAAACGAAGACTGAAATCTGGATATTTTAAAAGCAAAATCCCTCAGCTTTTAAATGTTAAAATGAATTCAAATTAAAATAAAAATGACTGTGTGGGCCAAATAAAACCTGTCCGTGGGTTGGAGTTGGCTGGTCTGCAAGCTCTGGTCTATCCAGACACTGTGGCTCACTGGCATGCAAGGGGCAAGCAGAGGGAAGGGGGGGGGGATGGGGATGCTGAGACAGAGAAATGTGGGAGAAGCTCAGGAGGGGTAGTAATGTACCTTCTCTAGGGGCCCTCGTGCCCTGCCCTTCCACAGAAACTAAGAGCAGGTCTCAGCTATAGCAGCCTTACTGGTTAGCCAGGTAGGTGGAGGTTCCTGGAAATATGATCATGTTCTGCTTCCTATTCCTAGCACATAGTAGGTCCTTACTAAATGGAATCAGCTATGGTTCGTTGCCCTACATGCCTCATACACAATACAGGTCTCTGCTCTTTCCCAGGCACTGCTTTGTGTCCTCAAAGCAAGCAACACAGCCTCCTATGGACCATAGCTACCCGTGTTCACGAAGAAGAAATATAGTGTATGACTGTAGGAGAAAGGAACTATGTAAGGGAAGGTACCCGAGATGCCCACACATCTGTATTTACTGCAGCACTATGCACAACTGTCAAGTTACAGAATCAGGCAGGGTATCCATCAGCAGATGAATGGATTTTTTTTTTAAAAAAGTGTTATGTATACATACAATGGAATTTTGTGCAGCAGTAAAGATTGAATCATTATTTGCAAGAAATTAGATGGAACTGGAGATCCTCACATTAAGTGAAGTAAGCCAGATTTATAAGGGCAAATATGCCATGTTTTCTGTCATATGTGGAACTAGATCATATTCTTATATATATATATATATAGTCAGAGTGAAAATATTATGAAACGAATTGCAGTGTGGGATGAATAAATACTAATAACAATTAAAATAAGTAAATATTCTATTTGAGTATTGTCTTAGTCAGGGTTTCTATTCCTGCACAAACATCATGACCAAGAAGCAAGTTAGGAAGGAAAGGGTTTATTCAGCTTACACTTCCATGTTGCTGTTCATCACCAAAGGAAGTCAGGACAGGAACTCAAGCAGGTCAGGAAGCAGGAGCTGATGCAGAGGCCATGGAAGATGTTTCTTACTGGCTTGCTTCCCGTGGCTTGCTCAGCCTGCTTTCTTATAGAACTCAAGACTACCAGCCCACAGATGGTACCACCCACAAGGGGCCCTCCCCCCTTGGTCACGAATTGAGAAAATGCCTTACAGCTGGATCTCATGGAGGCATTTCTTCGACTGAAGCTCCTTTCTCTGTGATAACTCCAGCTTGTGTCAAGTTGACACACAACCAACCAGTACGTGTATGTAATGGCAAGCAATGATTGCTTCTGGACAGAAGACACCTGGGAAATGGCTCTTGCTGCATGTGACTGGCCTTCAAGCATGTACGAAATAACTGACAGCTTAGACGTCTCAGCTGAGCGACCTGGTGTGAGTCCAGATGGTACAGTCGCTAATTTTATGTGCTAACATGACTGGGTTGGGGGATATATGGATTATTAGTACAATCTTATTTCTTTATTCACACTGGGTGTGTCTGAGAGCAGATGTTAGAGATTAGATTTCAATTCATCACACAGATGCAAGACTCTTGCCTCTCCCCCATCTACTGAGGGTTAGAAAGGGGTAAATTCACAGTCTATTCCATACCTGTGACATTCTTTTCTCCTGGTGTAGGACACTTGAACACCTGATTCTCTGGCCTTCAGACTCAAGGTGAAGCCAACTTCTTGCTTCTCTGTGTCTTTTTGGCTTCTGGAGTTGTTTGAGCCAAATCTCATCATAAATGTAATTCAATCTATATTTGTATCTATGTGTCCGTCTATATGTATGTGTATATGTATGTATGCATATTTGTCTGTCTATCTATAGTGCCTTGAATAAGAAATGCCTGCTCCCTACCCCCAGACTCACGGACTTGAACACTTGGTCCCCAGTTAGTGGCAGAGGTTATAGAAGCTTTTGGAGGAGGTGTCTCGCCTGAGGAAGTACGTCCCTAGGGATGGGCTTTGAGAGTTTTAGCCTCATGACACTTTCAGGTTGTTTTCTCTGGTTCATGCTTGCAGTTGAAATGTAATCTTTCAGCTTTCAGCTTCCTGCTCCTATGACCCTCCCCCCCACATTACAGCTTCTTCCTTTAGAATCCTTAGCTCAAATTAAAAGTTAAGCAATAGAGAACTTGATACCAGTAGTAGAGTCAGTCAGTCAGTCTGTCTATCTATCTGTCCATTCCTGTGTCTACTTACCCACCTATCCATCACTCTTCCATCCATTTGTGCCGTTTCTCTGCAGAACTTCTATCTTGATCTGGCAAGTCTTCTCTTAGGTATTTATTTATTCAGGAAAAATGGAGACATACACAATAAAAAAACTATGAAAGAATGTACATAGCAGCTATATTCCTAATAATCTAGGGCTAGAAACAGTCTGAATGTCTATCCACAGAGGATGGCAGAAAATCTATACCTAAAACTATTAAAGGACCAATAATCTGTGGCTACATAGGTCATAGGCCCCAGGGGAGAGCCAATAATGTTCTGCCAAATGAACATAATATTAAAACACTGACTTATTACTCTATTCATACATTAGATAACCTCTCAGTTCTCATCAGAGAAGTTTCTCCTTCCAGAAGGTAGCAATCAACACAGAAACCCTCAACTGGTCACTGTATGGAGAACAAAATAGAACAAAATACTCTGGGATTCTCAGCCCTAAATTGGATGTTCATACTACACCCGTCCCTCCAAGGCTCAGGGATCTGTTCAGAAGAGGCAGACAGACTGTAGGAGCCAGAAGTGGTGGATAACATCAAGTAAACATCTTTTTCCAGACATAACAGGTCAGATAAACTTATGAATTTATGGAGATGTGACATTATGAACAAAACTCACTCAAGCTCCAGTTATATTTCCAGCTAGAGGAGGAAAGGTTAGCACATAATGCCACCGCTAATTGAGGACCTATTGGCATTTTATAGCTGCTAGAAGAGGGAGAGTCCCTTTTTAAGAATGATGTGACCCCTGGCAAGTTGACTGACCAAACACTGTAACAAGCCTCAATCCCAAGACTATCTGGGCAACAAAGAATGGTAGGAATTTGGTCCCAAAGAATGGGCTGAACAAGTTGACTCCCTTCTCAAATAAACATTTTTGGAAAGGAGAAATAAAAAGAAATAACTTTAAAGTTGAGAAACTTGACAAATGCTTCCTCAGCCAGTGACCAAGGCCAAAGTCACCAGCTATTAAGACGATGATTCCATGTCTGTGGTTAACTGGATGATAAATGTCCCCTATGGTCATGGACTTTGGAATAGTTGGCTCCCAGTTTGGTGGCGCTGTTGAGGGAGGCTTAGCTCTGTTGGAGGAAACAGCCAGTGGGTAAGCTGTGGAAGCATGGTGGCTGATCTTTAATCTCAGGTCTCGGGAGGCAGAGACAGGGGAATCCATGCTGCTAGGTGGCTAGCAAACTCTTTAAGCCCTGCATTCAGCAAGAGACTGCCTCAGTGAATAAACGGAAGAGAGACACAGGAAGACAATTGTTATCAACCTCTGACCTCCACTTATATGTGCCTGTTGATGCAGAAGAATCCTCACATATTCGAACATGCATACATACGTTCATGCATACATATGTACACACACACACACACACACACACACACACACACACACACACACACACAAAGGAGCACACCCCAAATGAGGAACATTTTATAAAATCCTTCACCAGTGCTCAAGGTTACTAAAACAATGAAAGCCTGTGAAACTGCCATGCCAAGAGGAGACTAAGGAGATAGGAGGGACAAATGTAACAGGATCTTGGGACAGAAGTGACATTAAGTCAAAGCAAAGGGAATCTGAGTACACTGTGAACTACAGTCAATGACAATGTGACCATGTGGCTCATTAGCTGTGACAAGGTATCTTAGGAATGTGATATGATAACAGGAGAGAATCTGGGAAAGATGCTTAGGAACTCTGCAGTTGGCAACCTGCCTAGCCAACTGAATAATGCTAACACTAATATCAATAATCTGTATCTTAAAATTAAAATATTCTTTAAAAAGCAGTCTGAATTAAAAAAAAAATAGAAGAATTTTAAATATGAGATCTTGCGCCAGTGTAAAGGCTCAGCTAATAATGTGATTGCTGGAGTGGTGGGGCCAGAGACGGTGGGTGGTTGGGGGAGCACCCTCACAGAGGCAAAGGGAAGTGGGGAGAGGGTGAATGTGGGATAGGGGGTTTGTGGAAGGGTAACCGGGAAAGGGGATATCATTTTAGATGGAAACAAATGGAATGATTAATAAAAAAAGAAAAAGAAAAAAGAAACAAAGAGAGCTATACAAAGAATCAAAAAAAAAAAAAAAAAAAGAAAGAAAGAAAGTCAATTGCCACAGTCTAATGACCTGACTTTGATTCCTGGCACCCACAGGGCGGAAGGAGAGAGCTGACTTCAACGGCTCATACACACACATGTGAACAATAAATAAATAATAAATAGATAGGTAAATGTTGCAAACATCTTCAGAAATGAAGTTAGGGCTCCCTGTGTAAGCTACCATTTTACCATTCTTGTCTTTCTTCATGCTCTCTGTGTGTCTGAGACTTCCTTTTTGTTTTATTTATTTTAAATGCGTATGATTGTTTTGGGCTTTCTGTATGTCCGTGCAACACGTATGTGCCTAGTACCCCCAGAAGCCAGATGACAGACCCTGGAACTGGAGTTACAGACAGTGGTAAAACACTGTGTGTGTGCTGGGAGCTGAAATATTGAGCCATCTCTCCATCCACCACCACACACATGCTTTTTGAGACAGGGCGAGAGCTGTGTAGTCCTGGCTAGCCTGGAACTTGTTATGTAGACCAGGCTGTTCTGGAACTCACAGAGATCTGCTTGCCTCTGGCTCCCAATTACTGTAGTTAAACATATGTGGCATTCTGCCCAGCTAGGGCCCAGTTTTATCTTTGCTTGCTTCCTTTCCTTCCTTTCCTCCCTTCTCCTCCTCCTCCTCCTCCTCCTCCTCCTCCTCCTCCTCCTCCTCCTCTTCTTCCTCCTCCTCCTTCCATCACCACCACCACCACGCCCGCCATAATCTGGAGAATGCTTTCTATATTTTATTGTTGTTTGAGGGTTGTCCAACGGTTGGAATTTCAGGGGCCTTCACATTCAGCCTAACTTATTATGAAAATGGCTGACTATGGATCTGCTCAAAGTTGCATCTTTTAACCCAGTGGAAGGCTGAATGAGACCCTCACAGGACAAAGGAGGAGAGCAGAGCACAGGCTGTCCTGTTCTCTTCCCTTATTCGCTCCCTTTCTCCACTGCTCCAATTCCTGACATCAAGACAAGGGAAACGGGGTGCTCTGACCGGTGCCATTTCACTTTGGCTGCTCTCTCCCACATCCTGCCAGGAAAGCAGCTGGAATCTTTGTCTGGCGGAACACTTGGGAAGCCCTTCCCTTCTGATCAGTCTTTCAAGAATGGGTGCCACCTTTCCTTAGTGCCAGCTACTGTTGACAGCAAGGCAGAACCAGAACCCTTACCTCCAAAACACACTCCTTTCCCCAAAGGGAATGAGCGATAGGTTATTATGGAACCCAAGATGAATAGTGTTAGCATTCCTTCTACGCTCCGCCCAACAGTTACCTAGCAACAGCCAGGTAGATCTGGCTAGCTATACAGGGGGCTGTTTGGCCTCTCTGCCTCTCTGCCCCTTCTCTCTCTATCTCTCTCTCACCCCTTTCTCCCTCTCTCCCCTCCCCCCTCCACATGTTGCCTCTTCCCACCTCTCTCCTCTTCTCTCTCTCTCTCTCTCTCTGTCTCTTGTCTCTCTCTCCTCTGTCTCCTCTCTTTCTCTGCCTCTACTCCCTTCTCAACTCCCCTTCCCATGCCCCCGAATAATCTCTATTCTATACTAGACCCAATGGAGTACGACTGGTACTCCATTAGCGCGCGCGGGGGGGGGGGGCGGATGCCTCATCATAGGCCTGCTGAGGTACCTCCTCCCACCACACCATATAGCGCTCTATAAAATATATCCTTGTTTTTATAGAACACATCAAGTAGGCATGGTCCAGGAACAGAGATTCACCACCACCACCTCTAAAGTTGTGCTCTACTGTGAAAACAGTTCCATTAGATTTTATTACTTACAGAAAAACAGTCGTAAATCAAGTATTTGCCAGACACATTGCTGCAGGTCACGGATAAATGGATTATGGCAAAATGGGGGAAATGAAAGGACTCTGGCTAACTTGAGTGTGTTGAGCATGGCTCTGACAGGCCGTACCCATTCCCCCATTCCCTCTGCTTTGCTAAAAGTCATTCCATTCCATTCCTAAAGCTAGCCCCCTATTCCCTTATGTGGCCACTTCCTCTTCCTGAGGCTGACTACCAAGGTTCAGCTATCAAAGTATTGAAGTTCAGTAATCAAATGCCCCCTTTGGATCAGTTAATTAGCATGCTTAACTAAAATTAGACACCTGCCCTAACACGGGGTTTTACCCTTTACCTTTAGAAACCTCCATTTTCCTACGTGCCATGTCTGTCTCCTCTCTATTCAGAGGCAGCCATGGCTGTCTCCTCTCTATCCAGAGGCAGCCCTTGTTCTCTGGGACAAATAATCCTGCTAGCTCTGCTTCGTTTCCTTCCTCTTCTACCTCAATCTCTATCTCCCGCCTTTGTCTCTTATTCTCACCCCCCCTTCCCCAGACAAATAAATCTCCTTTGTGCTGAGAACTTGGTCTTGGGGGTCCTGAGTCAATGCTTTTCCTGGCAGGAAATCCCTGCTACAGGTTTCTTTTGCAACTGATGCCATTCCTAGCTTTTGGGTTGGTGGAAGTTGGTGGTGTGCTAAGAATACATTTTAAGGGTGTTTCTTTTCCTGGGATCTTTTAACAAGCAGCTCTCATTTCCCCTATTGCTTCATGAAACCCTTAATAATTTATTCCCTCCACCAGGGAGCTTAGTTCTGATACCAGCTGGATGTTGGATAATTCAATTCATCTCTGACGATAACATTTGAAGGTTTTGATAGTCACAGGACTTTAGGTCAGACACAGGGGTGGCCAGTGGATTGCTTTCAAAGGGAACAAAAATAGCCTGAGATAATTGGGCTCTGGGGTTCTGGTTTGAAGCATTTTAACCTACACTCTCCAAGTTCAATCCTTTGGCCTTGTAGAAACTTTCACAGAGCTGCAGCTCCTGTCTTCTCTTTCTCCATCTTCCTCTCCCTCACCTCCAGCTCACACTATTTTGATGCCCTACATGGAAAGATCACCAGGGAAGCAGCTCTGCTGTGTTAACTTCACACAGGCGGGCATCTTTCTGGTCATCCAGGAGAGAGAGCGCAGACAGCGGGGAGGAAAGGTTCCATCCAAATAGATCCTGGTGAACTAATACACGTGCTGGAGCTGCTTACAGGAGCATGGTTAAGGGGCACTCACAGGAGCATGGGCAACTTGGACAACTGTGTCACCGCCAAGCCAACACCAGCATGAGTGATGTCTCATAAACCCTGCATTCCAGGAGATCCCTGATATCTTCCAGACAGTTCCACTGACCAGCCTCCTCAACCCCATCAATTCTTTGTTTCTACTAGGACCTATGACTGGGGCAGGGGTGGGGTGGGGGCTATAGGTCTTTCTTGTAAGTTTCTTGTGGGTTTCATGAGCTTCCTACCTCCCTACAAAAAGGCTATTTCAGTTTGGAGGTTAACAGCTAAGTGACTCTGGGGCCAATCAGATTGAGTGCATTTCTCCAAGCACTGCGGGAACCCACATTATGGTGTCAGGGGTCAGAGATAATTCACACCAAGTAAAAGTGTGTTTTAGCTGATGTGTGTTTTCCACCCGAAATTCCTATTGAAACGGTAGACCCCAGTATCTTGGATGCAGTTGTATCTTTAAAGGAGATGACTGGAGAAAAGTGAGGTCACAAGGGTGGGCTCCAACACAACTGGAGTTCTTGTCAAAAGAGATTAAGGATCAGTGAGATGGCTCATCAGGTAAAGGTGCTTTCTGCCAAGCTGGAGGACCTGGGTTCCGTCCTTGGGACCCACAAGGTTTAAGGAGAGAACAGGTTCCCACATGACTTCTGACTTATAAATGCATGCTATAGCATGTGCATACCCATATATACATAACAATGTAATGAATGTCAAAATAAATAGGGCCTAGAGAGAGTGCACAACAGTTTAAAATGCTGGCTGCTTCCTCCACAGGACCCAGTTTCCAGCACCCATATCAAATGTCTTACACTAACCTATAACTCCAGCTCCCCGGCATCCAACATTTTCTTCTGGCCTTCAGGACACCAGCATACTCACGGCGCATGCACATGCGCGAACACACACACACACACACACACACACACACACACACACACACACAGGGTGAGAGGATAAGCATAAAAACCTTTATGTTGGACAGAATGGCCTTGGATGGAGCAAGGAAAGCAAGGGGAAAGTGATGTAATTACATTTTAATAAAGATTATACAAAGCAGGAGAATTGGCTCACTGCTTTAAAGCATTTTTTTCCTCTTGCAGAGGATTTGGGTTCAATTCCCAGCACCAGCATGGTAGCTTGCAACCATCTATAACTCCAGTCTCAAGGAACCAAAGCCTTCTTCTGACTGTTTAGGGCAAGGTAGTGTACATACCTACACGCAGGCAAAACACTCATATACAAAACTCCCACATTTACATGGCTGGGATGCAGCCCAGTGGCAGAGTGCTAGCGAAGCATGCACAATGCCTTGGGTTCAACACCTAGTACTTTATACATCAGGCACGGGCTGGACACCAGCAACGCCAGCACATGTGAGGTACAGGCAGGGGGAGCAGAAATCCAAGGTCATTCTTAGCTTCTTAGCTATATAGTCAGTTCACAGCCAATCTGGGGGCTATATGAGACTATGTCAAAGAGAGAGAGAGAGAGGAAGGGAGGGAGGGAGGGAGGGGGGGGGAGTACGCAAGAAGAAAGAAAGTATCACGGGACATGAATTTACTTGGTATGTTGGCTGGTTTTATGTTCACTTGCCATGAGCTAAAGTCATCTGAGAGGACGGAACTTCAATTAAGAAAATGCCTCTGATTCCTACCAGAGGGGGATATGGAGACTGAAGTAGCCACTTCCTGAAGCCAGGCAGGACCTCCAGAGGACGGAGGGGCCATCAATCCGTCCATAAAATCTTCAACCCAAAATTTGTCTTAACTACAAGATATGCAGGGATAAAGATGGACTACAGACTGAACAGCCAACCAATGAATGCCCCATCCTATGTGAGAGAACCAATACCCGACACTATTAGTGATACAGACTGAACAGCCAACCAATGAACCAATGAATGACCCATCCTATGTGAGAGAACCAATACCTGACACTATTAATGATACTCAGCTATACTTTCGGACAGGAATGGAGTGTAACTCGCTCCTGAGAGGCTTCATCCAGCCATGGATGGAGGCAGATGCAGAGACCCCCAGCCAAACATCAGGCGGAGCCTGGGGAATCTTGTGGAAGAGTGGGGGATAGAAGTGAGCAAGCCAGATGGGTCAAGGACACCTCAAGAAGACCCACAGAGTCAACTAACGTGGGACCATGGGGGCTCACAGAGACTGGGCTACCAACCAGGGAGCATGAAGAGCTGGACCTAGACCCCTACATATTTGCAGCTTGGTCTTCATGTGGGTCACTAGCAAGTGGAGTTAGGGCTCTCTTGGTCTTTGTTTCTGCCATTGGATCCCCTTCCCCTTCCCTAGACTGCCTGGTTGGGCCTCAGTGGGAGAGGATGTGTGCTGGGACTAGATGCCCCAGGGTGAGGTGGTAGCCACGGGGTTCCCTTTCTCGAGGAGAAGAGGAGGGGGCAATGGGAGGAGGGATTTGTAAGGGTGGGACTGGGAGGAGAGAAGGAAGAAGGGCTGTGATCAAGATGTAAAGTGAATAAAAATTAAAATTAACAAAACAAAAAGAGATTAAAAAAAAGAAAAAAGAAAATGTCTCCACAAGATGGAGCAGTAGGGAATTTTCTTAATTTGTGATTGATAGTGGAGGGCCCAGCCCATTGCTGGTGGTTCCATCCCTGGGATGTAGTTCTGTAAGAAAGCAGCAGACTGGGCCAGCCATGAGGATCAAGGCAGGAGGCGGCGTTCCCCCTCCGCACCACCACCGTGGTCTCTGTCCAGTCACCTCTGGCTTCTAGATTCCTGTTCTGTTTCAGTTCCTGTCCTGACTTCCCCCATGGTCGGGGTGTTCCGTCACAGCAATAGTAACCCCGCCTGAGACATTTGGGTTATTATTTTAAATGTTATTAGCTTTATTATAACAACCTTACAGATAGAAATATATCATGCAAAGTTCACACAGCTCAGTGAACGTCTACACAGTCCCAGTTGCCGTTAGAAACGGAAGCTGTAGAGCTTCCCGCTGGATTTTACACTTTCACTGTTGAATATATCTATGTCCTTATCCACCATCCCAAACTAAAAATCTGTAACCGAGTTAAGAGTTGAAAATAAGGAAGTGGGCTAGCTCTAGCCGGACACTGGGTGTGTACGATTTGGTGTGTTCGTACATCTACTTTATAAGAGGGCAGACATGCCAGGCAAAGAAATCCTCACGTGAATGGAGAAGAAACGGTATGGGGTTTTGTGTACAACCTAAGTGTCATCTGTATCAGTTATTTTTGCATCCTGGTTATCAAAACATCTGGCAGAAACAGCATAAAAGGAGAAACAATTTATACTGGCTTGGTGTTAGAGGGCTTCAGTCCATCACAGCAGGGAAGACATGGGAGGGGTCAGGTCATGGTGGCTGGAGCGTGTGGCAGGAGCTGTGCCACAGGTAGAGTAGGAGGCAGAGAGAAAATCAGGTACAGCCTTGAAGGGTCTGCACTCCTGACAGTTAACATTGACCTAAAGATTCCACAGCTCCCCTAAGCAGTGCTACCACCCGGAGATGAGCTTACACAGGAGCCTCTGGGAGCTGGAGCCTGGGATGGGGGCGGGTATTTTAAATTCAGCTCACAAAAGCATCCTGTGGGGTTGTTGGACTCCTGCGGAGGTGGTCATGATTTGTGTATGGACTTCCCCTGCCCCCCACTTCCTTCCTCTGTCTCCTTCTGTTTCAAGACAGTTTTAACTAGTCCACTCTGGTCTCCCTCAAGCTTGCTAGAGAGCAAAGAGTGGCCTTATGTCTAATCCTCTTGCCTCTACCTCCCGAGTTCTGGGATTACAGGTTTACTCTACCCCATGCAATTTTATGTTGTGCTGGGCTCAGACCCAGAGTTTTGTTCATGCTAGCTGTGATGTGTTAATAAAAAGATAAAGAGAGAAAGAGTAGGTTCTATGGAGGTGAGGTGAGGTGTGGGGGAGGGGATGTCTCAGCGGGCTCATGCCGAGGCCTATGCCAAGGCATCCCTTCCCCACGAGAGACCAGCCACGTGACATATAGTGTAGAATAGAGTTTATTCGGGTCAGGGCACGGGGAGGGGAGTTAAGAGGGTAGTAGAGGCAGAGAAAGGCAGGGAGACAGAGTAGGGGCCGGCCATGAGCAGGGGGGGGGGGAGGAGGGGGAAGGGGCGAGGGGGTAAGAAGGGAAGAGCAAGAGGGCAAGAGAGAAGCAAGAGAGAGAGGACGGGGCAAGCAGCCCCTTTTATAGTGGGTCAGGCCCACCTGGCTGTTGCCAGGCAACTGTGGGGTGAAGTTTAGACAGAATGCTAACAAGGTGAGCACCCTACCAGCTGAGCTACATCCTCAGCCCCTCTGGAAGGCAGCATCCCAAAAAGGTGCCACACCTAAGCCCTGCTCGCCCCCTTCCTCAGATGTGATCTCGTGGCTATTCTAGGCTTGGAAAATTGCAAAAATTGAGCAAGAAAGAATACACATGGAGGGACCCATGGTTCGGACCACATATGTGGCAGAGGAGGGCCTTGTTGGCCATCGGGGAGGAGAGGCCCTTGGGCCTGAGGGTGTTAGAGGCCCCAGTATAGGGGAAGGCCAAGGTGGGAAGACGGGAGTGGGTGGGCAGGTGGGTGGGTGGGAGGAGAGGATAGGGCGTTTCCAAAGTGGAGACCTGGGAAGGGGGAAACATTTGAAATGTAAATAACGAATCAAAAAGGAAATAATAATAATAATAATAATAAAAAAGAATATTTTTCTCTGTGGCTCTGCCTCAGCATCTGTAGGAACATCACAGGCAACAAAGGAGTGGGTCACCTATGCACAAAGCATCTGTAAGTGAGAACGCTTGGATGGTGTCAGGACTCTGGGTAGGAGGAATTTTAACGTTCCGTTCCGGGAACCTCTCTCCTCTACTGTGCTTCCTGTTCGTGTGGGTGATGCGCTAGCTCTTGCTGTCCTGCCCTGGCCCTCTTTGCTCTTGTTTACCTACCTTTCTTTGGGCCAGTCTCTCCCTAAGGCAGCCTTCTGGCTGTTCTCATTTCTAGGCAGCTTTCTCACTGCCAGACATAGCTCCTGCTTTGAGCCCTCTGTGATCCCTGCAAAGATGGCTAGGTCTAGTGTTCACAATGGCACCCTCCCCACCCCAAACCTCTGGGATGCACGTCCTTATTTCCCATTTCATGCAGGTGTCAGGATGTTTTAGAATATAGATGCGATGAAACCAGCAGATAAGACGAGAACAGCCATCAAAAGGGTAGCTTTTCGCAGACTCGGTGATATGCAGTGCCACATGAAACTGTGTGGGGAAGCACAAGGCTGGTCAGGGGGTACTGGGAATAGGGGACATGGTGAGCAAGAGACATTATTGTGTTTTGTGAAAATCAAGTTTAGGATTAGTTAATGTTGAATAGTTTCAGTGGCTCTGAGGACATTAATGCCTGGTACCTTTTTTTGGAATGCTGACTGATAGGTTGTTTCTCTGCCACCAGTGAAATAAGCCAATTCAAGCCAGATTAGATTATATTAAAGGCAGGTTTATTGGGAAGCTGCACTCAGGTGAGTCCAGTGGCCCAAAGGATTGAGGCCAGGGGAGTCACACACATGCGTGTGCATGCGTGCAGGAGGGGGGGGGGATCTTATAGGTTGGGGGCAGGATATGCCAGCTAGGGACTGAGGGAAGCTAGGAGAACCTGGAGGACTGGTCTGTTTTGATATGTAAAATATGCACCTCAGTCCCATATCCCTGGTGGAAACCAAACCTTGATGACAGAAAATAATCATCTAGGGTATGACAGACCCAACAGAGAAGGGGGTAGACTCGAGAGTGCGTGTGTGTTGGTGTGTGTGTGTGTGTGTGTGTGTGTGTGTGTGTGTGTGTGTGTGTGTGTGTTTTGGGGGGTGGGTTCTAGATTGTGTAGTCTGCATAGGGGAACCAAAATCATATAGATATATTAGCTAGGTTCTCAATGTCCCAATGTTTCAACCATTTAAATACAATTCATGTTGTGGTGACTCCAACCATAAAATTATTTTCCTTGCTACTTTATACTGTAATTCTTCTAATGTTATGAATTATAATGCAAATATCTGATATGCAGGATATCTGATATGTGACCCCTGTGAAAGAATCTTTCAACCCCCAAAGGGCTCACAACCCACAGCTGAGAACAGATGACTCAGAGGAACAGAATTGGCAGAATGTGTTTGTTGTTGCTATTGCTTTGTTTTGAGACAGGGCCTCAAGAATGGCTATTATATAGGGGTTTTATTAGATTGGTCTATACAAGATGGACTGGGTAGTTCAACAATGGACGTCTGGACACTAGAGAGGATGAGAGCCCGGTAGCCCAGTCCACCAAGCTGGATGCCTCAGCTGTCTTCATCTGGTGTTGAAGGCTGGGGGGATCCATGAAGAGCCACTGACCTTCAGTCCACAGGTCTCAGGGAATGAATGACCTGCCTCAGACAGGCGTGTCTCTTCGTTGAGCCCAGGTCCAATCAAGCTGACAACCCGACTGAACCTCACAATAGGTAAGTCGTTTGGCATGTCTCAAAAGTTAGTTAGCCGTCTACAGAGTTTTCGAGACCACAAGATGTCCAAGCACAAACAAACAAAAATTTATGCAAAGTGCATGATTCACACACAAAGCATCTTAGTCAGGAATCCCTTGGTTTTGAAGGGAGATGTCACCTTGCTATCTTAAATCCACCTGACTTTCTGCAAGGTATTAGGTTTGCAGTAATTTGTTGCATAGATTATCTCTAAGGAATTCATAAGCAACCCTTCATGGGATTTTAGCCTCCAAGATACTTGCTCATTATTGCCATTTTGTTGGTTTGTTTGGTTTTGGTTTTTTTGGTCTTAACACCGGGCACGCTGAATGCTAACATCTAGTGGTACTGTCTAGAACTGCAGCCAGCGTCTCTTGAAACTGGGTAGGCTGCTTGCTTTTGAAATGTTTCAGCCTCAGATAGGGACATTTGAGAAACACTTCCGTCATTAGTTCTCTGGGATCCCTCCTTCTTGAGCTGTAGAAGAAAGACATAGACAACATTGTTTCCATGTGGCCCTATAATTCTACTCCCTGTTTTTTGCCTTGTTTTTAGTTAACAAGTTTGTTTTTTTTTTTTTGGTTTTTCGAGACAGGGTTTCTCTGTGTAGCCCTGGCTGTCCTGGAACTCACTCTGTAGACCAGGCTGGCCTTGAACTCAGAAATCCGCCTGCCTCTGCCTCCTGAGTGCTGGGATAAAAGATGTGTGGCACCACTGCCCGGCTTTTCCATCAATTCTTGTTCTTCCATTCATGTCTTTTGGTTTTGTCTGGAGACTCAGATTTAACCAGTGCTTTCACCATCTGCTTGGAAGTACCCATGGGAACCTGGGGGATTCACCAGTAGGATCAGAACTCAAGACAATGACTCCCTCTCTGCTAGAATTTATCAATCAGAGAGGGTGTGAGATCTATAAACAGCAGTGCCAACCTACCAGGCACGATTAGTCCTCCTGGGCAATAGAAGCATGACTGTTATTGGGATAACCGATCATTCTCTGATTAGATTTGAGGCCAGCTCCATAGGAGGGAATCCATGCTTGGCACTGCAAATCTGGTCAGAAACACTTGGCTGGGGAACTCATGGGCTCTCATTACTGTTGCTCGGTTAGTTAGCTTGGCATAGCATCAAAGTACCTTCTAAATGTATTTAGACCCTTGGATAATTGTTACTCAGCCTTAGTCAAAGAAATTTGTCTTTGTAGTGAGCAGTGGTAAAAGCAGAAACTCACAGTGTATAAAGTACTGAGAGTAATTGACAGTTGAGTGCTCATCTCTACAAGACTTTTATATCTTGCTTCTTGGGCTTAGGGAACATTACAGATGAGGAAGAAGAAAGAATGTAAAGATCAGAAGATAGGGAGAGAAGGGCCATTGTGATTGTTTGTATATGCTTGGCCCAGGGAGTGGCACTATTAGGACTTGGCCCAGGGCATGGCACTATTAGGAGATGTGGCCTTGCTGGAGTAGGTGTGTCACTGTGAGTATGAGCGAAGTGACCTTCACCACTAGCAGCCTTCAGATGAAGATGCAGAACTCTCAGCTCCTCCTGCACCATGCCTGCCTGGATGCTGCTGTGTTCCCACCTTGACGATAATGGACTGAACCTCTGAACCTGTAAACCAGCCCCAAGTAAATGTTGTCCTTTATAGAGTTGCCTTGGACATGGTGTCTGTTCACAGCGGTCAAACCCTAACAAAACAGCCACAAAATACCATCTTCTGGGTATGACGCAGCCGATGTAATCCTGAGCTTGCTGTAGATTCTTTACCTGCATTGGGTCTGCACAAGACTGACCTGGTTCATAGTCAATTCCAGATGGGGAAGAGTCTCTCAGGACCTCTGTGCTTATCTTTCCTGACACACTGTGCATTGCTGCAAAAGACTACCTTACATCTGGTTTCCCTGGAAGTGGGTAAAATGCATGGGGAAATTCTAGAACGTTCTGAAAGTTGTCTTTCAGGCTGCAGATATGTAGCTATCTTAATCTTCACAAAGTGAGGAGAACCAAAAAGGGAGAGATAGATAGATAGATAGACAGATAGATAGATGATAGATAGAGAGATAGATAGATAGATAGATAGATGATAGATAGATAGACAGATAGACAGATAGATAGATGATTGATAGATAGATAAATAGATAGATGATAGATCGATCAATCTAGTTCTAGTGTATTTCCCACCATATAGGATGTTAATGCCATCATAGAAGCTTCATCCTTATGACTTTAAAACCAATCATGCCAAAAGGTGTATAAATTCCATTTAATTCAAGGTTGGGATTCATATATAAATGTTTTTATGGTTCCCCAGGACAGCATGAGTACAGTTCATTACCGCCACCAAGTATGCAGTTGAGTTTCCTGAATTGGGGGAAATTGTAGGGGTCAGAATGTAATGTATAAGCGTCTCCCTGGGGAAACCACCTTCGTGACCATGGTATCTTTTCTTCTAGGTAAGTATCCTGAGACATATTTTAGACATAACATTTAGAAGAGTCTGTTTCCTGCTATTGACTCGGGCCGTGGTGGCTGTGAGTTGGGAGCAACACACGACCTTCCCCATTTTACCACACGTGTGGAAAGAGACAGCGTCGGGATATGGAGGTCTGACGGGGGCACAGTGAGGGAATAACCAGGAGAAGTATTTAAAACATTTTAAATTAAAATTTGTTTAAATGCATGAGTGTTTTGCCTGTGTGTGTGTGTGTGTGTGTGTGTGTGTGTGTGTGTGTGTGTGTGTGTGTGTGTACCATGTGTATGCAGTACCCACAAGACCAGATGTCAGGTCTGACCCAGGCAGATGTCACAGCAGATGCAAAGGCCCTGTGCAGGGCTGAAGACTCTCGGGACATTTTGGGGAGAGCTGGTTGGAGGGAGCTTGAGAGTTGCTAATGCCCAGCCAGGTCTGGGAGCTGGCAGGGTGAGCTCTGCAGTAGTCAGAAGGATGGTGGTAGGAAGTTCAGAGTTTATTTCCAGGCAAAGGAAGCTGCTGGGAGAGCCAAGCACAGCAGTAAGGCTCTGAATGGAACTTGGCAAGAAATGTGTGTGGGCCTTGATGCTGCAGATGCATTCGCTCCAGCAGGTGAGATAAAATTAAATCATTTTATTTATAGCACGACAGACATGGAGTGCCACCAACTAAGAAAAAGGCAGCAAAACCTAGCAGCTCCTGTAATTTAATGCATATTCTGTCTGTCTTTCTTCTCCATTCTCTCTGTTGCTTTACCTTGTAGGCTCATTGAAGAATGCAGTGAAATAATTTTTAAAGAAGTGTGCTGGGCTTGATGGCACATACCTTTAATCTCAGTCCTTGGGAGGCAGAGACAAGTGGATATCTGTAAGTTCAACACCAGCCTAGTATTATATCAAGTTCAAGGACAGCCAGGGCTACATGGAGAGACCTTGCCTCAAACACACACACACACACACACACACACACACACACACACACACACACACAAACAAAAAACAAACAAAAAACAAACCAAGGCAACAAAAACTAAACCAAACCAAACAAAAACAAAAAACAAAAACAAAAACAAAAACAAAGAGAGAGAGAGGGAGAGAGAGAGAGAGAGAGAAGGGGGGGAGGAACATTGGTTAGAAACTTATGGAGTGAGAGAAAGCCACATGAGATGATTTGAGCAAGAAAAGGATGGAAAAACCCAAGTCTCTTTGTCAGTGGATGTTTGAAAGTAGGATCCTCAGTGCCAACCAGCTGTCCTAGGTTAGGACTCTATACAAGCTCCTTTGCTAGCATTACTACCTCCTAAATATTGTTCATGACCAGAGAGATGGCTCAATGAGGAAAAGCACTTGCCTTGCAAACCTAAAGGCTGGGGTGGGATGCCCAGAACCCAGGTAAAAAAGCCAGGGGCCATGGTGGGATGCCTGTGAAGTCCTATTCCTCCTCCAGCAAGATGAGAGGCAGAGTTATGAGTCTGAGGCCAGCCTAGTCTCCAGGTCAGCCAGGACTATGTAGAGAGACTCGGGTCTCAAGCCACAACAAAAGAAAACATTTTAAAGGAAAAAAAAGGCAGTTTGAGAAGTGACTCAGTGGCTAGGAGCACTGGGTGCTCTTCTAGAGGCCCCAGGTTGGATTCTATCACTTAGAGGCTTGTGAACCAGCTAGGCTGGAGTTCACGGCACAGCGGAAATAAGAGGGAGAGTGACTCAACAAGGTGGGAACAGAACCAACTCCTGAACGTTATCCTCTGGTATGGATATACCCATCAGCTGACACATTTAAAACAGTCAATGGTGGGCCAGTGAGATGACTCAGTGAGTAAAGGCACTTTATGATAAACCTGAGAATCTTAGGTCAGCTCTTGAAACCCACTGACACTCACACGTCATGTCCCCCTGCCCCTGCTATGCTAAGGTGATGTTAAGGAAAATTTAAAAATAGTCAGCAGTTAGTTCCATGGTTTGTGAATTTGGTCTCAAAAATGAACAAAACCGATACTCAACAGCAATAAAACAACAACCCTGTATGACTAAGCATGAGTGGCATATCTAGAGAAATGAAATTCCAATTTCTTCGCAGGACCTAGGAGTTCCAGAGCTCAGCATTCACCTAACAGAAATCCAAACAAGCATTCACACATGTAAGTGAGCCACAATATTGATAGAAGGAAGCTCACACCTGGTACTGTAAATCTAGCCAGGAACCTATCAAGGAGCTCACAGGCCCTGTGACTATTATTCTGCTAACTGGATTGTACTGGCTTTTGTCAACTTGTCACAAACCTAGACATAACTGAGAAGAGGAAATCTTTTTTTATGTATTTTTTGTTGAATATTTTGTTTATTTACATTTCAAATGTTATCTCCTTTCCCGGTTTCCCCTCCACAAACTCCCTATCTCACCCCCTACCCCCTGCTTCTATGAGGGTGCTCCCCCCACCCATGCACTCCCGCCTCACTACCCTAACATCCCCTTACACTGGGGCATCGAGCCATCACAGGACCAAGGGCCTCCCCTCTGACCGATGCTAGGTAAGGCCATCCTCTGCTACATATGCAGCTGGAGTCATGGGTCCCTCCATGTGTACTCTTTGGTTGATGGCTTAGTCCCAGGGAGCTTGGGGGTTGATATTGCTGTTCTTCCTATGGGGTTGCAAACCCCTTCAGCTCCTCCAGTCATTTCTCTAACTCCTCCATTGGGATCCCCTTGCTCAGTTTGAAGGTGGCTGCGAGCATCTGCTTCTGTATTGGTCAGGCTTTGGCAGAGACTCTCAGGAGACTGCCATATCAGGCTCCTGTCAGCAAGCACTTCTTGGCATCAGCAATAGTGCCTGGGTTTGGTGTCTGCAGAGGGGATGGATTGCCAGGTGGGGCAGTCTCTGGATGGCCTTTCCTTCAGTTGGAGGAAGGAATCTTACTTAAGAAAATGCATCCATAGGATTGGCCTTTAGGCAAATCTATGGGCATTGTCTGGATTAACGATTGACCTGGGAGGTCTCAGATTACTGTAGGCAGTGCCAGCCCTGAGCAGGTGATCCTGGCTTGTATATGAAAGCAGGCTGAGTGAGCCCTAGGGAGCGAGCCAGTGAGTGGTAGTCCTTGGTGCTTCAGTTCCTGCTGTGACTTCCCTTACTCTGGACTCATGCTTAAATGTAAGATTAAAACAAACCCTTTCTTCCCCAAGTTGATTTTGGCCATGCTATTTGACCACAACAATAGAAACCCTAACTAAGACATAGACATAGTATCTATCAACCTGCCCTCCTCTTCATTTCCATCTCTATACCTGATGATTAGTGTGTCGCTCATACTTCAGCAGAGAATAAGTGAGTGTGGACTGCTCAGCCATAAATAGGACATCTCTCTCACACTCATTCTCCAAGGCCAAAGGATCACCGTCATGCTGAAGGAGGTAGGCAGATTCTAAGAGCCAGAGCCCAGGGAGGATGCAAGCAAAACAGTGTCTTCTGGACACAATAGGACGGCTGTATTTTTAAAATTTAATTTAATTTATTTTTGCTTATTCTCTTTACATCCCACTCAGTACTCCTTCCCAGTTCCCCCACCCACAATCCTTCCCATCCCCTTTCTCTTTCTCTTCTGAGTGGGTGGGGCATCCCTGGGTATCCCTCACCATGGCACTTCAAGTCACTGTGAGGCTAGGTGCTTCCTTTCCTACTGAGGCCAGACAAGTCAGCCCAGATAGATCACATTCCACGTGCAGGCAATAGGTCTTAGGAGAGCCCCAGTTCTAGTCTTTCGGGACCCACAGGAAGAACAAACTGCACATTCTGCTACACATGTGTGGAGAGGCCTAGGTCCAGCCTGTGTATGTTCTTTGGTTGGTGGTTCAGACTCTGAGAGCCACAAGGAGGGCATAAAATACAGGACTTCTGTATTTTATGAACTAAACCGGAGCTGTTGAGGTCTGCACAAAACCATGCGTCTGACAATCCAGCATGGTGGCAGGAAGGGCTCCCTAGCCCCCCTAACTAGCTGAGGAACTGTTGACAACAGTTGGCTTCTGGGAGAAGGAGAGTCAGTTTTCTTTAAAGGCATGGCCCCCAGTAACTCCACTAAGCTCCAGTGTATGACCCTGTACAGATGAGCGTATGAGCAGCAGAAACTGTGCTTTGAGGATTATTAAAATAAAAACCGAGCAAACAAACAAAAAACCCCAAGAGGACTCAGAGTAAGAAAGGGTGAAGGATGGATCTAAGCAGAGTTAGGGGAAGAGTGGAGGTGAGTATGATCAAAGTCCGTTGTATGAAGTACGGATTCTCAAAGAATTAATAACAATGCTGTATTATAAAACCACCCAGGGCAAGCTGCTATTGGAAGAACTGAAATAGCGTATGAGGAGATGTCACTGTCAAGTGCTTCCAACCATCATATTTGAAAAATTTGCATACCGAATTGTTGAAGAGCTCAACCTTCCCACCCACAGGACTGGCAGGCTCTTATTTACAGAAAAAAATTATCCTCCTTGGGCACCTGGCAGAAAGTGCGTGGGAAGGCAGGAGGTACAGGAGGTTTTATTTAAGGCATCACCTTGGCTGATGTGAGGGGAGACAGATCATGGATGCCATCTTTGGCTCTGAGCATGGAAGTTCTTTTCCTGCTTGGAGAAAGTTTCCATTCGTCTGAAGCTTGCTGGGAACACTTGCTTTACCTTCTTTTATGGAAGCCGCACTTGCTTGCCCACTGCGACCCTACTGAGTTTTGTTTAGAGTCCGTTCTGGACTCTGCCTATCTTATGGTTCTATGTGGCACTTCTCTGGGGAGAGGTAAGGCGGAGATACAGGGGTGATGGTGTACCTAGTTGGCCACTCCCCTCTCTGTCCTTCCCTCCTCCTTCCTCCCCTCCCTCCCCATTAACCTCCTCCTCTCTTCCTTTCTCCCCTTACGTTCTCCTTTCCTCTCTCTTTCAATTTATCCCTTCCCTCTTCCTTGAGGCAGTGTCTGGTGGGCTCATGGAGTTCAGGCTGACCTTGAACTCTGACCTCCTGCCCTCACCTCTGTAGTGCTGGGATTACCTGCACCACATTTGGTTTCCGTGATGCTGGGGATGAAAACCTGTGCTTTGCGCATGCTCTGCAAGGACTCTAACATCTGAGTTACACCTCCAGCTCTGAACAGGAGCGTCTTTCACACTAGGATAGCCCACTGGTCCAAATTTGGCTCAATATTCTCTGTCTTTCTTCCTCTGAGTCATTTTGAGTAGGGATGGTAGGGGATGGGATGCGGTGCCAGGGTTTCATTCTGTAGCCCAGGCTGCCTCTGAAATCCTGGCAATTCATCTACCCAACCCTCTTGAGTATCTGAGTTATCTGCAGGCATAAACTACCAAGCTGGGCCTCAGAGCTTGATTCTCCAGCCTTTACTTAGACTTTAAGAACTGCCTAATATCTTTGCAATTATTATTATTTTTCTCTTCCAGACAGGGTCTCATGCAGCTCAGGCTGGCTTCAAACTATGTAACTAAAGATGACCTTGAAGTCTGGGTTCTCCTGCTTTGACCTCCCAAATGCTGAGATTCCATACAAAAATGGCTACCACATCAGCCGTTAGAAAATTCTTGCTTCTTCAGATATTTTATTACATTTATTTGTGTGTGTGTGTGTGTGTGTGTGTGCATGAGGAGAAGGCATACATATCTCAGAGCATACATATAAAGTACAAAGGGCAGATTCTCTCCTTCCACCATATAGGTCCCAGGACAACTCAGGTTGTCAGGCTTGGCGGCACGCTTCTCACTGAGCCATCCTGCCAGCCTAAAACAGTTTTGTATTATTGGCCTTGCTATGCTGCCTAACTTAGTTGCCATTATTTTATGTGTATGTGTGCATCTGAATGCATGTGTGCACAGCATGTGTGTGCACACCATGTGTGTGCAGGAGTCTGTAGAGACCAGAAGAATGGGTGTTAGATCTCCTGGAACTGGAGTTACAGATGGTTGTGTATAATAAACACCCAACCAGCCGGGCAGTGGTGGCGCACGCCTTTAATCCCAGCACTTGGGAGGCAGAGACAGGTGGATTTCTGAGTTCGAGGCCAGCCTGGTCTACAGAGTGAGTTCCAGGACAGCCAGGGCTACACAGAGAAACCCTGTCTCGAAATACCAAAAAAAAAAAAAAAAAAAAAAGAGAGAGAGAGAGAGAGAAACCCTGTCTTACAAAAACAAATAAACACCCAACCTGGGTCCTCTTCAAGAGTAGTAAGTGCTCTTGACTCTTGAGCCATCTTTCTGGCTCCCAGTTATCTAATTTAAAGGACACAAGCCAACTGCTCTTCCTATGTTCACAGAATTGGGCTGCTTTTGCCACAATCAGTCTCTGGGTATTTTAATCACCCAAGAAGGAAAACTTAAGGCTGTTAACACCCATTCCTTATTTCCCTCTTCCCTTAAACTTCTTCACCCCTCCTGGCCCCAGGCAATCTCTTATTTACTTTTTCTCTCTCTATGCTACCATAATCTGGACCCCTCGTATCACAGTAATTATGAATCTTTTGACTAGCATCTCACCATACCCTACTCTTCCAGCCTCATCTTCTGGCACTTTCTATTCTGCCCATGGCTCAACCTTTGTAGATCCTTTTTTTTTTTTTTTTTATTGGTGTATTCATTTTATTTATTTATTTTTTTGGATATTTACTTTATTTACATTTCAAATGTTTTCCCCTTTCCAGGTCTCCCCTTCAGAAACCCCCCATCCCCTCCCCTCCCCCACCTACCTGCCCACTCCTGCCTTCCCTCCCTGGCATTCCCCTACTGTAGATCCCAATTTTTATGTGGCCTGATATATTTCACTCACCCTCTGGGGTTATCCATGTTGCCACAAGTGACAAAATCCCCCTTTTTAATTTTTACGCGAAAGTTTTATGTTATCTTTCTTCTTATGTACGTATACGTGTCTGTATGAGGGTACAGGCACATGTATGTACGGTCTTTGTGCCTGTGCGCAGAGGCCAGACGGGGGTATCAGAACACTCAGAGCTGGAGTTAACAAGATTATGCAGGACAGCCAGCCTGTTATGTGGATGCTGAGATCCAAACTCCAGTCCCCATGATTCCAGTAGCAAGTGCCCCTAATTGTTAAGCCCTCTACAATCTTGTGAATTCCTTTTTTAATGGCTGAATAGTACTTCATTATGTATGTATACCACATTTTCTTTATCCATTCATTTACAGAGTGCATTTCCTTAGTTAGGTTCTTTTGCTGTAATAAAACAATGACCAAAGAAACTTGAGGAGGAAAGGACCCACTTGGCCTAAATGTCCTGATGACAGTTCATCATTAAGATCAAACATGGCGGGAACCTAGAGGCAGGGATCGGGAACTGTGGAGGAATGTTGCTTACTGCCTTGCTCCCCATAACTTGCTCACCCTACTTGCTTATACAACCCAGGACCACCTATCCAGGGGCGTCGCTCTCCACAGTGGATTGAAACCACTCACAGCAATCATTAATCAAGCAAATGCCCACAGACTTTGTTAAGGCTGATCTGATGGAATCATTTCCTTAACTGAGGTTCCCTCTTCCCAGATGATCCTAGCTTGTGTCACGTTAACATAAAACCGCAATCAGGACAGGCCCTTAGATTGTCCCCGCCTCTTGGTTATCGTGAACAATGCTGTAACGTGCATGACACTGCAGGTGTCTCTTTGCCAGGCTGGCTTCATTTTTCTCTAGGTACTCACCTAAGCGTGGAGTTGGTGAACTGTGGAGGGGGTTCCTTAACTAGGGCACTGCTAAGTTGTGGGATACAACTGGGTTGCATTAAACCCGCTTGTTTGACTGACCTAGAAGAGATGAAGTAGTAGCCTTATTAAACCTGGTTATGGTGATGTCCTCATGACAGCTGCACTGCAAATTTCTAAACACAGTGAAGTGCTCCCCATCCCTCAGGTGCACCCAGGCTGTGTCCCAGTGTTGTGTCTAGCATGAGCCATCTTTATGCACCCCAAAATCTGCCTTAGTGAGGGGAAACAGAACTGACTATAATGTCAGCTAGGGCTATACCTGACCTGGTAAAGTGCTCAGCAAAAGCTCATGTTTGTGATTTCACTATCCACTCTAGAGCTTCTTTCCCACCACTGGGGCCGGAGCTATGCTTAACCAGTTTGCCACAGGCTGGTGAGATGGCTTAGCAGGTGTCTCGGCTACTGCTATATAGCTGTGAAGGCACACTATGACCAAGGTAACTTGTAGAAGAAAACATGTAACCAGGGTCTCTTGCTTACAGCCTCAGAGGGTTAGTCTATTATCGTCATAGTGGGGAACATGGCAGCATGCAGGCAGGCTGTCTTAGAGTATTATTGCTGTGAAGAAACACCATGACCATGGAAAAACTCTTATAAAGGAAAATGTTTAATTGGGGCTGACTTACAGTTTCAGAGCATTCGTCCATTATCTTCACGGTGGGAAGCACAGCAGCATGCAGGCAGACATGGTCCTGGAGAAGGAGCTGAGAGCTCTACATCTTGAGCTGAAGACAGCAGAAGAGATTGTGCACCGCACCGGGCATAGCTTGAGCATGAGATGTAAAAGCTCACCCCCACAGGGACACTCTTCCTCCAACAAGATCACGCCTACTCCAACAAGGCCACACCTCCTAATAGCGCTTCTCCCTATGGGCCAAGCATTCAAACACACGAGCTTAAGGAGACCATAGCTATTCCACCACCACAGGCCTACTCTGGAAAAGTAGCTGAGAACTAACATCCTGATCCATAGGCAGCAGACAAAAAGAGAAACACTGAGCCAGGTGTGGGCTTATGAACCTCCAAAGACCCTCCCCCATCACACCTCATTTAACAAGACCACACGTCCTAGTCCTTTCCAAACAGTTCTTACTGGGCACCAAGCAGTCAAAGTATAAACCTGTGGGGCTATTCTCACTTCACACTCAAGTCACCACAGTGGAAAAATGTGCTTGGGATTTAGATCCACATGGGTAGTAGAGAACGGACTCTCACAGATTGTATTCTTACCTCCACAAGTGTGGCACATGCATGTGTACACACACACACACACACACACACACACACACACACACACGGAGAGAGAGAAACACAAACACACACACTAAATACATGTAAAATTTAAAAAAATGGAGCCAGGTAGTCTTGTCTACAGAGTGAATTTTCAGACCATCAGAGCTATATAGTGAGACCCTGTGTAAAAAATATTAAAATATGAAAAAAAAATCAAGAAAGAAAAATGGTTTTCCTTTGCACCAGGAGCTGACTTAGGAAGATTTATTTCTGTATCCATCATTTCTGAGCACAGGAATTGAGGAACAAGGAAAAAAGGAAATGCCAGGAATTCAGACGATCTGAAGAATTTAGCCCTCCTTAGGACCCTGGATGGGGGTTAAGTGTTCTTAGATAAAGCTCACTGGGGATGACTAATTACTCCCATATCAGATCTTTCAGCCAGCCTCCCATAATGTTTCCCCCAGGTACCAGCAATTTAGTTGCTTGACTGACAGCTGCCTAGACATTTCCCTTTGCCTAGATTATATCAGCAGCTTCCTGGGAGCACTGTCCCAGGGAGGATAGTGACAAAGTCTGGATCAGAATCAAGAGAGTTATCTTCTTAGTTACCAAGCGAAGCATCTAGCAGGTCTGTGAGTGACAGTGCTGCTGTGTCTGAAGGTTCACTGGGTAGATAGCCACTCCCTGGGGGAATCATGGGAGCTGCCAATCAAGCATCTGCTACCTCAGCCATCATTGTGACTCTTGTGATTGCTTTAAATACCCCGTGGCTGCTAAGAGAGTCACCAATCTAGCCACTGACAACTGGGAGAGACTTCAAATCAGGCAGGCTCCCCAAGGTACTTTGTTTCTACTGTTGGAACCACAACTATCATTGTGGCTGCCATGCCAACAACATCTCTGATTTGAGGAACTTTGCTTAAGCCTTGAAAGCTTTAGAAAGCCCTTAGATGACCTTGCCAGGAACTGCTCCAGATAGCTATCAGTGACCACTCCTGTCCCGTCACCGCTGTGCTACTCTGGTTGGGGAGGAACATCTCCAACCCTGACAGCTAGTGTGCAGTCTTGACTCGCTATAAAAGCAGGGTTTCTCTCACTATTCACAGAGAAGTCTGGGAGACCTCCCTGGTGTGGTTTGAATGAAAAATGCTCTCCACCACTAAGCTCATGTAGTTGAACACTTGGCCCCCGATTGGTGGTACTGTTTGAAGAGGTATGGAACCTTCAGGAAGTGGGACCTTGCTGGAGGAAGTATGTCACCAGGGGTGGGCTTTGACGGTTTATAGCCTCACCACACTTCCCGATCTCTCTCTCTCTCTCTCTCTCTCTCTCTCTCTCTCTCTCTCTCTCTCTCTCCCTCCCTCCCTCCCTCCCTCCCTCTTGTGTGCAGATGAAAATGTGACTAGCCCACTTTCTACTTCTGCTACCCTATCTAGCCTTGCACATTTTCATTGTTTTTCTGATATGAGGGACTTGATCCATCTGGAATGATAAGTCAAAAATAAACCCCTTTCTTCCTTAATTTGCTTTTGTCGGGCATTTTATTACAAGAACTAACTAACTAGAACTTCCCTTTTCTGCATTCTGTCATGCATGTTCATGTAGCATGGGCCACTATAAAACCTCCTGTGAATGACTGCGTTGCCTAGCTGTGGTCTCTATTGTACATAAGGTGAGTTGGGTTAGTAACACAAAGAGCACAAGACACCTATGGATGCCAGGGCCAGGCACACTCAACAGGTTTGCAGAAGGCAGAGAAGGCAGAGCTGTAAGCCCCCACCACTGAGCATTCAGAGAGCCTCAGAGAGTTCCTTCCTCTAGCTGCTGGGGCCCTGGAACACTGCTGCTGAGTGCTGCTGATAGGTGTCCTGATTAAGGACAGCAGAGGGACCCGATGCTATGGGAGCTGCTCTTTGCCTGTTCATGACTTCTATCTCAGTCAAACAAAAGGATCCTTAGCCAAGTGAAGTAATGGGAGTTTACCAGGCAGGCAAAGTTGGAAGACCCTGTAATCCTATAACTGTGAATTCTTTTCTATAAAAACAGTTTTTATGAATTCTTTGAGACTTTCCATCTCTTCCCAGATGCATTGTACTCCACTCTCACCCAACTTGGTGTCCTCATTTCTGTTTTAAAAGCCCACTGAGTCCCATTGGTGCTATCACCATTCTCTTGGCTACGTGGCTATCTACTGATGTGAAGCCAATCTACCGGGGGCCACTTCCTTGAAGAACATTGACTCTCCTCCCAGCAGCTATCAGTTGTCAATAGATTCTTAGCTGGGGGTGGGATTTTTGTACTCACCCCCCACTGCATGCTGGAATCTCATCCGACTTCAGCTTGTACAGGTCTTGTGCATGCTGTAACAAGCACTGGGCTCATACATCCACCTGTCCTGTTGTTTTGGAAAAGACTGTTTCCTTGTGGTCATGGTCATCCACCACATCTGGCTCTTAAAATCTTTCTGCCCCATCTTAGGGCTGAGCATGCCATAGCCTCTTATTCTCTGATCTTTGACAGGTTGTGGGTCTCCATGTTAGTCACCATCTACCAGAGAAAGAAGCTTCTCTGAGGGTTGAGAGATGCATTAATCTATGGATACAATGATAAATCATTGTATAATATAATATGATATAATAGAATAATATATAATGAGTTGTTTTAATACTATATCCAGTTAGCAGAATAATAGTAATAGGTTCTCCACTATGACCTATGACCTTTCTAATTATAGGTTCTTGATCAGAGTTTTTTGAAACAGCCATGCTGTTTTTCAGTAGGCAAATGGTTAAACTGTGGCACATCCATACAGTAGAATACTATTCAGCGATAAAAATGAAGGAGCTCCACTTTCTAGCTAAATTGTCATGGCACCATGCTATCTCCTAGCACCAAAACTCCTGTTCTAAGCCTGAACCACAGGCGCTTTTCTTTGCAATGAATGGCAGTGAGTGAAGAGACTCATGGCTGTTCGGGATGACTGTTGAGTGCTCAGCTATAAAAAAGGATATTCACACTATCCCCCTTGTAGACTCAAGGACCGTTGGAGAAGAGGAGGTAGAAAGAATGTAAGAGCGAGAAGATAGGGAGAAGGGCCGTGAAATGCCACCTCCCTAGCAGGACCCAGCCATGGTAATCATGATCTCCCAATAGTTGTGGGGGCCTTGCACAAATTGGGCTACTCATCAGTCAGTCATGGATAGAGCAGTTGCTTGTGATGCTCTACCTTTCTCTGCTGAACTATTGGATACTGACAGATTGGGAGGGTAGGTGTATCACTGTCTTTAGTTTTGTACCCACTGGTGAGTCTGCCAGGCTCCAATGAATAGTTTTAAACTCATTGTCTCAAAGATGGCCCTGGTTAATCCTAGTGGGCTTCATAACAAAGCAAAAGGACATGAGGATGAGGAAAAGACTTGTGCTGGTAGGGGAAGGGGAATAAAAGGTATGGCTTGGTGGTAGAGCCCCTGCCTAGGGTATCCCAGTGAGGAGCTGCGGACATGGCTCAGTGGTAGAGCAGCTGCCTAGACTCCATCAGTGAAAAGTTAGGGGCATGGCTCAGTGGTAAAGTCCTTGATATCATGTGTAAGGAGCTAGGTTTCATTCTAAGAACCAAATAAAAAAGAGGGAAAATCATTAAACTTTTGGGGACTTCTGAGGGTGGTGGAGCTCTCCTGGGCATCTTGAGGGTTGACGTTTCGGGAACATCCCTGCCTCTGAGTTGTGATCACGTCTCTGGTTATTGCCTGGTGCCTGTGTCTGGAAGCATGCTATTATTGCTTTGGACGCCATGAGTGCATGGTAATCACTCAGCAGATCTAGTGTCTCTGCTATAATTACTCTGCTGGCTGTGGGAGTTCCTGGCACAAGTTGCCAGCTTGGCTGCAGTTCCTCATCTGATCTCAGTGACTGTACATAGTTACAATCTGGTGTCTAAAACCCTGCCATAATTACCCGGCTCTGTATAGTAAAATTTATTTAATTTATTAATAATGACATCGAAGCTCTTGTGTTTATGTTCTTCTTCTAGATTCTTCTAATGCTATATTTTTCTTACACATGAAAGAAGTTAAGACATCTGGTCAAATGATATCACAGGCACAAACCTCTGCAGATACACAAAGGGAGTATTATAGACTCACCATGCACAGATCTGGGAGGTGTGTACTTTACAACTCAGGGGTTACTATGCCACATATGTGAGGATCTCCCGATCCCCCCACCCCAACATAGGCATTCAGAAGTCAACTCAATGCAGAGCCATGAGAAGGAAGGCGTGGGAGGCTGAGGAGGAAGATAGATGAGACTGAGGGTTACTGCAATAACAGATCTCTCATGTGAGTAGTTCAGCTTTATAAAGGAAGTCTAGGGAATGGAGACTCACAGCTGGAAGTGTCTTCAACTTGGGGCAGTTTGTGATGCTTACCCTTTCACTCAGGGTAACTTCAGAGAGTGACAGGGCCCCACGTGATCTGGAGTCAACCGCCTGGCACCTCCTCTCTTCTTACCCCTTTACTCTGTACTTCCTGAAGGTCTGTGACCTGTTAGCTATCCAGTGCAAGTTTCTCAACTCTCTTTTCTGGTCACTTTAAGCAGACTGTGAACAAGCTCACAGCAGCCTGCTATCTGTGGGGAATTCATTTCAAGACACCCAGCAGATGCCTGAAACCACACTGAGTATTGAATCTATATATATACTATGTGCCTGCATCCCCCGCAACCCCTCCCCAAGCTCAGTGAATAAACTAGGCACAAGGCCTAAAAATAAAACAGGACAACTGTAAAATGCTGTAACAGAAGTTATGGAGAATGGGGCACTCCCCATACCATACCTTATTAGCACTGTTTTGGATGGAGTATTGCTGTGAGAAAAACTTCATCAACTACTCAGAGAGGCACATGATTGAAAAGATATAGTCTGTTTACTCCTGGAATTTTCCATTCAGTATTTTGTGGGTATGGGTGACAGTGGGTGATGAACTGCAGTGAGGTGCAACTATGGTAAGGGGAACTTCTGTATTGTGCCTGTGGCTTCCGATCTTCTCTCTCCTGTTGGTCTGCAGGAATACAAATGTAACCAAGGAGGGTTGTCTGTCTGCTGTCTATCTTGGTAGATACCAGGAGCCTGGAAAAGTATTTGGCAGATTACCACATTTTACAAAATTCACTACACACACACACACACACACACACACAGAGGTAGACATAGACATAGACACCCACAGACACAGACACCCACATATACACCCACAGACACACACACAGACACCCCCCCACACAGATAGCCCCCCTACAGACACCCACAGACACACAGACACCTACAGACATCCACATATACACACCCCCCCAGACAGACACAGACACCCATAGACATACAGACACTTACAGGCATCCACATATACACACCCCCCCACACAGACAGACACAGACACACACACACACACACACACACACATATACAGATACACACAGTCTCAGACACACAGACACACACACACAGACAGACACACAAGATTTTAGTAGTTTTCAAGACCCCTCTCACACCACTATTTTCTATCCCCCACCTTCTTTTTTTGTTGTTTTTTCGAGACAGGGTTTCTCTGTGTAGCTCTGGCTGTCCTGGAACTCACTCTGCAGACCAGGTTGGCCTCGAACTCAGAAATCCACCTGCCTCTGCCTCCCAAGTGCTGGGATTAAAGGCTTGCGCCACCACTGCCGGGTCCCCACCCTCTTTTGCTGAAAGCGTTCATCTTCCTGTCAAGTCTCCGTCGCAGTTTTCATACATGTATACATGTCTCTGTGTGTGTTCCTGACCCACTGCAGAGTTCCTTGCACGAGTGTATTTTTTGAATGTAAAAAAGTGTCAAGTGGGGGGAGAGTAAAAAAACTACTTGAAAGGGATTTTTTTCCCACTATGGTCACAAGAGGGAGCCCAAGACACAGATTAAGGGTTTGCTGTGGGAAAGCGGGTGGTCTGGGTGCCTCAGCCTAGTGACCTTTAACTGTCTCCCATGATTCTCTGTTTCCCCATCAGTGGCATGGAGACCCAGAGTTTCCTTTGTCTCCATTGGGCACTGAACCTGGGACCCGATGCATGATGGTCAAGTGCTCCGTCACTGAATGTACTCTCCAGATACACTTGCCTATGGAGAGAGTGCTAATGCATAACACAAGGACTGGAGTTCATAGCAGTGAACTGTATCATGAGCTTGCTTTGTGAGTGGATTATTTCTATTTTCTTGGGGGAATGAATTACTTTGTAAGATGATGGCTGTGGTAGCTTCTTTCACTATACTTACTACCTTATTGTATATTTTTATTAAGACACCATATTCTATTTATCTTAAACATATACAAAATTTATTTTAAAAGCTCTCCATGTTGTACATGTTACCTATATACAGTGTAAATAGTTTTAAAAGTATTACTTGTCTAAAGTTATCAACTTCTATAAATAACTTCTATAAACATATAAACAGTTGCTGTATTAACTGTAATTTGAAACAGGCCCTCAGACCTTCGCTCAACTGCTTCCATGATGGAAGTACCTTTCAGGCTGTAAAACTCAGCATGTAGACAGTACTACCTGCCAAAATGAAGACCTAATCCATCAAAATTCATAGTTCTAGGACAATCTGCGAATGTACTAACCTTGCCTTTTCACGTCTTTAGTCTGTTTCTGGCTAAATGTTCTTGTTGACTGAAGTATGTTAACACAGGATATGGTTTTTGGGCTGAAAAGGTCACCCCAAGAACTGCTCAGCCCGTGCCATACTGGGGTCCCGAACACCCAGTGTAATTGCAGGCTGGCTTATTAAAAAC
>CM052717.1:7041335-7051335 GCA_028551405.1 Uromys caudimaculatus | reverse complement strand
TCTCTCTGGCCCTCCATCCATTTTTTTCAACATTGAAAAGCTTAGTCCATAGTAAGCGAGGCTGTGGTTTAGGACAGTTAAGAACAAAGCACAGAATGGCTTGTCAGCAACTTTGTCATAGAAAAGGGAGGAAGTAGTCAGAATCAAAATGAACTGATGGCATAATGGTACACAAGACCAGATGGTCATCAGTTTGAAGCCAGCCTGAATTGCATAGCGAAATCCTTTCTCAAATACCCTCTCCCAGAAAATGGAGTCTTGGGGCTAGGGATGTAGCTCAGTTGGAAGAGGGTTTACACTTAGCATGTATGAAAGCAAACCTTTGGTTATGGCTCTACTACAGCCTGAAGTGGGAGTGGTGGTGAACTCCTGTAAAGACTCAAGATGTGGATGAGGCAGGAGGATCAGAAGTTCCTTGGGTACCTAGGGAGTTCTAGGCCAGCCTGCGCTACACAGGCTTTGAGAAACCAGCCCAACTCCATTTTGTAGTCAGGAACCACTTTGATAGTGAGGTTTCTGTTTAATATAAAACTTATGCTTCTTGGAGTTGGGCTGTATCCACCCCTGGAATCATAAAATGTCCTGTAACAAATGTTCTGGGAAAATTTTCTTAAAAACCTAGTCTCTGCTGAGAGAATAAAAATGTGGGCCACTCTTCATTACAGAAAAAGGGAATAACATTTGAAGACCATTTTTCTGTATAATTACTTCAAAAACATGAGTATCAGTTTGGAGGTAAGAGACATCTGGCATTTCTTAAATTAGTGTTGCAGAGAAAGCCATCATTTTAAACATCAGCCAAGATGGCAGTTTTTGTTTTTATTAATGACATGACAACATATTTATTGAGTGACATGTGCTATTTTAAAACAAGGCTACCTGTGCAATAATCAAATCAGTGTATATACTGCCAGTAAAATTTTGCATAAATCAAAAGTTAAGAAACTTTCACAGCTCTAAAGACAGCAGTGGAGCTCCAGTCAGCTGAGAGCAGTGGGACACAAGGACTGGAAGGATGGAATTGGTGACAGTGATGGTTGTTGCTTCCACATAGAGCCACAAGAGAGATGGTACCCAGGGCCCTCAGGTGTGGAAGGGGAGAACTTGCAATGATGAGAGTACTGAAGGAAATAAAAAATGGAGATCCAAAGTGAGAGACTGGAAATGGGGCTTCTAATATGGCTATTGATATAGAAATGGTTGGGTGCCATTTCCTAAGGATTTTTGGCTTGGGGTTTTCTGCAACTGCACCTTCAGGAACCCTAGAAACAGTGACACTGAAGACATGAATTCTGCTTGGCAAGGCAGCTTACTCCCATATGGACAAACAGGACCCTGGTGTTTCTGGTTACAAACATCCCAGAGAACATGACTAAAGAGAACAGTATCTCCAAGTGCAGTCCACATTGAGAACATGGTCAATGGATCATAGTCATTACTATAGTCAGCTTTTCCCATTAACCTAAATCCAAGTGAAAATAACTAATCTGTAGGATTCATATCAGAGAAAACAAAAAACTGTGGAGAAAGGAAGGAGGAACTTCAACCCAAAAGACTCACACATTCCAACAGATGCAAAAAGATGCAACACACAGGAGTCAAGACTCCACTCTGACATCTACACAAGTCATTACTTCACAACATCAGATGGCGAAGGGGATGATGTAACTGGGTTGCCCGATCAAGGTTTTGGTGTGCTGCTATTAGGCAGTTTTAAACACTGTGATGGTTAGAAGCCCCATTTCCAGTCTCTCACTTTGGATCTCCATTTTTGATTTCCTTCAGTACTCTCATTATTGCAAGTGATAATTGGCCCAAGAAGTGGAACTATTAGGAGGTGTGGTCTTGTTGGAGTAGGTGTGTCATTGTTGTAGGAAGTGTGTCATTGTGGGCACGAGCTTTAAGACCCTCATCCTAGCTCTCTGGGAGCCAGTCTTCTCCCATTACCTTCAGAACAAGATGTAGGACCCTCAGCTCCTCTTGCACCATACCTGCCTGGATGCTGCCATGCTCCCACCTTGATGATAACACACTGAACCTCTGAACCTGTAAACCAGCTCCAATTAAATGTCCTTATAAGACTTGCCTTCATCATGGTATCTGTTCACAGCAGTAGAGTCCTAAGTAAGACAAACATCAAGCAGAGGAATCAAATAGAATTTAGCCCAAAGAATGAAAAAGAGAGTTCTGAAACTATTTAACACAGATAGAAGGGTTTTCAGAGAGTACAGATGAAATAGTATCTTGGTGTAAAAATGTAAAATGTGAATGCTTGCTGACAGGAGCTTGATATAGCTGCTCTTCTGAGAGGCTTGGGCAGAGCCTTATCGATACAGATGTGGATGTTGCAGTCAACCATTGGACTGAGCACAAAGACACCAATGGAGGAGTTAGGGAAAGGACTGAAGGGGTTGAAGGGGATTGCAACCCCATAGGAAGAACAGCAATATCAACCAACCAGACCCCCCCCCCCCAGAGTTCCCAGGGACTAAACCACCAACCAAAGAGTACACATGGAGGGACCCATGGCTCCAGCTGCATATGTAGCAGAGGATGGCCTTATCTGGCATCAATGGGAGGGAAGGCTCTTGGTCCTATGAAGGGTTGATGGTGAGGCGGGAGTGGGTTGGTGGGTGGGAGATCCTCATAGAAGCAGGGGGATGGGAAAGGGGGTTTGCAGAGGGGAAACCGGGAAGAGGGATAACATTTGAAATGTAAATAAATAAAATAACCAATAAAACATTAAAATAATTAAAATGAGGAAAAAAACAGCAAAAAGGAAAGAGAAACACTGTAAAGAACTATATAGAAATTCTGGAAATAAACACATTGCTCAATAAAACAATGTAATATGAAGCATTGTTGTCAGATAAAATTAAACAGAAAAAAACCCAAAATATCACAGATGAAGGGCAAGATTAATATAATAATACATATATAAGTATATAAAGAACATTTAAGCAAGAACATGACCAAAAATCTTAGGACACATTCAAAAGACAAAATCTACAAACGTCTAGGATAGAAGAATAAAATCAAATTGTTGAAACAAGCTTTCCAATGAGATTATTATCAATAGTTTCCCATGCCTAGAAAATTAATAGACATCCAAACAGAGGAATCATTCTTAACTTCAAATAAGTGGTATCAGAAAAAAAATCCCTCTATGACATACTATAATTAAAATTCAAATAAAATAATATTGAAAACTGTAAGTGAAAATACAAAGTCATGTATAAAGACAGAAACACTATAATAACATTGGGTCTGTTGTCCACAGTGCTACAAGCTAGGAGAGTATGAAACAATGAACCTCAAACTTTAAAAGGAAATAATCACCAACAAAATTCTATACCCAATTAATTATCTATTTAAGGCAATTTAAAAGCAGAATTAAGGCAGTTCTGAAATACTCATGATTACTGTGCATTTGTGTGCCTGATGTATGTGTAAGCATCAGTGAGCATGTGCCATCAGAAGATAACTCTTAGCAGTCAATTCTCTCCTTCTGAAGAGCCAACATTCCCTGATCTTAGGCTTATAAACCATCTTCCAGTAAGGACAAACGAGATTCATTCCTGTTTATGATTAAACCTTTGTTTCTGCAGGATTGGGTTATGTCCCATTTGTAACTTTAGCTACAAATGGTTCCACATTGCCTGTTGCAGGAGTGGAAATCATGTCTTTGTCTCAAAAAGTTGTTTATAACCATCTTGCAAGCCTACCTCTGTGTCAATAGCCTTGTTATGACTACCTGTTGTTATGCCCACCTTGCAACCGTGTCTGTGTTTCAGGAGGTTGTTAGGACTAGCTTATACCTATTCTACCTACCAAGTCTCATATTTGGAAATCCCCTACCGCTGAGCTAAAAAAGCCCTGTCTTCTTCACATCTAAAGCTGACCTCTCAAACCCCACCATAGGGGGTGGCAGCCTATGTACATGAATAAAAAAGGCTGCCTTCATTAATTGCTTGCTTTAATTAATTTGGCTATGATGATTTGGGTTGGTGGTCTCTCTCCTCCCATCTTTGGATTAACACTTCCACTGCGGGATATGAAGATGTAACTCAGTTTACAGAGTTACACTGTGGGGGGCCCTCACTAGCTTCTTGTTTAATCCTCTCTATAAACTGAAACCCTGTTGGGGTAAGGTCAGGAGAAACAGGTGCCTTTTTCTCTCTTCCCCCAATTTTAACTAAAACTGAAAATAAATCCATTTCGTTTAACCCACTAAAATTAAAAAAACAAAAAACAAAAAACCCAACAAACCCACCTAGTCAGGTATTTCTGGGAGCCAAACTTCTGCCAGCCTGCTTCCCCAGGCATAACCTCATGTTTGTTGAAACATCCACGGTCATCTTGATTCAGGAACCTGAATTGGACTCTGGAAGGCAAGGACCTCCCCTCTGATATTTTCTTGCATTTAATAAAGGTAACAGCAGAACAGCAAAAGGTAAGAACAGGACGTCTGCACAGGTTGCAATCCATGTCTTCATGCAAAACATTTCCCCATGAGTGAAGCCTCTGAACCTCAGTGTGCTCGTCTACAAAAAGGGTCTCACAATGGAAGCAGCCTTATCCCAAGAGAATAACAGTTGACACTGGGCACTGTAGCACATGCCCGTCATCCCAGTATGCTGGAAGCAGAGGCAAGACTATCATAAGTTTAAGGCAAGCCTGGGTGTTCTATAGTGAGATTCAAGTAAACTGCCTGGAGGGGATTTAAAGATATGCCTGGCATACAGAAAGAGCTCGGAAGCGTCAGCTGCTATTTTTATTGCCTCGCACAATTCTGTTTCCATGAAGTGGTCCCAATGATATATTTAGACAAAGAACACGATTGTGCAATATGTATGCCTGTAGTTTTTCTTATTTTCTTAAAGATGACATCCCAAATCACCAGAGAAGATTCTTAGTGCAGTGGGCACCAGTTAATGTAGAAATATGTAATTGGCTGAGTGAACAATGATGGTGGGGAGCTGAGCCTTCATATCAGCCCCTGCAGGGTTCAAGGAACGTCACAATGGTCTGGAGAGATGGGTCGGTAGTTAAGAGCACTTGCAGCTTGTGCAGAGGCCCTGGGTTTGGTTCCTAGTACAGACATGGTGGCTTCCAACCATTGTCTGTAATGCCAATGCCAGGGGGATCTGAGGCCCTTTTCTGGCTTCTGTAGGAACTGTATGCATGTGATATACATAAATGCAGGCAAAACGTGTGTAAGATAAAGACAAATACATATTAAAAAATAAAGAACGTCATAGGAGAGGGGGGCCAGAAGCTTGTGAGAGTGAAAGGAGGGGGAGATGTGCAGAAGAGGATGTCATCTGGATAGAGTCTTTGTCTTTGTGAACTCACTGAAGCTGTGGTTATCTTCACAAGGCCTATACAAGGTTGGGCCCTGTCCTAGTTAGGGCTCTACTGCTGTGAACAGACACTATGACCAAGGCAACTCTTATAAGGACATCATTTAATTAGGGTTGACTTACAGGATCAGAGGTCCAGTCCATTATCATCAAGGCAGGAGCATGGCAGCATCCAGGCAGGCATGGTGCAGGCACAGCTGAGAGTTCAACATCTTTATCTGATGGCCTCCTGTCAGCTAGAAGGAGGGTCTTAAAGGCCACACCCACAGTGACACACTTCCTACAACAAGGCCACACCCACTCCAACAAAGCCACATCCCCTAATAGTCCCACTCCATGGGCCAAGCGTATTTAAACCACCACAGGCCCACCACTATTTTACTGCTAATGGGAGATGGCCCTCTCAGGTACTATTGGTTATAAACAGTTGTTGGGAGAGGGAGTGTCAGCTTCTTCAGTGGTGTAACCACTGATAAGTTTCCCTTGCTCCAGTAAATATGTATCCCTTCCTGGCCCTAGAGCAAGCAAGCTTAATTAAATACAGTGGGTCATACACCAAGAAGACATAGGAGTAGAAAGGGACTGGGCAGAAAGGTTTCAGTGGAAGAAGATGGGGTGAGAGGGTGTGAAAATGGCCAAAATGATTTATATAAATGTCTGGAACCATTCAGAACAATGAACTCTCAAGCACTCCCTTAAGCTATTATGCCGTCTCTCATTATCACTTTGCATTTGGAACTGACTCAACTCTCAGAACAAATGGGTTTTCCTAACTCCTGGCCATGGCTGAGCTGCTTCAGTGTCCCCGGCCATCCACCTTGCTTCCTTCTGGGCCAGCTCACTGATTCTCAAGCTATATATTTCCACAACAACAGTGAGATCTTCCTGACATCTTCCTCAAGCCCAAGTTTTTGTTGTAGTTTATTTTATTTTATTTTTGCATTGGACCACAAGATGGCTATCTTTTCCATAAGGTTACGTGAAAGAGTGACTGATTTAGGGCTCTCCATTTTATTTTAGGCATGTCAAGTACAGTGATGCCAAGTTCAAGTTTAACCGTACTTCAAATTCAGCAACTGGAATCTCTCTTGGCAGATCAAGGTCAACATAGCTGGTGTAAACCTGATACGTGGATCAGGGATAGTGTTCATGGATGAGCAGGCACAAGAATATTTTAAAAGAACAGTTCTTCTTTACGTCCCAGTCAAGAGAAAGAGGAACCAAGCCACTTGTGAAACACTTGATAAGAAAACCACAGTAGTTAACGATGTAGCATCTGATAGCCGTAGCCTGTACAGCTGTTGGCCAGGCTGAAGCTAAGGGAGACAGCATAATGCCTACTGTGTTTGCTCCTGGGTTTCTCTTGGCTTATTTTAGAATCACTAAAGCCTATAAGTTGTGAGTTTCAGAGGCTGGGAAGACAGGAGCCTAGACCCAAGTCCTGCTTTGTCCATGATCTAGAACTGTCCTGGTTCAAGGGGAGAACAGAAAGTGACAGAAGGGTAGTAGTTTCTATTTAGGCTTCCTGTTTTCCTGTCCCTAGCTAGAACCAAAAGCAGAGAGGCCAAAGGAAGCCTAGATTTTGAGTAAAATACTGAACATTTAAACTTGGAGTTTCTTTTCAGGGCCGGAGTCCATGTAGTCTGAGAAGAGAAGACAAGTCTTTACAATAAGCTGTGATGGTCTATCTTCAGTTGGCCCATATCAAGAGAGCTGGTGTTAGAGTAGAAAAGGCTGAGAGGGCAACGTTCAAAAGGATTCGAAGTCTAAACTCGCATTTGGAACTCAGCAGTCTACAGGTTTTAGCTCTTCTCCAGATTAATTCTCTTGGCCAACTTTTGGGTTCCATTGATTTTGTCTTGATAGATAAGATCTTTATTTTTATGTATATACCTCATTCTCTCCCTCTCACTCTCTTCTTTCTTCTATCTTTGTGTCTCTCTGTGTGTGTCCTGTAACTTTAGCTCTTGGTTGAGGGACTATGGAGACCAAAGGCATCTGATCCCCAGGACCTAGAGTTACATATGGTTGTAAGCCACCTGCGATGGGCGCTAGAATTTGAATTTTGATCCTCTCTCTGTAAGAGCCTTACACTCTTACCTACTAAGCCATCTCTCTAGCTTTGAGAAGAACATTTTGAACTAGGGATAAAGACGTTGTTAGAGTCCAGTGCCAAAATCACCTATCATTTCCATAACAGCAGACAATTCAGGATTTTGTCATGCTTCCAGCTAATGACTCTGAGTTAGACACACACACAGCAGTTACCCAACCTCAGGTTCTACTATCATTATGTCAGAGAGGGTGTGATGTTAGTTTTAATTGTCAACTAGACACAACTTAGAATCACCTGGGAAAAGACTATCATTGAGGGAATTTCTACATCAGGCTAGCCTGTGGGCAGATTTTTTTTTGGGGGGGAGTTGTCTTAAGTGAATGATGTGTGAAGAATTTGCCCACTGTGAGTGGCACCATTCCCTAGTCAGGGGCTCTTGGAGTGAGTAAGAGTGAAAAAAGCAAACAATATAAGCAAAGAAGAAAACACATTTATTTCTCTCTGTCCTCAAAAATAGATATGATGTGACTGGGTGCTTTAAACTCACACAACTGTCACTTCTGAGCTGTGATAGACTGTAACTTGGAACTATGGACTGAATTAAACACTTTTTACCCAGTGTTGTTTTCTGTTTTCAGGGTATTTTATCAAAGCAACAAAAAGTGGAACTAGAAAAGATAAGATAAATTGTCCAATGTAGAAAATTTGCTGTGTCAAAGTCCAAAGCAAGGGCATTGAGACAGAAGGCAATACCCTTACACACAGCTCTCAGTCTCTATTGTATAAATGTGTGGCAGCTATTATTAGCTTTGCAGAGACTGGTACTGGTTTCTTGGAGGAGTTCAGGAATCTTTCCCTTTGGTATTACTTAGAGCTTCAGGCTTCTGAGTTCCCACGGAATAAAAGGTCAAGGTTAGTGTTGTTTATGGAGTGTTACAGAATGTGTTTGCTGTGGTGTGAGTATGAAATGGCCCACATGAGCTTATGTTTTGAGCACTTGGTGTCCAGTGGGAAGTTTGTGGAACCTTGGGAACATGATGTCTAGTTGGTGGACATAGGCCACTAAAAGTGGGCTTTTGAAGGTTTTAGCCTGATCTTCTTTCCAGCCATGATCCCAGTTTCCTGATCCACTAAGATGTGAGCAAGATACACCGAGAGCTTCTGCTATCACATACCTTCATGTGCATCCTCAACTTAAGGCACTGAGCTTATGATGAGCAACTGGTAAATCTTGGATGGTTGGTTTATGAGGAAGGAGATTCTCATATCTAAGCAAATCTACAAGAGGAAGTGACTTGCTCAGATCACTGAGGCCATGGAAGACTGAACCAGAGGAGAAAATTACCACAGTGTCTGACTTTGTAGCCCGTGTTTTGAAGCCCTTCAATGATCTCAAACCACATCTTCACGGAACACCTGTTAGAATGGTCAGATCCAGAGCAGTGGCGACTGTGGACCCTGGTAAAGCTGAGGAGTTGTAGGATTGCAGTTATTGGCTGTGGGGAGGCAGTGTGATGCAGGGGTCTCTGATACAGTAAGTTAGTTCTAATTTAAAAAAGCAGATTTCTGTAAGGCCCAGTAATCTTGATCCTTGCTATCCGCTCATGATATTGAAAAGCTGTGTCTCCATGAATAAACTTGCTCGTGGACTTGGAAAAACTGTGCATCACTAAGTGAAAGAAGTCCATCTCAAAGGACCGTGTATGATCTGATTTCAATTGCAAGATGTTCTGAAGAAGACAAAACTCACGGAGACAGCAAGTAGTTATGCTTGCAGCTCAGAAGCAGAGTGCTTGCCTAGCATGTGTAAAACTTTGGGTTCTGTGATAGTTTTTTTTTTTTTTCTTTTATATATAGTTCTTTTATGTAGAATATTGCTTTGGGGGTTCACATACGTCATTCTATGTCAGTAATTTCATCCGTTCTTCCTGAGAGGTACTCTGCTATGTGGGCATATCAATATGCATTCATTCACCACTCAATAGATAATTCAATTCTTTCCTTATCTTATCTATTAAGATGAAAGCTTTATAGGCTATCAGATTAAACTTTTCCTCCTTGAGAGTGGAATTTCTGAGTCCAGTTTATATTAGAGAAATTTTCTAAGACTATTGCCACTTGTATATGTCCTTTGACAAAGTTTCTTCAATTCATTTGATAATTTTGTACAAATTGCATTATCTCTTATCATTCAATTTATATGAATTATTGATAAAGTATAGAAATGAGCATTTATCAGATATATATATGTATATCTGCATTTGATTATAGCATGTCTTTTTTTTCCATTAGTGTCTTTGGAAGAACAAAAGTTTATTTTTTTTCTTTTTTTTTTTTTCTTTTTTTTTTTCTTTTTGATACTTTATTTACATTTCCGATGATTCCCCTTTTCCTTGGAAACCCCGTGTCCCCTCCTCCTCCCCTCCTCTGTGAGGGAATTCCTCCTCCCACTTACCCGCCCACCCATTCCCATATTCCCTCCTTGACATTCCCTTTTACTGGGGCCACTAGCACCCTCAGGCCCAAAGTCCTCTCCTTTCTCCCTGGTGGCCATCGAGGTGATTCTTCTGCCTCATATGTA
>CM052717.1:7024524-7040654 GCA_028551405.1 Uromys caudimaculatus | reverse complement strand
GTTTATTGCATGATGAAAAGAGGAAGACTCCGGGGCCCCAGAATGGCGCTGCTATATAGCCCTGAGGCAGCGTGTCCTCCACTGATTGGCGCACCCCGGGAGTGGGCGGTGATTAGTCATGTACACCCTTAATGCGCAAGCGCTTCGGAGTTTTCCCGCGCTATCTGTAAGTTTCCTTAGAGCGACAGTGGAAGTCAGCGCCATCTTGTAATGGCGAATACTCTAACCGCTCCCTACACCTTCTCCCCACTGTTGGACATTTAATCTAAGGTCCCTCCCTCTGAGTCCTGAGTGTCTCTCACTTCCCAGGTCTCTGGTACATTCTAGAGGGTCTTCCCATCTCGGGGGGTGGGAGTTGTGAGGACATCCTCTTGGAGATGGAGGAGAAGGCATGGGATAAGCAACTGTCGGAGGATAGACCAGGAGGGGGATAATAACTGGATTGTAAAAAAAGATTTAATAATAATAATAATAATAATAACAACAATAATAATAATAATAATAAATGAAATAAGGAGGAAACTCAAGCTAAATCTGGAGGTGGGGTTTGAATAGATTCTCTTTTACTCACAAAACAGTATATAAAATTATACATTATATTCTGCTTATTATAGCTATAACAAATCAGTGGCATTAAAATTAACCAACTGGTTTATTGATACCCACTGATACTGAGTGTAATGTTGTCACTACTACCACATTTGCCATCAAATAAAACAGTTTGGAAAAGCAAGGGCCGTCTCCTTCATCAAGGATTGCCCGGGGCCGAGGGGAGCTGGCCTAAATCTCCAGGAGATGGCCTTCTATCTCCCAGCCCCTTTGTACTCTTGGCACTCCCTTGAAACCAAACCAGATTTGGCCCAACCAGGGCTGAGCTTTCCCCTTCGTAGCCCTGTCAGGGCTAGTAGATGCCCTGACAGGAAGTGCTGACCCATGGGCTCCCGTTCTCAACTCCCAGCAGTATGCAGGTGACACCTGGGTACACAGGAGACTGGGAATCTCAGCATTCATCAAGACCCTGATGTTTCCTATCTGAGAAAACACGGACTGAGGACTCCCACTATGCATTGTGTTCTGCCTTCCCTGAGTGGCACTCGGGCACCCGTGTGGCAAGGCAGACACACACAGCCTGACACCAGAAGATGAGAAGTGCTTGGAAATGATGGATGCTATTGCTGTTATACACACAAACTTGTAGCAGCTAAGGTGATCTGCACAAGATCAAGCCGGTCAGAAATCCAGCCTGGATGACCTAAGGGCTGCCTAGGTCCAACCTCTAGCTTAGGATCAATTGGCTATTGATGGCTTCTGTGAGTGGGAAAATTCGTTTTCTTTAAGGGTGTGGTCCATGGTCGGTTGACGTTGTATTCATGGATATTTGGGCAGCACTAATTGGATTCAGTGGGTAAATAAATAAAAAATAAATACAACACAACACAGTGTGGTAGAACATATCTGCCATTCCAGATCTTAGGATGTAAAGGCAAGAGGATCTGAAATTCAAGGTCATTGTTGACTATAGTGAATTCAAGGCTTCCCTGGGCTACATGTCACCATGTTAAAAAAACAAAGAAGAATAAGGAGGAGACATTAAAAAGTAATATGCATATGTATGAAAATTAAAAAGTACAATATAAAAATATTGAATTCCACTCTGTAGACTATAAAAAGTTTCTCTGTTGAGGTTTAAGAAACATAGTAATCTATGAGTAATGATAAGTCATTAGGAGTTGGTTTATAATATATTTCTTTATTTTTATATATGCAACCAAAATACCCATACACATAAAATAAAATGAAAACTATGCTAAAAAACAGTTTAAAGGGTTGGAGCTATAATACAACAGCAGAGTGCTTACCTGGTGTGTGGGAGGCTCTCAATTCATTCCTTTGTAATGAAAGAAAGAAGAGAGGGGAGTGTGGAAGGGAGGGAGGAATTCCAACAATGGACCATCTTGAGTTCGTTTAGCAGCTCAGCAATTTCCTAGGGACCTGGGTTAGTATTTTTGTTGGTGTTAGTTCATTCTGCTATACAATGACTATATGTGACCCACAGATGTCACATCCTGCTGATGCAGTTGTCAGTGATGGACATACATACAGGAGGGTAAAGGTCTCCTTGTGAAACTCTCTGTAAGAAAGATAGGGTTCATTCCCACCAACCCTCAATACATAAAGTTTAATCTACTTTGTCACTTGGTCACATTTGGTTATCTGAGCTGCTTTGAACAAGCTGGGCCTTGTAATCCTAGCTACTCAGGAGTCTGAGGCAGGACCTCAATTGCAAGGTCAAGTGTAGGTGACATGTTGAACTGTTGAAATTGTCTTAGCCAAACCTCAGTTCCTCTAAGTCCACCCTCACAGGCTCAGAACAGAACTACTTACACAGAGCTAAGACTTCATGAGTAGGACAATTGAGCACATGCTGGTTTGTCAATCACCAACAGTGTCAGCTAGAGGGAAGGTGGGGAGTCACTGTGCCTGTCTTCAGACACAGACGGCCTTAGAGACTCTGTAAGAGGATGCCCTACTCTACCTTTGCTCATGGCACACAAAGCACTGCCTTTTCTCATCGTGACAGATGCTCATCTCTCTGTCCTCAAGCCTTAGGTCTGTCCTTTGTCTAGCCAGTCCCTTTAGGATTTTGTCTATGCTACTTCGTAGCATCCTAGCTTCAATGATACTGAAGAATAGAGAGAGGAAGGGAGAATAAGGAGGAGGGAAAAAGGAAGAGAAGAGACGGGAGAGAGGAGAAGACGGGGGGGGGGAGAGAGAACTGATTAGTGTTTTGTCAACTTGAAAACAAGGCAGAACTATTTGGGAAGAGGGAAAATCAATTGAGAAACTACATCTATCATATTGGCCTGTGGGCAAGGCTGTGAGACATTTTCTTGATTAATGATGGATATGGGTCAGCCTACCACACTGTGAGTGCGTCCCCTGGTATGTTGCTCCTGGGTTGTATAGGAAAGAAGACTAAGCAAGCCATGGGGAACAAGCCAGTAAGAAGCTTTCCTCCATAGCCTCTGCTTCACCTTGAGTTCAGGTAAAGTCTTACTGGAAGTCTAGGATGAAATAAACCACTTTCTCTCCAAGTTGCTTTTGCTCATGGTGTTTTATCACAGCAATAGAAGTCCTAGCTAAGATAGAGAAAACCATAAAATTTGTTCTTTTAACATTTTAACTGCACACTTTACTAATAATGAGAATAGATGCTGTGTTGTCTTAGAGTTATTCATATTAATTGACTAAAAGGTTTTGTGTATTGATAAATAACTTCCCCGTGTTTTCCCTTCCAGACAACATTCCAAATTTTGCTTTTATGAATTTGACTTTAACTCCTTTAGTTTTTTGAGACAAAAAAATCTTGTGATATAGCTCAGGTTGGCTCAGAACTTATTATGTAGTACGGACTGGCCTTGGACTCATGGCAATTCTCCTGCCTCATCCTCCCAAGGGCAGGGGTTACAGGAATGGATCAGTATGCTCAGCTTGAATATGACTACTTTGCATACCTCCAGTGAGGAGAACAACTCATCACCCATCCTCTGGGTCGTGTTCATTTCACTGATAGCCATTTCCTGAAGGCCCAGCCATGGCTTTTCACATGACATCATCATCATCTTCATCCCACCGTCTATGTACACTACATTTTCTTCAGCCACTTTCAGAATGATTTCTCTATCACAGATCTTGTGAATAGAGTGGCAATGATTACATAACTGCTGACATCTCACTTTCATACTTATTTCCCCCTTTACTGGGGTTCTATTTTAATTTCTTGTGTGTGTGTCTGAAATCATAATGCTATTTCCAAAGAGGAAGAGTGTTCTTCCCTGTTATTTACACTTTTTTTTCTCTAGTGGCATGGAGGGAGGGCATCAGCTTACCTAAAATGATCCTGACTCATTAACTCAGAGGCAGCATTCCTCAGAACAGTTGAGGCCCTGTGTTCTTGTTAACAGTAAAAAAAAGATCCAATTTAGGCACACTTTTGATGATATTTATTAGTTTTTAAAAATATTATCTTTGTCAGTGAGATGGCTCAATGGGTAAAGATGCTTGCTTCTGAGTCTGACAACCTGAAGTTGATTCCTAGGACTTACACTGTAGAAGGAGAGAAATGACTTTGGTGAGTTGTCCTCTGACTGCTACATATACTGTTACACACACACACACACACACACACACACACACACACACACACACCAATATTATTTAATAGTAAAAGCATTATCTATAGCAGGACACATTTAATACGTGAAATATCTGGTTGAGATTTTTTACAAAAACCATGATTTCAAACGTTTCTCATTTTAAACATGAGGAAATGTGAGCTTTGGATATTGAAATGTCTTTCATAAATTGGTGGCCTTTACTTTCTACAATGGGGACTGATATGTACAATCTTATTCTTGCATATTTACAGAGAGGCAAACAAGTTGAGGAATGAGCTCTGCTGCATCTAAAGTTAGGGGCTTGAAACATTTTTTAGAACTGGACACCTTCTTGTGAAGCCAGTGACTAAGGGAAAGAGTGAAAAGTTGAGAAGAGAAACCTCTTCCGCTTCATGTGATAACCCTCATACAGAAACCTTGTGGTCAGCTCGAGTGCACACATCCTGCCTTTTATGCCTGCCTGAGGACTTCTGCTACAGCCAGACCTGGTAAAGGGCCTGAGTCATGTCACTTCATCCTGTCATTGTGCTGGTACTCGGTGAGTCCTGGGAAAAATTGAGAGATGGAGAAGGGAGTCTATTCCTCATTCAGACTTGAAACTAGCTAAGGAGATTCTGGAGGTCCTGGGAGGAGAGTCTTTCCATACCCATCTCCTACTTGGAAGATACCTCTGCAGACTTATTGTTAGGAACAGTGATGGCGCATGAAGCCAAGTTCAGCTTTAAAAGGATTTAGAAAAAGCCTGTTTGGAAGGGAAGATGACTTGGTAACATTTATTTTTCCTGGTGTTGGAGGTTGAACTCAGGGCCTCGTGCATGCTAGGTAAGCACACTATATCTAATTGTATCTCCTACATCCCAACCATCTTTATTTTTTACAATCACAAATGTTATGTAGTATTGATCATCCTGCTCAGAATTTAAAAATATCTTTTGTTAATTTTTTGAGAGTTTCTTAAATTACTCACCCTCAACTCTTCCAAGATCTAACTTTGCTCCCTACTTTCTTAACTTTGTTCCATGTTTTTGTAAGCACTTTAAGACCAATTTGTACTGCTCAAATACTCTTAAGTATGTGGTCTAGTACTGGAGCATGATTGACTTACCAGGGACTGTTTTGTATTTGTGAGGCTTGGTCTCACTATGTAGTCCTGGTTGTCCTGTACCTCATTATGTAGACCAGGCTGGCCTCAAACACATAGATCCACCTGCCTCTTCCTCCCAAGTGCTGGGATTAGAGTTGTGAGCCATTAAGATCAGCTTTAGGAGCTGCACTCTTAAATAAAACAAAGAAAATTCTCTCTCTCTCTCTCTCTCTCTCTCTCTCTCTCTCTCTCTCTCTCTCTCTTCTCTTCTCTTCTCTCTCTTTCAACAGTCACCAATTCCCAAGAGCTCTAAGGCTAAAGTATGGAGTGTGTGCCTAATTTCCCTTCCAATTCTGGTAGTTGGTCTTGCTTGGTCTTGCACAGGTCTTATGAATGCTTTCACAACTGCTGTGAGTCGATGTGTGCAGCTGACCTTTGTGCTCAGAATATACTGTATTCCCTGAAGCCATCTACTGTCTGGCTCTAGCATTCTTTCCATCCACTCTTCCTAAATGATCCCGAGTCTGGTGATGAGGAGATATATGATTTGTATGTTCCCTGCAGTCTCTTTTTATCTACACCTTGGCCAGTTATCAGTCTCTGTGTTGATCTCCATAGAAGCTGCTGAGATGAGGATTGGGTGATGCATCAATCTATGGGCACTGTGATAATTAAATTCTTGTTATTAGATATATTTAAAATACTTTTTTGGGAATTTCATAGGTGCATTCACCTCCATTCTTGCCTGTAACTCCATACCCAGTCTCTCCCTATCCTGATATTGTGTCATCTTTTTAAAAATTATCCAATGAATATAATTTGTGCTGTCCATCTACACAAGAGTGTGGGGCCATCTGCTGGTGCATGGTCAACCTATCAGAGGCCATATCCTCTGAGAAAACTAACCCTCTCTTCTCCAGAAGCAATCAACTATCAATAGCTCCTCAGTTAGAGGTGGGGGCTTGTGAACCTCTATTCCTCCTAACCTAGTCCTCATTTTACTTTTGGTTTGAGACATAGTCTCACTAACACTCTCAGACGGACTTTGAACTTAAGTTGTAGCCCAAATAATACTTGAATGTCTCCACTGTGGCCTTGGGGATAACTTAGAATTCTATTTATTTATTTATTTATTTATTTATTTATTTATTTATTTATTTATAATATGTTTATTAGAAGTAATTTTATTTGTGGGGAATTGCAGCATTCATGACACACTAAAATGATGAAAATCTGTACTCCTCTGTTTCATTGAAGAAATATACAAAAACATGAGGAATTTATAAGCCAAAATAACACATTTGAGGCAATAAAATCATATATCTAATTTATATAGTATAAAGTGAAAACAAATTGAGCTAGGACTATTTTTTAAAAAGATTTATTTATTTTATTTTTATGAGTACACTGTAGCTGTCTTCAGATCCCATTACAGATGATTTTGAGCCCAATGTGGTGGCTGGGAATTGAACTCAGGACCTCTGGAAGAGCAGTCAGTGCTCGTAACCACTGAGCCATCTCTCCAGCTCTAACTTAGAATTCTTACAAAACAAGATGGAGGATTATACTCTGACATTAATGTGGAGGAGTGGAGGAGGAATGGCTGTGAAATCGTGGGAGACTGGATGTCCCTACCTACATTTAGTTCTTCCTAGATTCTCATCTCTAAGCAAACTGTGGGGAATGTCTTTCTCATTGAAATTTCTCTTTCAGTGCTGTGCATGGGATGGAAAATTAACACACAGAAGGGTGAGTTATGTCCTTAGTTGCTTCTGTATGCATGGGCAGATTAGGAGGGGACAATGTGCTCCTGGATGTCGGGAAGGAGACTCTTGAATATTCCCTGTAATCATAAACATTCCCAACTATGCAAGTTCATCTCTCTTCTTTTTCTACCTGTCTTTCTTTGTTTCCTTGTTTATAATATTTTAACTGACAAATAACAATGATATATACTTAGAGAATACAGAATGCTGTTTTGATGTGTATATTTTACACTATGCTATGATTTTTTTTAAAAAAATTATTTAATCTTTTTTATAGTGCAGATTTTATCTCCCTCCCAATCTACCCTCTGACTGTTCCACATCCCATACCTCCTCCCTTCATCTCCACGAGGATGACCCCACCCCACCTCCCACCCCACCTCCCACCCCACCAGATCTCCACACACCCAGGGGCCTCCAGTCTCTTGAGGGTTAGGTGCATCTTCTCTGACTGAGTCTAGATCCAGCAGTCTTCTTCTGTATATGTGTTGGGGGCCTCATATCAACTGCTGTATGCTGCCTGGTTGGTGGCCCAGTGTCTGAGAGATCTTGAGGGTCCAGATTAGCTGGACAGTGGTCATGCACGCCTTTAATCCCAGCACTCGGGAGGCAGAGGCAGGTGAATTTTTGAGTTCGAGGCCAGTCTGGTCTACAAAGTGAGTTCCAGGACAGCCAGGGCTATACAGACAGATTAATTGAGAATGCTGGCCCTCCTACAGGGTCGCTCTCATCCTCAGCTTCTTTCAGCCTTTCCCTAATTCAACCACAGGGGTCAACAGCTTCTGTCCATTTGTTGGGTGCAAATATCTGCATCTGACTCTTTCAGCTGCTTCTTGGGTCTTTCAGAGGGCAGTCATTGTAGGTTTCTCCAATAAAGAGTTCAGTATTGCTCTTTCAAAGTCTGTAAAGAATTGTTTTGGAATTTTGGTGGGAATTATGCTGAATTTGTAGATTGCTTTTGGTAAGAAGGCCATTTTTATTATGTTAATTCTACCAATCCCTTAGCATGGGATATCTATCTGTCTTCTGATATCTTTAATTTCTTTCTTAAAAGACTTGACATTCTTGTCACACAAGTCGGTCACTTGCTTGGTTAAAGATAGTGCAAGACATATTACTTGTGGCTATTTTGAAAGGTGTTGTTTCCATGGTTTCTTTCTCAGCCTTTATTTGCCTACAGAAGAGTTACTGATATTTTTCTTTTGTGTGAGTCTTGTATCTAGCTACTTTGCTGAAGGTGTTTATCAGATGTAATAGCTCTCTGGTAGAATTTTTGGGATTGCTTATGTACACTATCATATCATCTGCAAAGAGACACTATAGATTCTTCCCTTTCTTTTTTCAGATTCTGTCCCCTCTATCTCCTTTGATTGTCTCATTGCTCTAGCTAGAACTTCACATCCCATATCATGAACATACGGAGAGGATAGCCTTGACTTGTCCCTGATTTTAGTGAAACTGTTTGAGTTTCTCTCCATTTAATTTGATGTTGGCTATACATAGGCTTGCTGCAAATTGCCTTCATTATGTTTAGGTATATTCCTTGTATTCCTGATCTTTCCAAGACTTTAAACATGAACAAGTGTATTTTTTCAAAGGCTTTTCAGATCACGTGGTTTTTCCTTCTTTCCCCCAGTTTGCTTACATGGTGGATTACATTGACAGATTTTTGTATATTGAACCATCCCTGGGATGAAATCTACCTGGTCATGATCAGCAATCATTTCCCCCCATTAATCGATTAACTTAATTTATTCACTAAGTCCTGATTGTACTCCCCCTCCCCCTTCCCCCAGTGCTCCCATCACATGACCTCACTGCTTATCTCCCTTCTCCTTCACATCTGCAGAGGGAGAAATTCCTTCTGGGGAACCAATCCACCATAGCACCTCAAGTCACTGCAGGACTAGGTATATCCTCTGCCACTGAGGCCAGACAAGACAGCTCAGTTAGGGGAGTGGAGTTGCTCCACAAACCACATGAACTCTGAGATCTTAGACAAGGATGTTTTATTGAAGGCACACCCGAATACTGATTGATCAGGACTATAGCTCAGAATTCAGGACTGAGCCATGACAACAAATATCTTTTTCAGTTAGCTTATTAAAAAAACCACAATGAGCTCATATGCAGGTGCATGAAGTGCTGCCTGTTGATTGGCTCTGACTCAAGTAATTTTAGATATAACAGTTCATACTGACTTTTAATTTGATGAGTCATACATAAAGCTTTGTGGAACTCCTTAAGATTAGTAAACCTCAGGACACACAGAACATAAGAGGGGATGTGATCAGCAGGACCCTGCTGAGTCAAGTTATTTTTCTCTGTCAATGAATGGTAGTCATATTACAGCAACAATATGAAATAGCTAGCAGGTATGGAACAAAATGGTTACAGCTGTGCTGGGAGGTCAGTCCACAACAGGATGCATAGGCAGGCAACAGAGTCAGGGTAAGTCCCTGCTTCAGTTGTTGGGGGACCATGCTGAATATCTGCTACATATATGTGAGGGGCCTAGATTCATCCCTTGTATGCTCTTAGGTTTGTAGAACAACCTAGAGATTCTCCCCTCAATTTTCATTCACTCTTCTGACCTCCACTCCCTGGCTCTCCCTACATCTGACTACTCCTCTTCTCCTCTCCATCCCTCTAACAGACAGTTCACTCCCTACATCTACCTCCAGTAATCTTTTGTGCTGTGTTTTTGATATGGTTTGTAATTTAAAAAAATTTTATTAATCATCCATTCATTTACATCTCAAATGAGTACTTGGAACTTTTGGACTAATGTCTGCTTATCAGTGAGTACATACCATGTTTGTTTTTTTGTAACTGAGTTACCTTACTCAGGATGATATTTTCAAGTTCCATACATTTCATGAAGTCATTGTTTTTAATAGCTGAGTAGTATTCCATTTTGTAGATGTACAACATTTTCGGTATCCATTCCTCTGTTGAGGGACATCTGGGTTGTTCCCAGCTCCTGACTATTATAAATATGACTGCTATGAACATAGTGGAGCATGTGTCTTTATTACATGTTGGAGCATCTTCTGGGCATATGCCCAGGAGTGGTATAGCTGGGTCCTCAGGTAGTACTATGTCCAATTTTCTGAGGGTCCGAAAAACTGATTTCCAGAGTGGTTGTACCAGCTTGCAATCCCACCAGCAACAGAGGAGTGTTTCTCTTTCTCCACATCCTCGCCAGCATCTGCTGTCACCTGAGTTTTTGTTTTTGTTTGTTTTTTTTGTTTGTTTTTTGTTTTTCTCGAGACAGGGTTTCTCTGTGTAGCCCTAGCTGTCCTGGAACTCACTCTGTAGACCAGGCTGGCCTCGAACTCAGAAATCCACCTGCCTCTGCCTCCCAAGTGCTGGGATTAAAGGCGTGTGCCACCACTGCCCAGCTGAGTTTTTGATCTTAACCATTCTGACTGGTGTAAGGCAGAATCTCAGGGTTGTTTTGATTTGCATTTCCCTGATGACTAAGGATGTTGAACATTTCTTTAGGTGCTTCTCAGCCCTACAAATTTCCTCAGTTGGGAATTCTCTGTTTAGCTCTGTTCCCTATTTTTAGATAGGGTTATTTGGTTCTCTGGTGTCTAACTTCTTAAGTTCTTTGCACATATTGTATATTAGTCCTCTATTGAATGTAGGATTGGTAAAGATCTTTTCCGAATCTGTTGGTTGTCATTTTGTCCTATTGACAGTGTCCTTTGCCTTACAGAAGCTTTACAATTTTATGAAGTCCCATTTGTCGATTCTTGATCTTAGAGCATAAGCCATTGGTTCAGGAACTTTTCCCCTGTGCCAATGTGTTTGAAACTTTTCCCCACTTTCTATTCTATTAGATTCAGTGTATCTGGTTTTATGTGGAGGTCCTTGATTTACTTGGACTTGAGCTTTGTACAGGGAGATAGGAATGGATCAATTTGCATTCTTCTACATGTTGACCTCCAGTTGAGTCAGCACTTTTTGTTGAAAATGCAGTCTTTTTTCCACTGGATGGTTTTAGCTCCTTTGTCAAAGATCAAGTGACAATATGTGTGTGGGTTCATTTCTGGGTCTTCAATTCTATTCCATTGATCTACCTGCCTGTCACTATACCAATACCATGCAGTTTTTTTCACTACTGCTCTGTAGTACAGCTTGAGGCCAGGGATGCTGATTTCCCCAGAAGTTCTTTTATTGTTGAGAATAGTTTTTGCTATCCTGGGTTTTTTGTTATTCCAAATGAACTTGAGAATTGCTCTTTCTAAGTCTATGAAGAATTGAGTTGCAATTTTGATGGGGATTGCATTGAATCTGTAGATTGCTCTTGGCAGGATGGCCATTTTAATATATTAATCCTCCAAATCCATGAGCATGGGAGATCTTTCCATCTTCTGAGGTCTTCTTCGATTTCTTTCTTCAGAGACTTGAAGTTCTTGTCATACAGATCTTTCACTTATTTGGTTAAAGTCACACCAAGATACTTATATGTTTCTGACAATTGTAAAGGGTGTCATTTCCCCAATTTCTTTCTCAGCCTGTTTATCCTTCGAGTATAGGAAGGCTACTGATTTGTTTGAGTTAATTGTATATCCAGCCACTTTGCTGAAGTTGTTTGTCAGCTGTAGTAGTTCTCTGGGGGGAAGTTTTTCGAATCACTTAAGTGTACAATCATATCATCTGCAAATAGTGATATTTTGATTTCTTCCTTTCCAATTTGTGTTACTTTGACCTCCTTTTGTTGTCTAATTGCTCTAGCTAGAACTTCAAGTACTATATTGGATAGATAGGAAGAAAGTGGACAGCCTTGTCTAGTCCCTGATTTTGGAGGGATTGTTTCAAGTTTTTCTCCATTTAGTTTGATGTTGGCTACTGGTTTGCTGTACATTGCTTTTACTATGTTTAGGTATGGGTCTTGAATTCCTGATCTTTCCAAGACTTTTATCATGAAGGGATGTTGAATTTTGTCAAATGCTTTTTTAGCATCTAATAAAATGACCATGTGGTTTTTTTCTTTGAGTTTGTTTATATAGTGGGTTACATTGATGGTTTTCTGGGTATTGAACCATCTCTGCATCCCTGGGATGAAGCTTACTTGATCGTGAGGAATGATCATTTGATGTGTTCTTGGATTCATTTTGTGAGAATTTTATTGAGTATTTTTGCATTGATATTCATAAGGGAAATTGATTTGAAGTTTTCTTTCTTTGTTGGGTCTTTGTGAGGTTTTGGTATTAGTGTAACTTTGGCCTCATAGAATGAATTGGGTAGTGTTTCTTCTGTTTGTATTTTGTGGAATAGTTTGAAAAGTATTGGTTTTAAGTCTCCTTTGAAAGTCTGAGAGAATTCTGCACTGAACCCATCTGGTCCTGGGCTTTTTTTTGGTTGGGAGACTTTTTTTTTTGGTTTTTCAAGACAGGGTTTCTCTGTGTAGCCCTGGCTGTCCTGGAACTCACTCTGTAGACCAGGCTGGCCTTGAACTCAGAAATCTGCCTGCCTCTGCCTCCCAAGTGCTGGGATTAAAGGCGTGCAGCACCACTGTCTAGAAAATTGTCCATTTCATCCAGATTTTCCAGTTTTGTTGAGTATAGCCTTTTGTAGTAGGATCTGATGATTTTTTGAATTTTCTCAGATTCTGTTGTTATACCTCTCTTTTCATTTCTGATTTTTTAAATTTGGATACTGTCCCTGTGCCCTCTGGTTAGTCTGGCTAAGGGTTTATCTATCTTGTTGATTTTCTCAAAGAACCAACTCCTGGTTTTGTTGATTCTTTGTATAGTTCTTATTGTTTCTTCTTGGTTGATTTCAGCCCCGAGTTTGATTATCTCTTGCCTTCTACTCCTCTGGGGTGCATTAGCTTCTTTTTGTTCTAGAGCTTTTAGGTGTGTTGTTAAGCTGCTAGTGTATGCTCTCTCCAGTTTCTTTTTGGAGGCACTCAGAGTTATGAGTTTTCCTTTTAACACTTCTTTCATTGTGTCCCATAAGTTTGGGTATGTTGTACTTTCATTTTCATTAAATTCTAGGAAGTCTTTAATTTCTTTCGTTATTTCTTCCTTGACCAAGTTATCATTGAGTAGAGTGTTGTTCAGCTTCCATGTGTATATGGGCTTTCTTTTTTCTCTTGTTTTTTTTTTTTTTTTGCCATTTACCATCAGCCTTAATCCTTAGTGATCTGATAGGAGTCATGGGATTATTTCAATCTTCTTATATCTGTTGATATTTGTTTTGTGATTAATTACATGGTCAATTTTGAAGAAAGTACCATGAGGTGCTGAGAAGAAGGTATATTCTTTTGATTTAGGATGAAATGTTCTATAGATATCTGTCAAATCCATTTGGTCCATAACTTCTGTTAGTTTCACTGTGTCTCTGTTTAGTTTGTGTTCCCAAGATCTGTTCATTGATGAGAGTGGGGTGTTGAAGTCTCTCACTATTATTGTGTGAGGTGCAATGTATGCTTTGAGCTTTAGTAAAGTTTCTTTTATAAATGTTGGTGTCCTTGCATTTGAAGCATAGATGTTCAGAACTGAGAGTTCTTTGTGGTAGATTTTTCTTTTGATGGGGATGAAGTATTATTCCTTATCTTTTTTGATGACTTTTGGTTGAAAGTCGATTTTATCTGATATTAGAATAGCTACTCCTGCCTGTTTTTTGGGACCATTTGCCTGGAAAATTGTTTTCTAGCCCTTTACTCTGAGGTAGTATTTGTCTTTAACACTGAGGTGTGTTTCCTGTATGCAGCAAAATGCTGGGTCCTGTTTATGTGTCCAGTCTGTTAGCCTATGTCTTTTTATTGGGGCATTGAGTCCATTGATGTTAAGAGACATTAAGGAATAGTGATTGCTGCTTCCTGTTATTTTGTGTTTAGGTAAAATTCTCTGTAGATATCTGTTAGGTCCTTTTGAGTCATTAAGTCTCTTAGCTCCATTATTTCTTTCTCTATTTTCTGTCTCAATGAACTGTCAATTGGTGAGAGTGGGACACTGAAATTTTCCACTATTAATGTGTGATGTTTGCTGTGTGATTTAAGTTTAATAATGTTTCTTTGGCACATGTGGATTTCCTGAGTATGAAGTGCTCTTCTGTGGGAAAACTCTGCTAATTAATGTTGAAGTCCACCATGAATGGATACCCTCTGGGCTCAGTGCCATATGGAAAACTCCCTTTAAGCGGGGTTTCTTCTCTGACCTTGTCTGGGGAATTCTAAGCCCCTATACATGCTTCTACCTGAGGAATGTCATATAGCCTTTCCTTTCTCCTCATAAGAACCTATTCAGCTAGCAGCTGAGATTCCTGAAATGCTTCCCCCATTTTAATGAAGCATTTTGGTACCCTAAGCCCTCAAGCCAATGACCTTTGCCCATCTTGACTCAGTCCCCCCCAAAATTTATAAGCCCTGAATAAATAAATAAATAAATAAATAAATAAATAAATAAATAAATAAATAAATAATAAAGTTGATTTGCCTTCTGATAGCTGGTCCCAGTGTAGTCATTCACTGTACATATTCATGGGGCTTCTAAAACTGCCTCCTCCCCATTGTCTCTGTTGTCACTGCACTTATGGTCCATATTGGCCGACGACCCATGAAATTGAGGAGACCCACATCCTTCCTCATAACCTTTGATTAATGCTGGTAGGAAGTCTATTTTGTTAGACATTAGAATAGCTACAATTCTAATAGCTACAATTGCTTCTTGGGTCTATGTACCTGAAAAATCGTTTTCTAACCCTTTATTCTGAAGTAATGTCTATCTTTGATATTCAGACATATTTCTTGTATACAGCAGAAGGATGGATCCTGTTTTCACACTCATTCTGTTAGCCTGTGCCTTTTTATTGGGGGAATTGAGTCTACTGATATTGAGATATATTAATGACCAATGATTGTTAATTCCTATTATTTTGGTACTGTTGTTTGCACACGCGAGAGCGTGTGTGTGTGTGTGTGTGTGTGTGTGTGTGTGTGTGTGTGCCCTTTTTAGATTTTGCTGGTGTGATTTTTTTATTGCCTTTGTTTTCATGGGTCTAGTTAACCTTCTTGGGTTAGAGTTTTTCTTCTAGTAATTTCTGTTGGGCTAGAGTTGTTTAAATTTGACTTTGTCATGGAATATCTTGATTTTTCCATCTATGGTGATTGAAAGTTTTGGTGGATATAGTAGTTTGGGCTGGCATCCACATCACTTAGAGATAGTCGAGGCCCTTCTTCCTTTTAGAGTCTTCATTGAGAAGTCTGGTATAATTCCAATAGGCCTGCCTTCATGTGTTACTTGGCCTTTTCCCTAGCAGCTTTTAATATTATTCTTTGTTCTGTATGTTTAGTGTTTTGATTATTATTATTTTATTCAGAAGTCTTTATTTATGTTTTATCCCAGAGTCTTAACATGTTCATCTCAACAGAGTCTTTTCTGGCATCACGTACCTTAATTTTTTAAAACTATTTTTAATTAAAATGTAATTGCATAATTTTCCCCATCTCTATAAATCTAACCCTTTCTATGTCCCTCCTTTTTATGAACCTTCTCAAATTTATGGCCTTTTTTTTATTTTTTTTATTTTGATACTTTATTTACATTTCCGATGATTCCCCTTTTCTTTGGAAACCCTGTGTCCCCTCCCCCTCCCCGCCTCTGTGAGGGAATTCCTCCTCCCGCCTACCCGCCCAAGCATTCCCATATTCCCACCTTGACATTCCCTTTTACTGGGGCCACTAGCACCCTCAGGCCCAGAGTCCTCTCCTTTCTCCCTGGTGGCCATCGAGGTGATTCTTCTGCCTCATATGTAGTCCAAATCATGGGTCAATAGAAGTGTATTCTTTGGTTAGTGGTCTGAAATAGAGGACGACCAGGGGGAGGGTCAGGCCCATTGACGCTCTTGCTCCCTCCATGGGGCTGCCAATTCCTTCCGCTCCTTCAGACTTTTCTCCAACCCCTCCATCTGGTACCTCACTCTCAGTCCAGCGGTTATTGTTAAGTGAAACTTAGATATTCTGAACTTGTGGGCTAATATCCGCTTATAAGTGAGTACATACCATGTTTGTTCTTTTGAGACTGAGTTACCTCGCTCAGGATGATATTTTCAAGTTCTGTCCATTTGCCTGCAAATTTCATTAAA
>CM052717.1:7006114-7024024 GCA_028551405.1 Uromys caudimaculatus | reverse complement strand
AGGAGGAATTCCCTCACAGAGGCGGGGAGGGGGAGGGGACACGGGGTTTCCAAAGAAAAGGGGAATCATCGGAAATGTAAATAAAGTATCAAAAATAAAAAAAAAATAAATAAATAAATTTTAAAAAAAATTGGGAGCCTCAGTACTAATACTTGTTCACAATACAGATCTTGTTCCAATTTTATCTCTTGCTAACATAACATTAGGGAACTGCAGCTAACTTTCAAATATGTCTTTGAGAATGTCCAGAAGCAATTTCTGCTACAGTCTATGTTTTCTCTGTCTCACAAGGTCGAAAATCTTGAGGTAAGGCAGCTTATCTAATCTGGAATATAGGCAAGCAAGGGTAGGTCAGGAACAGATGTCCAATACAGCTTTCTATCACCAAGCTCACAGGTAAGCATCCTTCTGTCCCAGCGTCAGCATCTTAATCACTCTGGCAGCCAGCATGCTCCTTTAGCATCCTGTAGAAAAAACACAAATACGCCCTCTTCCCCATATTAAATACCTGATCTGGATCATGCCATGTGTCCGAATGGGTCATTTTATATCACCTAGGCATAAATGTGCCTATTTGTAGAGTGCCATAAACAGTAGAAAATCACTGGCATCCAAATTTTAAAATTCCAATATTTTTGTGCTATAGGGGATATGATTCCCCCTTTTTGTTTTTATATATAAAAAATGTTGTTGTAACATTCCATGGCCTGTTCTACAATACTTTGTCCTTGAGAAAATTAAGGAATCTTAGAAATATAACTAATATAAAATTGGTAACAAAACGTCTAAAACACCTGATTGCAATAGCCATTTCTATTATCTGTTTTAATCTGATTGGGAACACCACGCATAAAAAAACGATGTAGACAATGACTGATTATATTTTTAGTTGATTCTTCTGTCAAAGTAATTGTAACTAGAAGGCCTGAAAGGGTGTCAATAGTTACATGTATATGTTCCAATAACATCCATTTGATATAATTGGTTAGGTATAAGTCCTCTAGGAAAAAGATCATGTGGTACAGCTAGAAACTGAGGACATTCAGGATAAGCCTCATGCTCTATCAACTGAGCTATCTGGGCTCTAATGCCTACATGAGTTCCATAGCTTTATTAACCTTTTAAAAATCTTGATTTTGAAGTTTGTGTTGGATTAATGGGATAACCAATCTCTTGGAGGTGAGTAAGTACATCAGCTCCAATGTCCCTTAATCCTTCAAAACTTTCTGCAATTATTAATTTAAGGTTAGGTTTCTTATTAGTAATTGAGCTCAATGCATATCAGGGAAACTAAGCAAAAAGCAGCCAAAAGTTCTTTATGACACCTAGATAAGATGTTTGCTGTGTGAGCCTTGAGATCTGAGGCTGACCCCTCCTCCCTGGGGAAGGAACAAGCAATTTGGTAGGGGCTAGTTAGAACAAAAGGGATTTTACAGGAGCTTCTGCAGAGGTTGCTCTGAGACTCGAATGCAAATGTTATGTAATTGGGCCTGGCCCAAGAACAGTTGCCTGGGGCTTCACTTGATGTCTGCTCCAGCCTCTGTTCTTGGAGAAGTCTTTTTTAAAATGATCCAAATCTCCATATTAAACCTTTTTTATTCCTTCATATCTGTAGAAGCATTGCTTGCACAGTGGTCCCTTATAAGGCAGCAAACCATAGGCTGACCCTGATCGTATGAGGGTCTGATTTCTGTACAAAGTTGGATAAATCTAGCTAAGTTTTTCTATCCTGTATTGCAGCAGGGTGCATTAGCATTTTCACAAGCCAATTGAATAGCAAAGATTTTATCTGCTGTTTTAGAGATTGTGACAGGGCTGTAAACTGCAGTCAATGGGATATTGGCAGTTTAGCTATAATTTAAGTTTTCTTGTAACATTAAAGCACAATCATAATTTTGGAAAGCAAACTTAGTTTTAAACAATAAAATCAATACCAAGAGTATTACTATCATTATAAAAAGTTTGGCGGTCAGTTCTTATCTCTGAATGCTTGACTGTATAACTTTTAATACCTTAAAGAGATATTGTCCTGATTTCTAGGATAAGAAGTATATAAAATATTACCCAATTTTAAACATCCCTTTAAAAACTTATTCCCTGAGTTGGCTTAAGTCAAGTTTTCTGTTGCCTAGACTGACTCAAACCCTAATTATCAGTTTTAAATCCCACCTATTGTCACCAAAATCACATATTTTTAATCATACCCAATAATTTATAAGCCAATACTCAATAATCAAGGCATGTAGAATGTTTTTATACTTTTAAAATCAATCAGAAACAAAAATGAAGTAATCACACATTTATTTATTAGACCAGACAAGATTTAACCTTTTTAATGGTAATTTTAAAAGAGGAATACCTTGTTATTTGTTCTAGGAGAAACAGCCATCAGCTCCCTTACTATAGAAGCTGTGGCCCCTTTAAGAGTGGCTTTGCATACAATTGAGTCTCTGGCGACTCTTCTGTGCTGAACTACAATGGTCAATAGAGACTGCTTTTTAAAACAAGTCAATAACCAATTTCTTTTCTTTTTAACATAAAACACAGGACATCTTTCATTTATACGACACAGACAACACAAAACAGTCAGTTTTGACACATAGATTGGCACGCCAAGGACATACAATAGAAAAGAAAGAGAATTAGATGTCCTGAAGGGATTTAAGGCATCCTACCTAAAAGACACAAAATTAAAATTTAAACATTTGTCCCATAGAGGCCAGAAAGGAAGTAGGACGTCTCCTGTCTTCCTCTTGCCCCTAGGAGAGTTCAAGCTTATTTTTATTTTTCTTCCCCTGGTAATCGGGGAGGTTTGCTTTTCTTGAGTTCATTTTCTCATAGTTAGGGTATAAAACATCTCTAGTCTGGGTCCAAAGCCTAGAGGCACCTATGAGAATCATCTTTGCTTCCCTAGATTTTAGCACAACTCTATACACCTTCATAAAACACATTTTACCATTAGTTGGAAACACAAGCATAGAACACATTTTATTGGGCGTTAACCATAGCTCTCCTAGACTTTCCACCTGAGAGAATGTAAAAAGGCGCCATTGGCCCGTAAGGAGACACAGCAGATTTTAACTGTCTGATATGATTAAATTTTAAGCGTCAATATTGTTGGCCATCCCTAGAAAACATTTTCCTCCTCAGCCTCTCCCTGCTCTCTTTGCTGGCTTAAGTAACCCTTCAATGCCTGATTTTTATGAGAGAGAGCAACCTTTTGAACATCAAGGGAAAGTTCATAAATCTTAAAAACTTCATTAATAAGATTCCAATATGACATTGCTTGTACAGGAATTCTCTGTGGACCAAACATTTTATAATGATCCTGTAAATATTCTCCTACTCTACGCCACCGAGCCGTACTTATAGTTCCTTCTTGGGGGAACCATGGACAAATTTCTTAAACGAGTTTGAAAAAACGCCTTAAATCTTTCTTTTTGACTCTGGTACCTCGAGTCTGGAGAGATTCTTTAACTCCTTATAAAAAACTTCATGGTCACTTAATGTTTGTCCCATGATTCTGTACTATTTCATATAACTTTAATTCAACCTCTCTCTGTCTGTCTCTCTCTCTCTTTTTTTTTTTTTTACTCTATATCTTATCTTAACATAACATTTAATTTTATCTCATTCTATATAATTCTCAGATAATAAAGTATCTCTATTCTCTCTTAACTTATACACTTCCACCTTTTCCCAGTGGAGGATCCCTTTCTTCTATCTTCCGCTTTAACTTTATCTCACTCTATACAACTCTCACATAATAAGATATCTTCGTTTTTTCTCAACATCTCTATTTCTTTTTTGTTCGTCTTTGTTACTAAAATTCGCAAAAACTCTACTCTACATAAACATCTTTTACTATGAGTCTATATTACTTCCCAACAGTTTTCATATAGACCCATCAGCCATGCGGTACTGATTCACGGCTTTCCCACCGGCCAGATTTGTTCACCCGCACATCCTTTGTCCTGAAGGGAGAGCTTCCATGAAGCAGCTCTTCCTATTTTTTCCTTTTCTCCGGAAAAAGCATCTGGTTCTTCCATGCGTCACTCACCTTTTCTCCCGAAGTCCGCTTCTCGGTCGGGTCACTCCGAGAACGTCTTCAATTAACTAATCCTCACCCGGCCAGGCCTTCTGTGTGTTGTGACGTCCAACGGCATGCACTATCCCGGTCCATAGCCCACGTCTAGGCACCAACTGCAAAGAGCTCACTACCTGCCTTGTCCCGGAGGGCCCTTCAGGAAAGGCTAGCGACTAGGTTCAAAGTTCCCGCCAGCGGGTGCTCCGTGCTGTAGAGAGAAACCATTGGCAATGGAAAGAAGCAGGAGACAGAAAGATGTTTTGGAGCAAGACGAGATTCCGTTCAAGCTCCGAGACAATCTTTATTGTTACAATGATTTAAGCACATTAGGGCAGGAAATGGCAGAGGAAGGGAGAATCCACAATGCAATCAGACATCATATACATAATTATATGCCATAGTTGTCTCAGAGCTAAGGGCCGGACGTCTAATCCCTAGTTGGAGGTAGTAGGCTGGGGAGGGGTAAAAGGAATGCCTGCTGTGAGGCTGGAACCCTTTGAGTTGCTAATGAAGCCAAGCCTAAGAGTCAGGGCCCTAGATACAAAGCAAGATAATCTGGTATCTGGCAGGAAGGAATCAAAGGAATGCCCGCTGAGGTCCGAGACACTGTGGCTAGCAAAATAAGTCAAGTCTGGGAATTTTCATCTAGCAGAGTATGTCAAGGCCAAAGTCTTTGTCTCTGACATCCAAGGAAGCCATTAGGGTTCACTGGGTTTATTACACAACTGGGGAAGTAAAGACAGCTGGACAATTACAGTGCTGCTCATTAAATAATATGGGATGTGGATGGGTCTGAAGAAACAGCTAAAGAATTGTAACTGACTCTGGAAGCAGCTAGGTAAATGTAACGAGGGCTCTGAAAGTTACTGCAACAGTCTTTCCAAGGGCTGATATCACCACATATAAAATTCAACTCCTGGATGGGGAACAGGGACCTAGCTTTCCACACCAGGTTGATCCCAAGAGAAGGCCTTGGTGGCTTCTTCAGGCTTTTCCAATAATGATCATGTGTGCCTCCAGGTGTGCGCAGGCTCAGCGTCTGAGGATGGCTGCATATGTGCTGGACTCAGCCATGATATCTGTCCTCTGTGGGGTCACAGCTCCAACTGCCCTCTGTGTGAGGGACTGAGGGTCCAGCTGGGCATATGTCACCTCCTGAAGGTCTCCTGCAACTGGGGTCTTGGAGAGAGGGGCCCAGGAAAGTTAAGATAGCTGAGGGGAGGGGAGAGCTGTAGAGTGAGATGCTAACCTGTTCTATGAGTCATAGCCATGTTATGCTGTGGTTCTCTCCCAATAGTGTTAGATTACATGACTCAGAGACATGGCAGAAGTAGCTTCTTCTCTCTCTTGTCTTAGATGTTCTCTCTGGGGAAAGTCAGATGCTATGGAGAGCCCTGCTGCCTGTAGCCATCAGAATGTGCCACTCAGAACAATGATCCTCTGTCCACTAGACATGAGGTGACAGCAGCTGAAGTCAATACTTTTCAAATACTTCTGCCCCTAGATTCCTTACCCAAGAGACTGAAGACATGTTACTAAGCTGCTAAATTTGGGAGCAGTTTTGTTAGTTAGCACTAGATGACAACTACAAATACCTACCCAGGTTTCTGTCCATCTGTCCTCAGGAAGCCTGTCATCTGTGACTATGCCTATAGAAAAGAAACCATAGAGTAAGTGCTCTTTGGTGGGCACTAGAATACAATGATTACCACATTATATCACCACCCTCTAGAATGTTTCTAGATGGTTTTTGTCCAAACTGGTTCCCAATAGACTGGGTAACCCTTCCCTTGCTCCTCAGATCCCTTACCTGGCATCATCTCCAGTCCATTAGTAACTAGGTTGAGCCTGAGAAGAACGGATAGATGAACATTAGAGACTGGTAGGAAGCAAAGGACTGGGCAATGCTGTGGGAATCATTCCAGGGGTCTCACCTCTCCTGTGACCTCTGCTGCTGACTCTTGTTGTTTGGGAGTCCTGGGAATAGTCAGTAGTCCACATTTAGGAGGGAGCTCTTGTTCCCAGCACTCCCCACAACCACTGAAAAACAGCTTTCACTACAGATACCTACCCTGCTTTTTCTGATGGTGCTTAAGGAAGCAGAACAGGAAGAAGGAAAGACAAAGGAGGAAAATCACAGAGACCACAGTAAGAATGTAAACGCTGTATGTCTTCAGCCAAGATGTATCTAGGAAAGATGGGAACCAGGTTATCATCAGCATGCATTTGTTGAGTACCTACTGAATAGCACACATATGCTGGGTAGTATTCATGAGTGTGAATATGAAAAATTTTATGTGTACAGTGGTCTGGGAACATGTAATCAGTATCCTTGTGTTAACTGTCAGGATTGTTGACCTGCTTTGTGTTCTGGGGCACACGAGCCACTAGCAGGACCATTTTAAGGACTCAGAAGTCAGATGTGGCTAATGACATCCATTCGGTTCCCACAGCTAAAAGTAATAAATTCGTGATTGGCGTCATGTAGAACAACATTGCCCACCACACTCTAGAGCTTTGCAGAGAGTGACAACAAGAAAAGAAGCAGGACTCACTCAACAAATCCACCTTGGGCTCCCTCTCACTGAGGTCAAGAATCCCCATCTTGTATGTTCCTCAGGGTAGACCTGACAGGAACGAACTAAGTCCCAATGTTGTACTGTTGCCTAATGTCCTGAAAACAGCATCTAGTACCCATTTCATCCTCTTCCTTAAATAAACCCTTCTCCACTCACTGTATCACTATATAGGTGACCACACAAGATGGAGTCCACCTGCTCCCTCTTCATGGATGGTACTCACTCCCCTCCCTTGCTCCTAAGGCAGAATCTTCAATATTCTTTAATTAAAGTCAGACAATGTCTCTCTTTAGAGGCTGTTCCCTCAACCCCTTACCCATGTCCAACTCAAGACCATTCATGGTATTCTGTCCTTTCCACATACCATATCACAAATTAGCACATCATATGCAGGCGCATGATATATTTATAATTATGTACTTCATATGCAAATGGAGTCACACATGATGTACAATGATATTTCAATTAACCATGGGCCTGGGTTAAGATTACAGCTGAGGTCTGCAACCCGGGACCTGAGCCTGTGCCACAGGGCTCCATACCCAAATAGCACTAGGACAGAGCTGGCCTCCCACGAGTGGCAACACACCTTCAAGCACAGGCAAGACCACCACTTCTGTTCAAATTCCTGGCTCAAGAATGATCCTTGCAGAGCCATCAGGACACAGGAACCAATGAACAGCTAGGAACAGGATCCTTCTGGTTTCTGCCCCCACCCCAGAGCTGACTTTGTACCACAGCTCTCCAAACCCAAATTCCTCTCAGAGAGAGCTGGTCTCCAAGGAGTACTGACACAAAGGCTTGCAAGAGGGACAAGACAAGTCAGAGAGAGCAAGACTAGCTAACACCAGAGATAAGCAGATGGTGAAAGGCAAGGGCAAGAACATAAACAATAGAAACCAAGGCTACTTGGCATCATCAAAACCCAGTTCTTCCTATCTATTCAACAACATAGTACAACAAAATTAGGTCAAAAGAATACAAATTGTATAAAAAGAAGTCAAAATATCAAAATAATTTACTGATGATATGATAGTATACTTAAGTGACTCAAAAAATTCCACCAGAGAACTCCTACAGCTGATAAACAACTTCACAAAGTGGTTGGACATAAAATTAATTCAAACAAATCAGTAGACTTCCTATACTCAAAGCATAAACGGGATGAGAAAGAAATCAGAGAAATGACACCCTTCACACTAGTCACAAATAATAAAAAAATATCTTGGTGTGATTCTAACCAACAAGTTTTCACTTGTTTGATCTTTATAACAAGAACTTCAAGTCTCTGAAGAATGAAATCAAAGAAGACCTCAGAGGATGGAAAGATCTCCCATGCTCATGGATTGGCAGGATTAGTATAGTAAAAAATGGCCATCTTGCCAAAAGCAACTCACAGATTTAATACAACTCTCATCAAAATTCCAACTCAATTCTTGATAGAGTTAGAAAAAGCAATTCTCAATTTCATTTGAAATAACAAAAAACCCAGGATAGGGAAAATTATTCTCAACAATAAAAGAACTTCTAAGGGAATCACCATCCCTGACCTCAAGCTGTACTGCAGAGTGATAGTGACAAAATTTGCATGCATTTTGTACAGTGATAGGCAAGTAGATCAATGGAATAGAATTGAAGACCCAGAAATGAACCCACAACTATGGTCACTTGATCTTTAACAAAGAAGGTAAAACCATTCAGTGAAACAATGACAGCATTCTCAACAAATGGTGCTGGTTCAACTGGTGGTCTGCATGTAGAAAAATGCAAATTGATCCATACCTATCTCCTTGCACAAAGCTCAAGTCCAAATGGATCAATGACTTCCACATAAAACCAGATACACTAGATCTAATAGAAAAGAAAGTAGGGAAAAGTCTCGAACACTTGGGCACAGGGGAAAATTTCCTGAGCAGAACACCAATGGCTTATGCTCTAAGATCAAGAATTGACAAATGGGACCTCATAAAATTCCAAAGGTTCTGTAAGACAAAGGATACTGTCAATAGGACAAAACAGTAAACAGCAGATTGGGAAAAGATCTTTACCAATCCTATGTCTAATAGAGGACTAATATCCAATACATACAAAGAACTCAAGAAGCTAGACTCCAGAGAACTAAATAACCCTATTAAAAAATGAGGAACAGAGCCAAACAGAATTCTCAACTGAGGAAACTGGAAGGGCTGAGAAGCACCTAAAAAATGTTCAATATCCTTAGTCATCAAATCAAAACATCCCTGAGATTTCATCTCACACCAATCAGAATGGCTAAGATCAAAAACTCAGGTGATAGCAGATGCTGGAGAGGATGTGGAAAAGAACACTCCTCCATTGTTGATGGGATTGCAGGATGATACAACCACTTTGGAAATCATTCTGGTTGTTCCTCAGAAAATTGGACATAGTACTATCTGAGGATCCAGCTATACCTCTCCTGGCATATAACCCCGAAGATGCTCCAACATGTAATAAAGACACATGCTCCACTATGTTCATAGCAGCCATATTTATAATAGCCAGAAGCTGGAAACAACCCAGATATCCCTCACCAGAGAAATGGATACAGTAAATGTGGTACATTTACACAAGGGAATACTACTCAGCTATTAAATACAACGACTTCATGAAATTTGCAGACAAATGGGTGGAACTAGAAAATATCATCTTGAGTGAGGTAAATCAGTCACACAAAAAAACCCCACACATGGTATGTACTCACTGATTAGTGCATATTAGCTATCCCATATACAGTCACCAAACCCAGATGCTATTGTGGTTGCCAGGAAGTTCTTGCTGACAGGAGCCTGATATAGCTGTCTCCTAAGAGGCTCTGTCATAGCCTGACAAATGCAGAGGCAGTTGCTTGCAGCCAACCATTGGACTGATCACAGGGTCACAGATGGTGGAGTTGGAGAAGGGACTGAAGGAGCTGAGGGTGTTTGCAGCCCCATGAAAGGAGCAACAGTGTCAATAGGCCAGACCCCCAAAACTCCCAGGGACTGGACTGCCAACCAAAGTGTATGCATGGAGGGACCCATGGTTCTGGCCACATATGTGGCAGAGGAGGACCTTATTGGACATCAGTGGGGAGGAGAGGCCCTTGAACCTGAGGTGTTTGATGGCCCAGTTTAGGGGAATGCCAGGGAGGGAAGGTGGGAGTGGGTGGGTGGGTGGGGAAGCACCCTCCTAGGGGCAGGGGGTGGTGGGATGGGATAAGTTTCTGAGGGAGAGACCTGGAAAGGACAAAACATTTGAAATGTAAATAAAGAAAATATCCAATAAAAACTAATAAAAAAAAGTAAAACCTATGGCCAGTCAGAGACAGAAAGGCCAGTTAACACCTGAGATAACCAGATGGCAATAGGCAAGTGCAAGAACATAAGCAACAGAAACCAGTGCCATTTGGCACAATCAGAAGCCAGCTTTCCCACCACAGCAAGCCCTGGATACCCTAACACACAAGAAAACCAAGATTCTAAATCTAAAATCCCATCTCATGAAGATGATAGAAGACCATAAGGAGGACATGGATAAATCCCTTAAAGAAATACAGGAGAAGACAGGTAAACAGTTAGAATTCCCTAAAGAGAAAGCACATAAATTCCTTGAACAATACTGGAAAACAATAAAAAAAAGATGAAGAAATTTAACAAAACCATCCAGGGTCAAAAATGGAAATAGAAACAATAAAGAAATCACAAACATAGACAACCCTGGAGATGGAAAACCTAGGAAAGAGATCAGGAGTCATAGATGCAAGCATCACCAACAGAATACAAGAGATAGAAGAGAGAATCTCAGGTGCAGAAGATACCATAGAAAACATTGAAACATCAGTCAAAAAAAATACAAAGTGCAAAAATCTCCTAACCCAAAACATCCAGGAAATTCAGAACACAATGAAAAGACCAAACCTAAGAATAATAGATAAGTATAGAAGAAAGTGAAGATTCCCAATTCAAAGAGCCAGTAAATATCTTCAACAAAATTCTAGAAGAAAAAAAAATCACTAGCATAAAGAAAGAGATGCCCATAAACTTACAAGAAGTCTACAGAACTCCAAATGAAAAGAAATTTCAGAAAAGAAATTCCTTCCCACACATAATGATCAAAACACCAAATGCACAGAACTAAGAAAGAATACTAAAAGCAATATGGGGAAAAGGTCAAGAAACATATAAAGGCAGACCTTTCAGAATTACACCAGACTTCTCAACAAAGACTCTAAAGACCAGAAGATCTTGGGCAGATGTCATACAGAACTTAAGAGAAGAAAAATGCCAGCCCAGGCTACTATACCTAGCAAAATTCTCAATTATCATAGATGGAGAAACCAAGATATTCCATGACAAAAACAAATTTAAACAATATAACTTTCCACTAAACCAGCATACAAAGAATAATAGAAGGAAAACTCCAACACAAGGAGGGAAACTACACCCAGGAAAATCCAAGAAATTAATCTTCTCACAACAAAACCAAAAGAAGAGAACCACACAAACACAATTCCACCTCTAACAACAAAATAACCGAAAGCAACAATCATTGGACCTTAATATCACTCAACATCAATGGACTTAATTCCCCACTAAAAAGACATAGGCTAACAGACTAGATACAGAAACAGGACCTGGCATTTTGCTGCATACAGGAATCACACATACACTAGTGAGAGAGACAGACACTATCTCAGAGTAAGAGGCTAGAAAAAAAATTTCCAAGCAAATGGTCCCAAGAAACAAAGTGGAGTAGCCATTCTAATATAAAATGAAACAGACATTCAACCAAAAGTTATCAAAAATACAAGAAAGGAAACTTCATACTCATCAAAGAAAAATCTACCAAGATGAACTCTCAATTCTGAACATCCATGTCCCAAATGCATGAGCACCCACATTTGTAAAGGAAACATTATTAAAGTGCAACGTATGCATTGAACCTCACACAATAACAGTAGGAGACTTCAAAACATCACTCTTACCAATGGACAGATCATGGAAATAGAAACTAAACAGAGACATAGTGAAACTAATAGAAGTTATGAATCAAATGGATTTAACAGTTATCTGCAGAACATTTCACCCTAAAACAAAAGAATATAACTTCTTCTCAGCACCTCATGATACCTTCTCCAAAACTGACCATATAATTGGGCACAAAACAAGCCTCAACAGATACAAGAAGATTGAATTCATGTTATCAAATCACCAAGGCCTTAGACTGGTCTTCAATAACAACAAAAACAACAGAAAGCCCACATACTCATGGAAGCTGAACAACTCTCTACTCAATGATAACTTGGTCAGGGAAGGAAAAAAAAGAAAGAAATTAAAGACTTTTTAGAATTTATTGAAAATGAAGGCACAACATACCCAAACTTAATGCAACACAATGAAAGCAGTGCTAAGAAGAAAACTCATAGTGCTGAGCACCTTCATAAAGAAATTGGACAGATCATACACTAGCAGTTTAACAGCACATCTGAAGCTCTAGAGCAAAAAGAAGCAAATACATCCAAGAGGAGTAAGATTTAGTGCAGAATTCTATCAGACCTTCAAAAAAGACTGAATACCATTTTCTCAAACTATTCCACAAAACAGAAACAGAAGGAGCACTACCTAATTCATTTTATGAAGCCACAGTTACTCAGGTACCTAAACCACACAAAGACCCAACAAAGAAAGAGAACTTCAGACCAATTTCCCTCATGAATATTGATGCAAAAATGTACAATAAACTTCTTGGAAACTGAGTCCAAGAACACATCAAAACGATCATTCCAGATGATAAAGTAGGCTTCATCCCAGTGATCCAAGGATAGTCCAATATACAGAAATCCATCAATGTAATCCACTATATTAACAAACTCAAAGGGAAAAAACACATGATCATCTCATTAGATGCTGAAAACGCCTTTGACAAAATTAAATGGAGAGAAACTTGAACCAATCCCACTAAAGGGACAAAACAAGGCTTCCCACTCTCTCCCTATTTATTCAATAGTACTGGAAGTTCTACCTAGAGCAATTAAGCAACAAAGAGATCAAAGGGATTCAAATTGGAAAGGAAGAAGTCAAGATATCACTATTTGCAGATAATATGATAGTATACATAAGCAACCAGAAAAATTCCACAAGAGAAATCCTACAGCTGATAAACAACTTCAAACAAATCAGTGGCCTTCCTCTACTAAAGGGTAAATGGGATGAGAAAGAAATTAGGGAAACAACACCATTCACAAATAATATAAAATATCTTTGTGTAACTCTAACCAAGCAAGTGAAAGATCTGTATAAGAACTTCAGCCGGGCAGTGGTGGTGCATGCCTTTAATCCCTGCACTTGGGAGGCAGAGGCAGGCAGATTTCTGAGTTCGAGGCCAGCCTGGTCTACAGAGTGAGTTCCAGGACAGCAGGGGCTACACAGAGAAGCCCTGTCTTGGAAAAAAAGCAAAAACAAAAAACAAAAAACAAAGAACTTCAAGTCCCTGAAGAAAGCAATCAAAGAAGATCTCAGAAGATGGAAAGATCTCCCATGCTCATGGATCGGCAGGATTAACATAGTAAAAATGGCCATCTTACCAAAAGCAATCTACAAATTCAATGCAATCCCCATCAAAATTCCAACTCAATTCTATACAGAAATAGAAAGAGCAACTCTCAACTTCATCTGGCATATCAAAAAACCCAGGATGGGGCCACTCACCATCTCAAAAATTTTAACCCAGAATTTTTTCTGTGTAGAGGAAATGTAGGGACAAAATATGGAGCAGAGATTGAAGGAAAGGCCATCCAGAGGTTGCCCCACCTTTGGAACCATCCCACTTCCAGACACCAAGCCCAGAAACTATTGATGATGCCAAGAAGTGCTCCCAGACAGAAGCCTAGTATGGCTGTCCTTTGAGAGGCTCTGCCAGCAACTGACTAAGACACATGCAGATACTGGGCCTGGGGACTCCCATGGAAGAGTTATGAGGAGGACTAAAGGAGCTGAAGGAGATTGCAACCCCCTAGGAAGAACAACAATATCAACTAACCTGACCCCCCAGAGCTCCCAGGGACTAAAGAGTATACACCGGCTCCGGCTACATATGTAGCAGAGTATTGCCTAATCTGGCATCAATGGGAGGGGAGGCCCTTGGTCCTGTGGAGGCTTGTTGTGCCAGTGTAGGGGGATTCTAGACGGGTGAAGCAAGAGTGGGTGGGTGGGTGAGTGAGCACCCTCTTAGAGGCAAAGGGGAGGGGGAATGGGATGGGAGTTTTCAGAGGGGAGATTGGGAAGGAGCACAGCATTTGAAATGTAAATAAATAACCAATTAAACAAAGTATAAAACAAAGTATAACATGTAATTTAAAAAGATATACTGTTACACCAACAATATTGCTTATATGTTTATATAATTCATATAAATTTATATAATTCAATATAAGTTTAGTTTTGGATCTGAAATTCTAATGTGTTTCTTTGATTTACCCTATCTTTCCATTAGTGCTCAGAAGGGCAGGAGCCCTTCTCTTCCCTCTCCAAAGATGTCAAATGAGAGGCTATTTATTAATAAATTCAAAGATAGGATGGTGACCCAGGTCTGTTCAGCTGGGAAACACATCATGGCATGTCCCACCACAATGGCACATAATAGGCTCTGAACAAAACTTGGCCCCCTCTATTTTCCCACACCCTGTGTTTCTGTCCACCATCCACCTGCCTGAGCTAGGAGCTAGCTTTACACTAACACAGCCTAGATCAGAATGAGCATAGAAGACTCAGGACCACGTCTCCAGAGAGGGTTATGGCCAAAGTGCAGCACCTAGGGAGTACAGCCCAACAGCCTGAGACAGGAGGAGTGAGAAAAACTATTCGACATCACACAGCACCCCAGACTGACTACTGTTCACAGGTCACAGCCTTCCCATGGCACTTTCCTCTCAGGGATTCTTCCCACTTTGTTTGGTATGGACACTGAGAAAGTTCCCTTATTCATCATAGAAACTAAACTGGCTCAAGCTGGGCCCTAATGGTCTTGCTCACACAATGTGTACCATAGAGCTGTGCAAACAGTGGCCTGGCTGTCCCTGTGGAGACTATTTCTGCTTCTTCCCAGAGTCTTCAGAACTTAGTGTCTTTGACCAAAAGTTAATTTTCTTCATATTTGAAATAGTAGGAAACTGGGAGAGATGGCTTAGAGGTTGAAAGCACTGACTGTCTTCCAGAAGCCCTGAGTTCAATTTCCAGCAACCACATGGTGGCTCATAACCATATATAATTAGATCTGGTGCCCTCTTCTGGTATGTAGGCATCCACAGACAGAACAGTGTGAACATAATAAATCTTAAAAAAATAAAAAATAAAAAATAAAAAAAAGGTAGGATCCCTGGGCATGGGCATGCTGGCATACTCCTTTAATCCCAGAACTCAGAAGGCATGGGCAAGAGGATCTCTGTGTGTTCAAGGTTAGCTGGTCTATGTAGTAAGTTACAGGTCAGCCAGCATTACATAGAAAGACTCAGTCTCAAAAACAAAATAACAAACCAAAATAACAACAAAAAATAGTTTTAATCCCATCCTGATGCCTGATTCCAAAGCCAAGCAAAAGACTGGTTGTGACATCAACCCAACATATAAGCTCTAATAAATTACTACACCAGCAAAGAGGCAGGGGTTGAGAGTGTATGAGAGCAGCTAAGTAAACCTCTTTTCCATCCTAAGTATTGATCCAAAATGAGTGACTTGCCAATCACTCAGTCGCAGTCTATGAGAAACATCTAAAAAGACAGGCCATGGAAAACAGGAAGCCTGGCAGAGTCCCTCCTCAATGCTTCCTGCTTGGGGGAGTGGGGGAGGGGTGACCCTTTCTTCTGTTCTTTCCTCATTTGCTCTGCTTCGCCTCACAGAATCGGTACTAAGCAACTCCTGGGAAGACCTGGAATAACATGGGAGCAGACTAAAACGTCTTCCTGGACCTGATTCCAGAACATTCTGGAGCCTGACCACAGAGAGACCATTTCATATGAAAGCACCAGAACAAAATGGTCCAGGCCTGCCCACCAGCCAGCCTTGAATCACATTACCTACCTAGTAAGATGGGACCTCACTAGAGGAGATTATTTCCTGAAGCCATGACAGGCTCTGACTTGGTAGAAGGACAGGATAATTTACTGTACCAAGTGAAAAGACATAAATCACCTTGAGAGCAGACTGCCCCTACTACTGCTGAGGCTTAGTTGCTACCCAGTAAGAAGCGACAGCTCTGTACTACAGCTGTATCCAAGTCATTCGTGGTGTCTGGTAAGAGTAAAGCTCCAAGGAATCTGGAATGTTAGATTAAGGGGGACATGTGATGAAGGGTGTGGGGGAAAGGAGTCTTGGGGTTAAGCAAAAACAAAGGAGGTGGAGGTAGGGAGTGATAGCTATGATCAGAATCCAGAGTTTGAAGAACAAACCTGAGGTCACTGTTGGACCTGGGGCAGGAACCTGGGTGACATTTTCTTTGATCACCTTTAGCTCCAGCTTCTTACTGCGTTGGGACCAGGTGTTCCCTTTTGCATAGACACAGTAATAATCTCCAGTAATGGTTTCATTCACTGGCCCAAGGTAGAATCCATCCTTTTTCCTATCATGCTGAGTTCTGTTTTCCATAAAGGTCCTGCCGTCCTTCTCCAGGCGGACTATGTCATATTCACCAGAGTTTGAGCACACAACATTTACAAAACTCCCTTGGGAGATCACAGGACCTGGCTCAGCGTAGATGGTGACATCAGACAGAGATTCTAGAAAAGAGCAGAGCAGGAATCTCAGTATACACAGTGAGAACAGTGCCATAACAGAAAACCAATTTTGGTACACCATTCCATATTCTTACCAAATTTAGAATTCTCTAGACATGATCGAACTCCAGAATTATAACATCTCCACTTTCTGTGTGCATTAATATCCATCACATGGCAATAAGGATCTTATTGAGCACATGTTAGGTCTGGTAAAGATCGATCCAAGGCAATCACAGAGGAACAGTCTGGTCATGTCTGCTGCAGAGCCCACTGCCCCCCTGCTTACTCCAGGTATCTCTGCATTTTCTATTTTTATCTCCACCTTCTTTCCATTCTGTTATGGGAGCTTTAAAAGCCTACCTGCTTCAAACTATCTAGATGTAGGAGCACCCGCATAAAATCATGGCTATATATACTTATGTCAAGACACACATTTAAAGCAAGTGAATTTACCTTTTTGTGAAGATAACATAGATCATTTACCACCCCTGCCCTTATCAGTTTCCAAGCTTACAAATGTGCAGTTGCTACTCATAATGCACAATAAGCCTCCTGTCCTTAGTTATGAGTAAAAGAGATTATGTGCCCTTAGACCAACATTCTCTAGTCTGCTCTCCTCCCTTGACTCATTCTTTTACCATTTTTAATATTTTTTAGAGATGCCTTCTATGATCCCATGGTTTGACTTATACAAGAACACAATTTCTTCCATTTGAAGGGAAAGTATGGGAGGTAAAACTGATGCTGATTGTCCAATATAATGGCAGCAATAAAGACTGCAACTAATGTGAGGAAATGAGCATATGAATCTCAAGAGACAGGTGAGATCAGAGATGCACTGCCTGGGATGACAGGGAAGAGATACTTCCACTGACATCCACGAGACAAGCATAAATTCCTTGCACATAGCAAACAGAGACAAGGAGAATCAAACATTGATATAACAGGGAAGCTATACATGATACATCAAAAATATGGCTACTTAAACATGTCCTGAACAAAAACAACATCAATTGACATCCCAGCTTAGCTGAGGGATCTCATGAGGTGCCATTTCTAGCTAAAGAGTTACAAGTATTTAATGACTGCTGAGAGAGGAAAATTAGTTTCCCTCAGAGATGAGCCCCTTAATTGGTTATCCAATATTATTTAGTAATCTCTAAAAGCACATACATATAAGCAACACTAAACATTAAACAGCAGGTTGTATGTGTGTGTGTGTGTGTGTGTGTGTGTGTGTGTATGTGTGTGTATCAATAATAAAGAAAAAGGCCATAGACACGCCCCACAGCTCACCAGGTACTGCCCCGAACCCGCGAGACACAGGGACCGAGGTAGGCGGGCCTAGAAACCCCCCTGGATCCCAAAAGCGGGCGGCTGTGGCAGGAAACTTCTGCCTGGGACACTAGGATTCCATAGACAAGCAGCTCCGGGAGAAAATCCTCTCTCTCCCAGGAACGAGGAAAAGCCTCTAG
>CM052717.1:6988357-7005614 GCA_028551405.1 Uromys caudimaculatus | reverse complement strand
AATGACTTAATGAAATTTGCAGGCAAACGGATGGAACTTGAAAATATCATCCTGAGCGAGGTAACTCAGTCACAAAAGAACGAACATGGTATGCACTCACTGATAAGCGGATATTAGCCCATAAGTTAAGAACGTCCAAGTTTCACTTAACAGTAACCGCTGGACTGAGAGTGAGGTACCAGATGGAGGGGTTGGAAAAAGGTCTGAAGGAGCGGAGGGAATTGGCAGCCCCATGGAGGGAGCAAGAGCGTCAATGGGCCTGACCCTCCCCCTGGTCGTCCTGGAGTTCTGACCGCTAACCAAAGAATACACATCTATTGACCCATGGTTTGGACTACATATGAGGCAGAAGAATCACCTCAATGGCCATCAGGGAGAAAGGAGAGGACTTTGGGCCTGAGGGTGCTAGAGGACCCAGTAAAGTGGAATGTCAGGGTGGGAATATGGGAATGGGTGGGCGGGTAGGTGGGAGGAGGAATTCCCTCACAGAGGCGGGGAGGGGGAGGGGATACGGGGTTTCCAAAGAGGAGACCCAGAAAAGGGGAAACATCGGAAATGTAAATAAAGTATCAAAAATAAAAAAAATAAAAAAAAAAAGAATTCTCTGTTTAGCTCTGTTCCCCAATTTTTAATAAGGTTAATTGTTTCTCTTGAGTCTAACTTCTTAAGTTTTTTTGTATATTGGATATTAGCCCTCTATCAGATGTAGGATTGGTAAAGATCTTTCTTTTCTGGTCCAACATATTTAGTATTCTGTATACTTCTAGTGCTTTGATAGGAATCGCCTACTTTAAATTAGGGAATTTTTTTCTTCTTGATTTTGTTAAAAATATTTTCTGGATGTAGGTATGGAACAGAGACTGTAGGAAAGACCAACCAATAATCAGCCTAACTTGAAACGCATCCGATGGGCAAGCACCAATCCCTGAAATTACTAATGATACTCTGTTGTGCCTGCAGACAGAAAGCATAACTGTCCTCTGAGAGGCTCTACCCAGCAGTGGATTAAAACAGATGCAGATACCCACAGCCAAACATTAGATGGATGTTGAAGATACTAATGGGAGAGTTGGGGGAAGAATTGAAGGCCATAAATGGGATGGGCACCCCATAGGAAGACCAACACAGTCAATTAACCTGGATCCTAGGGAGCTCTCAGAGTCTTGGCCACCAACCAAAGAACATACATGGGCTGGAGTTAGGCCCCTGAAACATATATAGCAGACATGCAGCTCAGTCTCCATGGTGCCTTCTCTGGCCTCAGTGGGAGAGAATGGGCCTAATCTGGCAGAGACTTTGCTGTGCCAGAGTGGAGGAATATCCAGGGGGAACCCAACCCCCTCAGAGGATCAGGGGGAGGGATTATGTGAGGGAGGGTCTGGGATGGGGAGCAGCATTTGTGATGTTAGCAATTAAATTAGCTTTAAAAATATTTTCTGTGCCTTTTAGCTAGAATTCTCTTTCCTTTCTTCCTATATTTCTTAGATTTGGCCTTTTCATTCTATCCCAACTTCCCTGTATACTTTGTGTTGGAAAATTTTTAGATTTAACATTTTCTTTAACTGATATACTCAGTTCTTCTATAGTACCTTTAATGCCCAAGATTCTCTCTTTGATCATTTTTATTCTGTTGGTGATAATTGTCTCTGTAGTTCCTGTTTGTATTCCTAAATTTATTTCCAAAATTCCTTCAGTTTGGGTTTTCTTTACTGATTCTATTTCCATTTCCAGGTCTTTGTTCTTTTCCTCACACTGTTTATTTTTTCCTGGATTTCTTTAAGGGATTTATTCATTGCTTGTTTAAGGACCTCTATCATCTTCATACAGGTGGTTTTAAGGTATTTTTAATATACATCAGCTATGTTGCTAATTTCTGGGTATGATGTGATAGGACAGTTGGGTCTATTAGAGATATATTGCCTGGGTTCTTACTAACTGTGATTTTTGACTGGTGTCTATGCACCTGGTATTGGGATGACTATAGGTCTGGTCCTGATTTTTGGATTTGTCTTTGTTGGATTGTTGTTTGCTGTTTGGTTTCTGTTTTCTCTCTGGATTTTCAGAAAGTGTGATGGTTGTGTGTTGCCTAGTAGAAATTTTGGGGCCTGAAAGTTGTGACCACAGTAGGTTCCAGACCAAATGTGTGTCTTGGTACTAGTAGGAGGAACTCAGGAATGCAGATAGGCTATGAGTTTGAATGGGGTCACTTAATTGATCCAAGCAGAGTATTCAACCAGAATCTGCTTATTTTGTCTCCTTGGAATTGGGAGAGACAGTGAAGAGACTTCACCCAAGAGCTTCTTCTACAGAGGTGGTGATGAGACTGAGGGAATTTGATCTGGAAAGGCAGAAAGATAGGTGTGGACATGCCCTCAGGTTACTTGTTGACCTGACAACAGAGGCCTTTGGGTTAGCAGGAGGTGTCTACTGGGTTGGGGTCCAGTACAAAGCAATGAGTGGAGAAAGGTGGTTGGATGGGGAAGTTCTGTGGTACTCACCAGAGATGGATCCAGGGACAGTGAAGGCTTCCATGTTTGTTCTGCTGCAGAGCTGGAGAGGAGACTGGGTTTTGGATATGAGGAAAAAAGAAAGAAAGGAATATCCTCAGGCAGCCTAGCTGGTTTCCTCAAAGGCATGACTTATGGGCTAGCCAAGGGTACCTGCTATAGTTAGAGAATGCTATAAAGCAACAAGTGGAGAATGGAAATTAGATAGGAAGATTGTTGGCCTGCGTGCTGGGAGCCTTCCTCAGGGATCTCTGGCCGGCCAAATGCGAGGTTTTAGGCAAAGGGGAGAGTGTGAGCAGGGACGGAGTCTCCTCCACCTCGGTCTCTGCAGTTGTTGCCTCGGTTGCACCAAGACACTGTACCCACCACCCTGCACTGAGTCGAGCCCGGGCTGAGCCCATGAGAGGCCGACTAGCTGGCAGGGAGTGCGGGAAGCTTCTGTCGGCATTCAGGAGAGCAGATCTCTTCCCAAACAGCAGTGTTACAGCTCTTATGATAGAAGCTCTTGGACGACAGAGTAGTTCTCACTTCCTTCTGGATGGGGATCTCTCCTATACAGGTTGGGACAGTCTAATATACTGTTTGGGTGGGTCAGGGGTTTGACAACAGGTACTTCCTATTGGCTTGGTCTGAGGGCTTAAGGGCACCTTATTTGCATGTGGGAGAGCTTGGCGTTGCTCCTACATGACAAATCTCACATGACAGGCCTCTCTGCAGAGGATTGTGGAGGCTGTAGTTGTTTTACTAGAGTCTTTCGGGAGCATTGGCAAAAATGTTTTCTGGTCCCTTGTGGATTGTTCCACTGGGTCACCCATAGTTTTCAGCCTATGCTCAACCAGGTGCCAGATTGCCTGCCACAGACCACTGCCCCACAGAAGATCTGTGAGATCTGAAGGAAATATGGGGGGGTGAATGATGTAGGGTGTACCTGGTATTCTGTTTCAGACAGGGATTGGACTGAGGGATTGCATTTGGAGGGGAGGAGTGAGTAGTGAAGGTTTTCAGTTAGCTTGCCGTTACCAACTTGTGCAGTTGGTGTGCTCACAGGGATGCTGTCCATTAAGTTTTAATTTAGTCTCAGACAACTTTTAGGGCAAGAACAGAGGGCAGACATATATTACTTTCAAAAATATCACAGGAATGGTCTTTATCTAGGTTGCTGCTAAAGTCCTTGCTTCCCTCTGAAATATCTTCAGGTCCCTGCAGTCTGTATTGCTTTCACCAGTCTTCCAGGGCTCCCACTAGGATGGCCCATTAATCCCCACTTACAGCATTCAACTTTTCTGTTACAAAGCCATGAAGTCTTCCACATTCCTCTAAAAAGTAACTTGGTCATGCTTGTCACAGCAATATCTCACTCTTGATACTGACTCCTGTGTTATTTATTTTTCTATTGTTGTGACAAAACATCATGACCATGGCAATTTATGAAAGAAATTGTTTATTTACATTTAAATTTCCAGAGGATTCCAGTCCATGATAACAGAGCAGAGGCATGGTGGTAAGAGCAGAGAAAAGCTGATAATTCATTATCTTGAATCATAAGCACAAGGAGGAAAGAGTTGTGTAGCAAGACTTTCTGGGAAACAAAACAAGCATGTCTACTCACTCTAGATAAAGAGTCACCAAAGAACAGATACCACCAAAGTCTAATTTGCTGAACCAATGAGCTTTATTATGGTTTTTTACAGTAGCAGAAATGACTCAGAGACAGCTGTATGATCAAAGTTTACCCAAGTATGAATGACAACTCAAAAATGGCACACTGCAGAGCCTTTAGACAAGCTCAAGAGATTCTAGAGTGTCTTTCAAGTGACTCTGATCTAAACCTTTTCCAGACAGCTCAGTTGTTGTTTTATTTTTAACTCCAGAAAGTTGGTCTGGTCTCAGATCCTTCTTCAAAGCTTGCCTTGTTTAAGAGGGACTCTCTTATAAGTTGATATTAGCCATAAAGTACAGAAAACCCACACTATACTACATAATTCCAAAGAAGTTACAAAAGATAGAAGGCCAAAGCAAGGATGCTTGAATTTCACAAGAGGGAATAAAATAGTCATAGGAGGCAGATGGAGGTTGTGAGCTGGGTGGGAGAGGGGATCAGAGAGAAATGGGGGGTTAGGATTGAGTATAAGGAAACACAGGACAGAGGGACAGGGGGACAGAGGACCCTCAAACAATGCAACTGGCAGGGGAGGGAGGGTGGGATGTCTCTATGATGTGCCAGAAACATGGAATGTGGGAGCATCCCAGGAATCAATGCAGGTGACCTCATCAGAGACATATAACAGTGGGGATATGGAATCTGAAGAGGGCACATCCTATAGCTAGGCAGGACCCCCAGGGACAGATATAGACATCAACTCACCCACAAAATTTTCAACCCACAATTTGTCTTATCTCTAAGAAATACAAGGACAAAGATGGAGCAAAGACTGAAGAATGGCCAATGAATAACTGGCCCAACTTGAGACCCATCCCATGGGTAAGCACCAATCCATGACGATATTAATGATATTCTATTATGCTTAAAGACAGGAGCCTAGCATAACTGTTCTCTGAGAGGCTCCACACAGCAGCTGACTGACACAGATGCATAAACCCACAACCAAACATTATTTAGAGCTTGGGGCCTCTTGTGGAAGGGTTGGGGGGAAGGATTGAGGGCCCCAGAGTGAATAGAAACTCCACAGGAAGACCAACAGAGTGAACTAACCTGAACCTTTGGGCACTTACAGAGACTGAACCATGAACCAAAAAGCGTACACGGCTGGACCGAGGCCCTTGGCACATATGTAGCAGATGTGCAGCTTAATCTTCATGTGAGTCCCCCAACAACTGGAATGGGGCTGACCCTAAAGCTGTTGCCACTCTGTGGAATCAATTCCCCTAACTGTACTGCCTTTTCAGGACTCAGTGGAAGTGGATGAGCCTAGTCCTGCAGGCAGAGACTTGATGTGCCAGGGTTGGGGGGGGAGATATTCATGATGAGTCCCACCCTCTCAGAGGAAAAAAGGAGAGGGGCAGCAATCAGAATGTAAAATGAATAAATAAATTAATGGAAAAATAAATGAATAAATAAAAAAAATTTTAAAAAAGAAGTGACTCTCAACAGCTTTTCTTGTTTATTCCTGAAAAGAAGGAACCTAGTGAATTTGGTCAGTTTCAAGGCTTCCTGGAGATATTTTGAGTTGTTTACCTTCTAGGTTAAGAAGAGTCCATGCAGGTTGGAATATTTCAATCACAGAGGAAATGGATACAGAAGAGTGAGCTAGAAATGATAAGAGTCTTTAAACTATCAAAGCCTGTCCCCAGTAACACAATTCCTTCAACAAGGCCAAACCTCCTAAGTCCCTCCAAACAGCACCACCAAAGGAGAACCAAGTTTTGAAATGCCTGGGGCTATGGAGGACATCTCATTCAAACTACAACATTGTCCCAATTGAATGGGTGCAGAGTTCTCTTCAAAGATCTCTCTGACACTTTCCCTGTACCCAAAGGTGGTATTGTCTTCAGGGTCCTCCACAGGTCTCTACCACAATAAATGATATACTTTTCTCTGGTTCACCTCCTTACTGCATCTTGGGGTCTTCTCTGGCTATGTTGAGCTTCAAGGAGCAAAATCCCAAGAACCACCAGAATCAAGACAGCCACAGCCAACCTGATGATATTCTCCACTGTGTAATCTTGTGAGTGTGAATCTAGAAATTTGGACAAGCAGAACAATGAAATTAATACAGTCCCAAATTGAAAAAAGTAGAGGAGATAGATGCCTATGTCAATGAGACAATAATATTATTTAGTAAATGTAAGTTCATGAAAATCCTTATGTACCAATATTAAATTAGTTGAAAAATCACTAATATCTCCCTAAGCATATTCAACTTTTATCAATAATTTCAAATGATTATATTCATTATTTATATACATTATATTCATTACTAATATACAGCATAGGCTAATAACACAGTTTAGCCACTAAAGTTATTCCTGCATGAGCATTAGAAAGAGAATATTTAGGGTTAAAGATATAAGTAGAGATGGGAGCTGGGGAAAGAAAGGGGTTAGGCGTACGTTAACCAAAACTTAAGATATGTGAAGGCATTTTAAGGAAATCTATTAGTTTGTATATAATATACTTAAAAGATAGTTTAAACATAAACATCCTTCATGAGTGGACAATGCTACTTCTAGAAAGTATGGGTTATTAACTGAAAATATTATCACCAGGCACACAATATCTCCCTATGGGCTTTTGGTCAGGGACACCCAATAAGTACTCAAACAAATATAAGAGCTAATGTTCTTGGTTTTCTGTTATACCTAGATTGTAAGCATCTCTTCCTAAAGATGCCACTCATTTGGGTAACAGGACATAAAGAAAGCAACTTCCCTCCCTCTCTCCCTGCTGGCTAGCTTAGAAAGAACCATAAAGTGTTATGCATGCTCCAGGGTGAGAAATGACATCAATGGTCTTATCTAGCTCTGAACCCAGCATGCTGTAATAGTGACCTCTTCGGTAAGATTACCTACTGGTGCAGTATTGACATGGCAGTTATGGGTGTAATAAGCTTTTTAATCTGACATAAGGCCTAATGTACAGAAAGATTTCATGGATGGTACTGTAAATATGGACAAAAGCCCATGACTGTGGATATCATAGGCCCTAGGTGTGAGAAACTCACTGTTGTTCTTTTGCTAAATGGTCAAACTGTCAAACTGGATTCTATGTGTATATATTCATACCCACAGATTTGTGCTACTCTCAACAATGGTAAGAGACATATCTTTCCTTGGTGGGTGGTGATTAATGGAAAGATTCCTAACTGTTCAATGTGTCAAATTTAACTTTGAATGCTCATCTATGAATGGAGCATCAATATCAACCTCTTTACAGTCAAGTCTTGGGAAACATCATAGAAGAAAGAGTGGAAAGAGTATAGTAACCAAAGACAGGAGAAAGAGCTGTGAAATGCTGACTCTGGTATTACATCAACTCTTCCACACATCAACTCACAGAAACTGTAGTTACCTGAGTAAGACCTCCTGCATAATATTAATCCAGTCAAAAAAATTTTAAAAGCATATGTTTGGGAAAGGACCCTCAAAGATTCACCCTTAGCTGAGGAGCTATTGGCATTGGTGGCTGCTAATTGTGGATAAGTCAATCTCCTTTGCAAATGTTACCACTGATATGTTGACCAAGCCCTAGTGGGTGGTCCCATATACATACACATAGGGATATTAATAATAATTTTTAAAAGAAGATCTGAAATTGGGAGGGAGGGAGAGTAGGAAAGAAGCAGTAGTAGATGAAGAACATGATCAACATACATTGCATGTTATAAATGCATGAGAGTTTCAAAAAAATAAACAAGGCCTTCACAAGATCAGGCCAGCCACAATTCTATCACAAATGGGTAGTGCATACCTACATCTCCTTCCTTACTATTGAGGAGTTATTGGCAATTGGAAGATGATAAGGGAGGGAGAATCACCATCTTTTGAAGGTATGGACAGTAATAGATTTTTCCATGCTCAAGTTGACCCACACCTATGCACATATAGACAGGAGGAATTGAATTAGTGAGTTTTAAGAAGATTAAGTTAGGAGTGGCATGTTTGAGGAGAGTTGGAAGGGCAAAGAATGGGAGTAGATATAATCATATTCCATTCTTTACACATATGAAAATATGAAAAATATAAAACACTCAGATACTATTTTAAAACAGCTCCCCTAAACAAAGATCATATCTAAAGACAAAAACAAAATGTGTGTGTGTGTGTGTGTGTGTGTGTGTGTGTGTGTGTGTGTGTGTGTGTGTGTGTGTGTGTGTTGTGATTGGCTCCTGTAATTCCAACACTGAGGAGGCAAAGACAAGCCGATCCCTGGTACTCACTGGCTAACCTCCTTTGTCTACTTGGCAAGTTCCACACCAGGTGAGATCCTGTCTCTAAAACCAAGTGTATGGCTCCTGAGTGTGTCATCTGTTTTGTATGACTCTATACCAGGCATGCCTCCCCTACCTATCATTCTCACTCATTTTCACTTCTAAAATTCCTATCTTTTTGTCTCATATCTTCCCAGAGACCTCACCCTTCATTCTACTCATGGGCTCCCCAACTTGGTCTTAAGAATATGGGTCTCTTACAGGGCAGGGATCCTCTGTATTTAGGATAACCACAGGTCATAGATAAATGGCCACATGGAGGCTATGGTATATCCACAGCTTGTGTACTCACCAATGTGTGAGTTTTTTGCAGGCACCAATATGACATCAGCCTGAGAGATCTTAGCCTACAGCTGCTGACTAGGGAAGCATCAGATGTAATGATTTACTTCATTGGATAGAACAAATCTATCATAGGAAGTGTTACCCTGACATTGAAGGATCAGAGTCTGTGCCCTGCTGGGTCAAAATGGAGAGCTTCCTAGACTGTCTCCAATGGAAAATGGGCCAGGGATTGTGTTGAGAATATAGTCATGCCAAACGCCTTTCTCTCCATCCTTCCTTGCAGATCTTGCCTTAAGTATCCTTCAACCTTATTGTACTCCCTTGGCAACAGAGCTCATGACAAGCTTAATAAATAAAATAAATACATAAATGTCAAAGCTATGATTGTCTCACCTGAAAACAGAAGCTGTAGGGTATCACTGGGGACTGACCACACCTGGGAGGTTCTCTTGTAGTAGCCATAGCACCTGAAGGCCCATCTGTGTTTGGAAGTCACTGGGCCCACAGGAAACAGAGCCATAAAATGCCCATTGGGTTGTTTCTGTGAGTCCTGAGTCCAGGACACATTTTCTTCTCCTTCCTTAGTCAGGGCATATCTTCCATATCCCTGGTGTGAGCTACACTGGAGGGTCACATTCCCTCCTGAGGTGACCAGGGAGCTTGGCATGGCTGAGATGTTGGGTTTGCTGTAGAATCCTACAGGAGGATGCAAGCATGTTGAGTGAAAAACAGTCTACATTGCCTAAAGACTGGGCTGTGAGAGGAAAATGGCTTGAGACCAGAATAACTTACTCAGGGCATGGCCTGTGTTTGGAACCCCTTAGAGTCCTCTTACCTGTCACCACCATCTCTAGGATGTTACTGAATTCTGACCAGCCAGCAGGGCTATAATAGTGGCAGTAATATAATCCTGCATGGTACTCTGTCATGGATGAAATGGAGAAGTTTGCTTTGCTCCCAGGTTCGAGTAAGGTCTGTGTCTTCCAGGCTTTTGAATTTCCCTTTTTATGCAGACTGTACTCCTGGGCATCCTGGGCGCCAATGCACCAGACAGTAACAGACTGTCCCTTGGTGACCACAGAGCCTGGCTCGGCCCAAAGGGTGGGTGTGGGAAGTGTTCCTACAAGGAAATAAAAACCACTGTCCCAGGATATTTCTCTCTATTATATTCTATGCCAAAGCCCCAGGACCCTTAAAGTATCCCCAGCATCAACCCACATATGCTGTTGTCCAAATCCAGTGCTCAGGAGTGGTCTTCTGATCTCAGTGGGGAAACAGGATCAGGTAGGACAGGAGAACTGACTCACCTGCCACAACTGTGGTCTTGGGCTCCAGACTCAATCCTGAAAGAGATTTCTCATGAGATTTTCTTCCTGAAGCTTGAGTAGATCATCTCTTCTACAAAGCCACCCAATACCATGGGATCCATTGATGATCTAGAGCCTGGAGAAAGCCTGAGGTCTCTCCTAGCGTGGGTGTTCGCTCCACCCTCCAAATCTCACCAAGGTAGAACAGCACTGTGAATGCAGTGATCATTATGTCTCCTTCCAGGGGTCCACGCTGTGAAGATAAATGAGACTACAGTGACCATCAGGATAAATATACACAGAGGCTGACCACTGCAGATACTGTGCTTTATGTTATGGGCGTCACATCAAAAAGGGGAAGTCTTATACAACTGGCTCAGTGGTGCAATGTCTACCTAACCCCTCCCCCCCTAAAAGCCCTAGGTTGCATACACAGCATTGGAAATAAAAATAAAAGGAAGTGTCCTCAAGAGTGCTATTTGCACAAGACTGGGCATAGTGTCTACCGCGGACACTAAAGAGATTAACAGAGTCTTACTCAATTCTTGTTCTCTTCATTTTTCCAAGATCAGTAAATAGCTTCTAATAAGCCTCATCTTTTCCTGAGAAACTACTCCCAGGTGAGTGTGACTGAGTACTAAGAGCCTCCACATGGGTTTTCTCCTTCATCCTGTCCATATCTACAATATCATGGGGACTTTACCATCCTCATTATATCTCCAACTATGAAGATGCATTGCAGAATATGCAAACTGATGTTGCAGGGTGGATTCAAAGCAGCAGAGAGAGACACCAAGTATCTGGCTTGCTGGCTCACATGGAGCTGATTCTGAGATTATTATAGGATTTTTACACGCCTGACAAAATACCTTTAACCCAAAAACCTTTTAAATTCAAGACTTGTTCTTTTCCTTTACTATCCATGCAATCAACCACTGTCCCTTAGCCCTCACTATATAAGTGTCAGTTCCAGGCCTGTACCAAGTGTCCTTGCTAACTCTTACAAGTTCCTTCTTTGGGCTCAGGGATCTCACAGCAAGAAGATAGGCATTTTAGATGTGGGGAAACCCTCTATAGCTTTCTATACTACAAGGAAGTAGAAAAAAGAAAAGTTAACACCCAGTAAAAATTTAAATGAACTGAGTCCTTATGATGCAGGCCCATTAGAGGAGGAAGGGACTCAGACATTAACAGAGGTCAAGGATAATTTCAGCATGAATACTCAGTAAAGAGAAGTGAAACTTACCCAAGGTTCTGAGGCCCCATCTCCCTCTTGCAAAATGTATGTTCTAAAGTTTCACAGTTAAGGCAATGGAAAAATCTTAAAATTGTTATGAGTTCTTTGCAAATTTCGTACAATATGTTTTGATCATATTTCCCTCTCCCCAGCTCTTCCTGGAGGCACGCCCTTCCCTACTGAGCATTTCATGTCCTTTGTGTTTTGTTTTTTAAAATCCATCATGTCCAATTTAGTCTTGGATGTATGACCTTCCATGGGAGCATGGTTGACTAACAGGAGCTAAACATTTTATGCCTTCCTTGACAAGCTGTCAGTTACCAACAGTTCTATAGCTGGGAGTGGAAATTTGTGCCATTCTCCCACATCTCTGCTGGGAAGTGGTCTAATCTGAGTTGTACAGTTCTTTTTCTTTCCAGAAATCAATTGAATTCCATTGACTAACCCATTCATTCAGCAAGTGTTTACAATTACCTGACAAGTAGGAAACCTGTTGAAAAATACATTGTAGTACATAAATATTCAAATACATGATCAAAGTATAAATAGATGCATAATAAAATTATATTAAATGTATTTACATATAACTAAGTGGATATGTATACAGCTGTGTGAAAAATAGTAAACCCATAAATAACTATAAACATGATAGAATAACGATTACTTTCTAACATGTTGGGGGGTTTTGTTATTTCCACTTGTTCATTTTCTGTAACTAATAGATATTTAATTTTTAATATTGGTATTTTATTTTATTTATTGGTTATTTTATTTATTTACATTTCAATTGTTGTTCCCTTTACCAGTCTCCCTACTGCAAATTCCTCATGCCTTCTGCCCTCCCCTTTGTCTCTAAGAGGGTGCTCCTCCACCCACTCCCACCTCATCCCTCTACAATCCCCCTACACTGGGGCAACAAGCCTCCACAGGACCAAGGGCCTCACCTCCCATTGGTGCCTAATAAGGCAATCCTTTGCTTCATATGTAGCTGGAGCCTTGGACCCATCCATGTATACTTTTTGGTTGGTGGTTTAGTCCCTGGGAGCTCTAGGAGATCTGGTTAGTTGATATTGTTGTTCTTCCTATGTAGTTGCAATCTCCTTCAGCTCCTTCAGTCCTTCCCCTAATTCTTCCGTTGGAGTCCCCAGGCTCAGTCTGATGGTTGGCTGTGAGTATCTCTGCATCTGTATTAGTCAGGTGCTGACAAAGCCTCTCGGGACGGCTACACCTGGCTCCTGTTAGTAAGCATTTCTTGGCATCAGCAATAATGTTGGTGTTTGGTATCTGCAAATGGGATGGATTCCTAGGTGGAACAGTCACTGCATGGCCTTTCCTTCAGTCTCTGCTCCCTTGTTTTGTCCCTGTGTTTTCTTTGGACAGGAACAATTCTGGATTAAAATTTTTGAGATGGGGGGGCTCCATTCCTCAACTGGGGACCATGCTTATCTACTGGAGGTGGTCTCTCCATGCTCTATATTCCATTTGTTGGGTATTTTAGCTAATGTCAACTCCATTGGGTCCTGGGAACCTATCATTTCTCTGGCATCTGGGACTTTCTAATGGATACCCCTAGTTCCCCACCTCCCACTGCTACATATTTCTGTTCATTTTCCTGACCCTCTGGACTTCTCTTCTGTCTCTTTCCATACCTGATCCTGTCCCCCTTTTTTCCTCCCCTCCTTTCTCCCTCCCAGGTCCTTCCCTCCCTCTACCTCCCATGATTATTTTCTTCCAAGTAGGACTGAAGCATCCACAGTTTGGTCTTCCTTCTTGTTAAGCTTCATATGGTCTGTAAGTTGTATTGTGAGTATATTGAGATTTTGGACTAATATCTACTTATCAGTGAATACATACCATGTGTGTCCTTTTGTGAGTAGGTTACCTAACCCAGAACGATATTTTCTAGTCCGATCCATTTGCCTGCAAATTTCATGAAGTCATTGTTTTTAATAGCTGAGTAGTACTCCATTCTGTAAGTGGACCATATTTTCTGTATCCGTTCTTCTGTTGAAGGACATCTGGGTTGTTTCCAGCTTCTGCCAATTATAAATAAGGCTGCTATGAGCATAATGGAGCATGTTAGAGCATCTTTTGGGCATATGCCCAGTAGTGGTATAGCTGAGTCTTCAGGTAGAGCTATTTCCAATTTTCTGAGGAATCTCCAGATTGTTTTCCAGAGTGGTTGTACCAGCTTGCAATCCCACCAGCAATGGAGGAATGTTCCTCTTTCTCCACATCCTCGCCAGCATCAGCTGTCACCTGAGTTTTTGATCTTAGCCATTCTGATTGGTGTGAGGTGGAATCTCAGGTTCTTTGATTTGCATTTTCCTGATGACTAAGGATGTTGAACATTTCTTTAGGTGCTTCTTGGCCATTCAAGATTCCTTGGTTGAGAATTCTTTGTTTAGCTTTGTACCCCATTTTTAATAGGGTTGTTTGGTTCTCTAGAGTCTATCTTCCTGAGTTCTTTGGATATTTTGGATATTAGCCCTCTATAGGATGTAGGGTTGGTAAAGAAAGATCTTTTCCCACTCTGTAGGTTGCTGTTTTGTTCTAATGATAGTGTCCTTTGCCTTACAGAGCTTGTATAGTTCTTATACATACTGTCACAACTGCTGTGAGTTTATGTGTAAAGCATGCCATGTCTAGAAGTCATTGTTTTCTTCTAGCTATTTAACACATCTGACCCTTACAATCTTTCCACTCTCCTCTTCTGTATCTCTCTCTGAGCCTTGAGAAGATGGAGTTGTGATACAAATGTGCCATTTACAGCTGAGCATTCTTCAGTCTCTTGTTTTCTGAACCCTGGTCTGTTGTGGATCTCTGTGATAACCACCATTCACTGCATAAATAAGCTTTTCTGAAGAGGATTTAAAGATGCATTATTCTATGTGTATAACAATAAGTCATTAAAAATCAATTTAATACTATGTCCATTTGGAAGAATAATCATTTCCCCTGTTGTTTAGTCATAGTTTCTTGGTCCTAATAATGGTGTCAAGTATGAGTTTCATATTGTGAAGCAGAACATAAATCCAATCAGAAAGTGACTGATTACTCCCATGGTATTTGCGCCTCTATTGTACTAGTGGGCTTGTCTTTACAGGACAGTCCCTTTTGTAGTTTGCAGGGTTCATAACTTGGTAAGACTGATGGTTACTTTTCTCCTTCAGTGGTATGTATAGTGCTTTACATCACTATAAAAGTTAGCTAGTAGGGATAAAGCTTCAGGGTTAGTAACAGGTAGATTTCTTAGTGCTCTGTGACTCCAATTGTATGTGGTATCTTCAGCAATAGGATCTTACTACTAAGTTCCAGAGTAACCAAGAGCACAGGCAAGTAGTCTGTACTGTTGAGGGGTCTATACATCTCACTGGCCAACAACTCTAAAGAGTTGACCCATTCCCAGCATTAGGCTTTATCCTGTGGTGTCTAGTAGGGGCAGGGTTTTACTATTATAGACAAATTCCATTTTAAATTATTTTTGGAAGCTTCTTACAGTGGTAAGTTCCCTATGACTTTTCAAAAAGCCCATCAGAGGCCTACAAAATACAAAACAGACAAAACCAGAAAAGAAATTACCCTAACAAAGTTAAAACATTAAAAACATAAAATAAAAGAAAAATATTACAAGCTGAAAAAGAGAAAGAAAGATTATATTAGTCAGAAGTTGTTAAGTCTGAGAGACTGGATGTCTCAGCTGATACTCTGGAATCCCAAAGAAGTAGACTTTGGTGCCAGTAAAGGAATAGACATTACAGCTAGTGACAGCAAGCAAGCAAAGAAAGAGAATGTTCTTCTTCCATGTCCTTTATATAAGCTTCTAGCAGAAAGCATGGCCCAGAAAAACATGTATCATTTTAAAAGAATTGTAAGTGATAGGAAAGTGTGATAATACCCATAGTGATCTTCATGATGTGCCTATCAATATTGTAAGTGATATGGGGTTTTTGTGAATTCCTTACACAAATCGTAGCTAATGAATACATTTTCAGTTGAGTTGATCAAGAGAAGAGTTCTCTGCTCTTATACTGAGGAGGTTAGAAGGTGTTTGATAGTCTCTGGCTGCCTCAGGGAGCTGACTTTGAAACACACAGGTGAGTTAGAGGCTGAAGAATGTGTGTTTGGGAGGAACAGATGGTGCTGCTCCTGTGCAGACTACCCCCTCTAAGAAGGACATGGGTTTGTGAGGGAGGAGACTAACTTAGCTCGACCGTGAGTGGCAAAAATGAGACACTGTGTGATATTTCAGGAAAAGCAAGACCTGTGAAAGGAATCAGCATGGTAGAGTACAAGGATTCTTACAAGAAGTTCTAGAGTGGTAAGAGAAATGAGTTAGTGTGGCCGCTGGAGCTTGGACGAGGGCAGGAGGTAGATGGAGTGATGATAGTAACATGTCAACTTGAGTCTCACTGAACCTGGACAGAACTGACCTGGGGGAGAACAGCATGAATAGTTCAGAATGGGATGTTTTAAAATTTTTATGCTAAAATGAAAAGAGAAACTGAGTCTACTCTCTGTTTGACTTGATCAGATAATCAAATGTGGCCACCACCAGGAGGAAGTTTCAAACCTATTTTTCATGCAGAGAAAAGCTAACCTTTTACCTGATGAATCTTGTGCTTTAGTTGCTGGTAATTTCTTTCCTCTTACTTCCTCTTTACTATAAGAGACAGTGACTTCTTCACATTCTCTAACTTCCTCATGATTTCTTTTCACTTGACCACAAGAGACACTGATAGATCAATGTTGTAGATTCCATCCCAGTTCTCAGGACACTAATGCTCAATGGAAGAAATTTGTTGTTCCCATATAAGATATGAACGGCTCTGCCAGGGCCAGCAGGAGACCTTAGCCAACAAGCTCCATAGAAAGGTAACCTCCCAGGAGCTTGGAAGGGCCCTTAGTGGGGTTGAGGGGAGCAGCACCTCTCACCCAGACCCGCCCGGATCTGCCGGGATCCGGGACCTGAGAACCCAGGGACAGAAAAACTCCAAAACTTCCGGTTTTCACCTGTGGGTGGAGACCTCTGTCTGGGCCGCCACGGGCCTGTGCCTGTGGACCTCAGCCTGGGCCACAAGGCTCCACGAGAGCAGGGAAACCCAGAAGTGCTGACACACCTTTGAACACAGGCAAAACCACCACTTCTGGATCAAGAGAGACCTTTACAGAGCATTCAGGGCATAGGAACCAAGGGACAGCTGGGGACAAGATCCTTCTGATTCCATTCTGCACCCCAGAGCAGACCCTGAGGGACAGCTCTCCAAACCCAAACACCTCTCAGAGAGAGCTGGTCTTCAAGGAGTACTGACACAGAGGCCAGCAGGAGGGGCAAGTCAAAACTGGACAGACTAAGATCAGCTAACATCAGAGTCAACAAGATGGCAAAAGGCAAGGGTAAGAACGTAAAGAACAGAAACCAAGAGTACTCCACACCCTCAGAACCCAGCTCTCCCACCACAGCAAGCCCTGGATACCCCAACACACTAAAAAAGCAAGACTCAGATTTAAAATCATTTCTCACGATGATGATAGAAAACTTTAAGAAAGAAATGAATAACACACTTAAAGAAATACAAGAGAACAGAGAAAAACAACGAGAAGCATTTCAAGAGGAAATTCAAAAATCCATTAAAGAATTACAGGAAAACTCAATCAAACAGGCAGAATTTCAAGAAAACACAATCAAACAGACAAAGGAAATGCACAAAACTATCCAGGAGCTAAAAATAGAAATAGAAACAATAAAGAAATCACAAAGGGAGACAACCCTGGAGTTAGAAAACCTAGGAAACAGATCAGGAACCATTGATGTAAGCATCACCAAAAGAATACAAGAAATAGAAGAGAGAATCTCAGGAGCAGAAGATACCATAGATAACATCGACACAACAGTAAAAGAAAATGCAAAATACAAAAAGCTTCTAACCCAAAACATCCATGAAATCCAGGACACAATGAGAAGACAGAACC
>CM052717.1:6971922-6987857 GCA_028551405.1 Uromys caudimaculatus | reverse complement strand
CATTCTTTGTATAGTTCTTTTTGTTTCTACTTGGTTGATTTCAGCCCTGAGTTTGATTATTTCCTGCCTTCTACTCCTCTTGGGTGCATTAGCTTCTTTTTGTTCTAGAGCATTCAGGTGTACTGTTAAGCTGCTAGTGTATGCTCTATCCAGTTTCTGTTTAGAGGCACTCAAAGCTATGAGTTTTCCTCTTAACACTGCTTTCATTGTGTGCCATAAGTTTGGGTATGTTGTACCTTCATTTTCATTAAATTCTAGGAAGTCTTTAATTTCTTTCTTTATTTTTTCCTTGACCAAGTTGTCATTGAGTAGAGCATTGTTCAGCTTCCATGTGTATGTGGGCTTTCTCTTGTTATTTTTGCCATTGAAGACTAGCCTTAATCCATAGTGATCTTATAGGAGGCATGGGATTATTTCAATCTTCTTGTATCTGTTGAGGTTTGTTTTGTGATCAATTACATGGTCAGTACCATGAGGTGCTGAGAAGAAGGTATATTCTTTTGATTTAGGATGAAATATTCTATAGATATCTGTTAAATCCATTTGGTCCATAACATCTGTTAGTTTCTCCGTGTCTCTGTTTAGTTTCTGTCCATTGATGATAATGGGGTGTTGAAGTCACCTACTATTATTGTGTGAGGCGCAATGTGTGCTTTGAGCTTTATTAAAGTTTCTTTTATGAATGTGGGTGTCCTTGCATTTAGAGCACAGATGTTCAGAATTGAGAGTTCTTCCTGGTAGATTTTTCCTTTGATGAGTATGAAGTGTCCTTCCTTATATTTTTGATGACTTTTGGGTGAAAGCCGATTTTATTCGATATTAGAATGGTTACTCCAGCCTGTTTCTTGGGACCATTTGCCTGGAAACTTGTTTTCCAGCCCTTTACTCTGAGGTAGTGTTTGTCTTTATCCCAGAGGTATGTTTCCTGAATGCAGCAAAATGCCAGGTCCTCTATGGATCCAGTCTGTCAGTCTATGTCTTTTTATTGGGGAATTGAGTTCATTGACGTTAAGAGATATTAAGGAATAGTGATTGTTGGTTCCTGTTATTTTCGATGTTATTTTTGTGTTTGTGTGGCTATCTTCTTTTGGGTTTGTTGAAAGATTACTTTCTTGAGTTTTCTAGGGTGTGGTTTCCCTCCTTGAGTTGATGTTTACCATCTATTATCTTTTGTAGGGCTGGGTTTGTAGAAACATGTTGTTGAAATTTGATTTTGTCATAAAATATTTTGGTTTCACCATCTATGTTAATTGAGAGTTTTGCTGGGTATAGTAGCCTGGGCTGGCAGTTGTGTTCTCTTAGGGTCTGTATGAGTTATGCCCAGGATCTTCTAGCTTTCATAGTCTCTGGTGAGATGTCTGGTGTAATTATGATAGGTCTGCCTTTATATGTTACTTGACTTTTTTCCCATACTGCTTTCAATATTCTTTCCTTATTTTGTGTATTTGGTGTTTTCACTATAATGTGATGGGACAAATTTCTTTTCTGGTCCAATCTATTTGGAGTTCTGTAAGCTTCTTGTATACTTATGTTCATCTCTTTCTTTAAGTTAAAGAAGTTTTCTTCTATAATTTGTTGAAGATATTCACTGGTCCTTTAAGTTGGGAATCTTCACTCTCTTTGATACCTATTATCCTTAGGTTCTGTCTTCTCATTGTGTCCTGGATTTCCTGGATGTTTTGGGTTAGGAGCTTTTTGCATTTTGTATGTTCTTTTACTGTTCTGTCAATGTTGTCTATGGTATCTTCTGCTCCTGAGATTCTGTCTTCTATCTCTTGTATTCCTTTGGTGATGCTTGCATGTATAACTCCTGCTCTCTTTCCTAGATTTTCTAACTCCAGGGTTGTCTCTTTTTGTGATTTCTTCATTGTTTCTATTTCTATTTTTAGCTCCTGGATAGTTTTGTTCATTTCCTTTGTCTGTTTGATTTTGTTTTCGTGTAATTCTTTAATGGATTTCTGTGTTTCCTCTTTAAGGGCTTCTAGTTGTTTACCTCTGTTATCTTGTATTTCTTTAAGGGTGTTAATTTCTTTCTTAAAGTCTTCTACCATCATCATGAGAACTGATTTTTAATCTGAGTCTTGCTTTTGTGGTGTGTTGTGGTATCCAGGGCTTACTGTGGTGGGAGAGCTGGGTTCTGATGTTGCCAAGTAGCCTTGGTTTTTGCTCCTTATGTTCTTGCCCTTGCCTTTTGCCATCTTGTTAACTCTGATGTTAACTCATCTTACTCTGTCTGGCTGTGGCTTGTCTCTCCTGCAGGCCTCTGTATCAATACTCCTTGAAGACCAGATTTCTCTGAGAGGTGTTTGGGTTTGGAGAACTGTGGCACAGGGTTCGCTCTGGGGTGCAGACAGAAACCAGAAGGATCTTGTCCCCAGCTGTCCCTTGGTTCCTGTGTCCAGATGGCTCTGCAAGGGTCCCTCTTGATCCAGTGAGTTTGAACAGAAGTGGTGGTTTTGCCTATGCTCGAAGGTGTGTCAGCACTCCTGGGATACCAGCTCTCTCCTGGAGCCCTGTGGCCCAGGCTGAGTTCCCTATGTCCTGGTGAGCAGTGGTGCTTGTCTTATCCCCACTCACGGCTTTTCCATGCTCCTGGGAGGGTATCTTTCTTGCGGAGCTGATTGGCTATGGCATCCTGGTGGCCCAGGCAGAGATCTCCTGCCACAGATGGAAACCGGTAGGTTCCTGTCCCTGTTCTTTTCCTCCTCAGTCTCTGTGTCCCAAGGGCTTGGGAGGCTAGCTTTCTCTTGGCTTGAGTTGAGGTTCCCAGCCACAGTTGGAAACTGGAAGTTTCCTGTCCCGACTTTTCCTCAGTGTCTGTGTCCTGCCGGTTCTGGGCGGGTCCCGGTGAGCTGTGGTGCTTGTCTTGTCCCCACTCACAGCTTTTCCATGCTCCTGGGAGAGTAACTTTCTCTCTGCTCTGCTTGGCTATGGAACCCTGGTGGCCCAGGCAGAGGTCTCCTGCCACAGATGGAAAACGGAAGGTTCCTTTGCCTGACTACCTCAGTCCCTGTGTCCCGTGGTTCTGGGTGGGTCCCGGTGAGCAGTGGTGCTCGTCTTAACCCCACTCACGTCTTTTCACGCTACTGGAGGATAGCTTTCTCCTGGCACTACTTGGCTATGGAACCCTGGTGTTCCAGGCACAGGTCTCCAGCCACATATGGAAACCGGAAGGTTGTGTTTCCTCTTTAAGGGCTTCTACTTGTTTACCTGTGTTCTCCCGTATTTCTTTCAATTAGCAATTATCACACCTCAGATAAACCTCATTGGCTATGATACTGCCACTGTGCAAAGCTTCTCCTGTATTCCTTTAAGGGAGTTATTTATGTCCTTCTTAGAGTCCTCTACCATCATCATGAGATATGATTTTAAATCTGAATCTTGCTTTTCTCATGTGATGGGGTATCCAGAGCTTACTGTAGTGGGAGAACTGGGTTCTGATGATGCCAAGTAGCTTTGGTTTTTTGTGCTTGCCTCTCCCCATCTGGTTATCTCTAGTGCTACCTGCCCTTGTTGTCTCTGACTGAAGCTTGTCCCTCCTGTGATCCTGGTTGCTGCAGAACTCCCCAGAGTCCAGCAATGTCTGTGATCCTGTGATTCTGAGATCCTGTGATCCTGAGCTCTTGGTTTTGTCAGAGCTCCTGGGAGTCAAGCTACCTCTGGAATCTTGAAATCCTGGTGTGACTAAGCTCCTGAGACCCTTTTGTGTCAGATCTCTTAGGAGTCAAGCTTTCTCTGGTTGTTGCAGATGTGAGTGGAGAGCCAGAGCCCTGGGTCTGTTCCAGGCACAGGTGCAAGCTGGATCGAACCTGTGCCTCTGGCTGGGTGTGGGTTTGTGTTTCCCTGTTTCCTGTGGGGTTCCCAGTTAAGGTGGTTGTTGGGAAAATGTTGTGGCTTCAACTGTGGTCTTGAGTGTGTCAGAGCTCCAGCTTTATTTCTTTAAGGGAGTTATTTATTTCGTTCTTAAAGTCCTCTATCTTCATTATGAGATGTGATTTTAAATCTAAATCTTTTTCTGGTGTGTTTGTGTATGCAAGACTTGCTGTGGTGGAAGAACTGGGTTCTGATGATGCCAAGTAACCTTGTGTTTCTGTGGCTCATGTTCTATTGCTTGCCTCTCACCATCTGGTTATCTCTGGTGTTAGTTGGTCTTGCTGTCTCTGAATGAAGCTTGTCCCTCCTGTGGGTCTGTGAGCCTGTGAGCCTGTTATCTTAAATATGTCATCACAACTGGTAGACCAGCTCTCTCTGGGCAGGATTTGGGTAGGGAGGGCAGTGGGACAGACACTCTTAGCTCTGGTGAGAAGATGGAGACCAGAAGGCTTATTTTCTGTTTTTAATGTTTGTTGTTATATTGGGGTTTTATTTGTTTGTTTATAAAGAATTTAAAGTTGGGTGACTAGCAAAGGGGAAAGAATGTGGAAGGATTTGGCAGAGGGGAAGAATATGATCACAATGTTTTTAAATTTATATATTTATTTAAGTAATAAAATATTAACTTAATAAAGACCTCCAGTCCCTGAGGAAAGAAATTAAAGAAGAAATTAGAAGATGGAAAGATCTCCTATGCTTTTGGATTGATAGGATTAACATAATGTAAATGACCATTTTACCAAAAGTAATCTATAGATTTAATGCAATTTACATCAACATTCCAACACACTTTTTTCCAGACCTTGAGAAAAACCTAGGATAGCCAAAATAACCCTAAACAATAAATGAACTTCTAGGGGAATCACCATCCCTGGCCTTAAGCTGTACTACAGAACAATAGTGATAAAAACTGCAGGTTGATCAATTAAATAGTATTAACACTCCAGAACAAACACCACACATCTATGGATACTTGATTTTTGACAAAGAAGGCAAAACCATACAGTGGAAGAGGAAACCATATTCAACAAATGATGCTAATCTAACTGGTGGCCTGCAGGCAGAAAAATGCAAATTTATCCATATTTATCACCCAGCACAAAACTTAAGTCTAAGTGGATGAAGGATCTCAACATAGAACTGGATACATTGAAACTAATAGAAGATAAAGTGGGAAATAGCTTTGAACATGTTGGCACAGGAGAAAATTTCCTGAACAGAACACCAATGGCTTTAAGATCAACAACTGATAAATGGGACCCCATGAATCTGAAAAGCTTTTGTAAGGCAAAGGAGACTGTCAATAGAACAAAATGTCAGCCTATAAATTGGAAAAAGATCTTCACTAACCCCACATCTAACAGAGGGATAATATCCAAATATATAAAGAACTCAAGGAGTTAGACTCCAAGAAAGCAAATAACACAATTTAAAGATAGTGTACAGAACTAAACATAGAATCTTCAACAAAGGTATCCAAATGGCTGAGAAGCATTTAACGAAGTTTGACATCCTTAGTTATCACTGAAATGCAAAAGAAAAAAAATGACCCAGAGATTCCATGTTACATTAGTCAGAATGGCAAAGATCTAAAACTCAAGTGACAGCAATGCTGGCAAAGATATAGAGAAAGGGGAGCATTCCTACATTGTTGGTGGGTTTTCAAACTTGTACAACCACTTTATAAATCAATATGGTGGTTTTTCAGAGAATTGGAAATAGCTCTACCTGAAGACCCAGCTATACTGCTCCTAGTCAGATACCTCTGCAGCATACCACAAGGACACATGCTCCACTATGATCATAGCAGGTTATTTGTAATAGCCAGAAACTGGAAGTAAACTAGTTGTTTCTCATCTAAAGAATGAATACTGAAAATATGATACATTCACACAGTGGGATGCTATTCAGCTATTAAAAACCAGGACATCATGAATTTTTCAGGCAAATTGATGGAACTAGAAAATACTGTCCTATATGTGGTAACCCAGACCCAAAAATGCATGTATGGTATGTACTCACTGATAAGTGGGTATTAGCCAAAAAATACAGAATACCACTGATTCATCCCATAGAACATAAGACGTTTATCAAGAAGGAAGGCCCAAGTAAGGATGCCTCAATCCCACATGGAATGGGGAACAAAATAATCATGGGATGCAAAGGGAAGGAAGGACCTGGATGGAAGAGGGGGAGGGAAGGGGAAAATGGGGCAGGGTTAGGTATGAGGGGACACAGAGAGAAGCCCAGAGGGCCAGGAGAATGAATGGGAAAATGCAGCTACAGGGGAAGTTAGAATCGGGGGAACCTCTAGAAAGTCCCAGAGACCTGGGAGGTGAGAGGCTCCTAGGACTCAATGGAGATGACCTCAGCCCAAATGCCCAACAGTGGGGAGATGGACCCTGAAGACCGTCTCCAGTGATAGACAGGGCCCCCAGTGGAGGGATGAGGTCACCAACCTACCTTCAAAATTTATGACCCAGAATTGCTCCTGTCTAAAAAGAAATGCTGGGACAATAATGGAACCCAGTTGATGAAAAAGCCATCAAGTGACTGCCCCAATTTGAGATCCATCCCATGGATGGTCACCAAACCCTGGCACTCTTACTGATGTCATGTTGTGCTTGCAGACAGGAGCCTAGCATGGCTGTCCTCTCAGAGGTTCTACCAGCAACTGACTGAGACAGATGCAGATACTTATAGCCAACCATTGGACTGAGGTCAGGACTCCTATGGAAGAATTAGGGGAAGGACTGTAGGAGCTGAAGGGGAGGGCAACCCCATAGGAAGACCAACAGTATCAACTAAGCAGGAACCCTGGCGTCTCCCACCTGTTAAATCAAAATTAAAAAGCAGATCACATATATATTACAGTTCTAAAAGGCAGAAAAGAGAGCATAGTAAGGACATATTGAACCAAAACAAGATTAAAATCAAGTTGATCAAACTCAAAACTCTGCATCTCCATATCTGATGTCAAAGTGCTCTTCAGATTTCCAGCTCCTTTCAGCATTTTGACTGCAGCACACTTCTTCCTCTTGGGCTGGTTTCACTCTTAGCTTTTCTCAACAGGTTTCCCATAGCTCTGGTATCGTCAACATTTTGGAGTATCCAAGGCAAGCAAGACTTCACAGTCACACCTTCATACAATGTCTTCTTTAGAGGACATGACAAACACTCCTGACACATTTCTGGCCTTGGTGGGTTCCCTTAGTCACAAATTGAGATTCTGTAACTTCTTTCTTCTATCCTTGACTCTAAACCCAGAACCATGTTGCTGAAGCTGCCGAGTTCTGCTACTTGCTTAGGATGGAACATGGCCCTCTTGTTCAATCACATCTTCTCCAGCTTTCTATAGTTTCTTATACTGACTATACCAAAATTGGTTTCTGTGGAAAAGGTGAGGAGGATCAGGACAAAGAACGTGAACTGGCAAAGAATATGTACAGTGTCTACAACTGGACCCAGTTTCAGTGTGACAGGACTTTGGCCAAGGTAAAACCTGCTTAGAATGTGAGAGGGGTGCCATTAGTTTTGTAGATAATTGAGTTAGATAGCTGTGATTTAGTGAATCATGTTTCTTCTACTGCAGAACAGTAAGGAAAACTTTACTGTTGGTAAGTGAGTAGAATGTAGTCACCCTCTGTGTCAATGTATTTGAGGGTATTTCCCACTCTTTCTTCAATTAGATTAGTTTGTCTGGTTTTATGTTGAGAATCTTGATCCACTTGGATTTGAGCTTTGTGCAGGATGATAAATATGGATTAAATTTGGATTATTCTACATTCAGCCCATCCCCATTTGTTGAAGATGCTTTCTTTTTTTCATTGTATGGTTTTGACTTTTGTTTAAGATCAAGTGTTCATAGGTGTGTGGGTTCTCTCCATCTACCACTCATGCTGATTAAACTTAGGATATCAGGTTTGGTGGCAAGTGAGTTTTCCTGCTGAGACAGCTCACTCACTGGTCCTATTTTTGAGATTAAGTTTCTCTATGTAGTCCTGGCTGTCCTGGAACACACTATATAGACCATCTGCACTCAGACTCACAGATATCTACCTATCTCTACCAGTTTAGTGCTCAATTTGAAGGCACATGTCACCACACCTGGCTGATTTACCAATTTTTAACATGGTCTAGTGTTCTTATAGTCTGTCTTCTCACTCATAGTCTATGTAGCTGGAGAGGACCTTGACCTCTTGATCCTCTTGTCCATGCCTCCAAAAGTGCTAGGATTTCAGGTATGTACCTGCACCCCGGCCATTGGTGTGTAATATTGTTTGAAACATGTCTCATTTTGAAGCCCAGGCTGGAAAAAATATACTAGATATCCCAAGATGGCAACAAAACATAGGCAATTCTCCTGCTCCAGCCTTCCGTGGGCTAGAATTGTGGGGCTGTGCAACAATGCCCGTGAATCTTCTCATTTCATGACTTTGATGAGAAATGACATTAAAATTAGCACTCAATGTAAAACCTTCCCTTCTGTTTGATTTCTCATTTCACTTGATTATTGAGAAATCTCTGGCTTTATTTCCAAACTGTGTGATGTTAGTTAAAGGTCAATCAGGTTTCCAAAAGTTGCAAGAAGCCACTGGAGGTCTCTGTTCAGTATCCTGGCAGGTAGAGTGTCATTGTTCCTTATCCTTTGGACCAGCCCCTGCTTGAGTGGCCTCCAGAGCAGTATAAACACTGATTTCTTCTGGGGATTCCCCTACATGGGAGAAAGGACATACAGCTGTCCTCTTTCTGAGTGTCCTTATGCACAGCTGGGCATAGGTCACATGTTAGAGCTTCTCAGATTTAGCAGGCTGGAGGGAGAGAGAATGGGAGGAATGTATATGTTTGGTTTGGGCAAAACCGCAGGTCTGTGGAGTACAGGAGTCACATGACTGTCTACCTCTCTGCCACATTCTGATTTTCCATCTTTTGTGTCCAGGCATTCTCTTGACTTGACTGAAGCTAGGACAGTTCCTGACATCCTGAACCTCGAGTACTTCACTCAGAACTATGTCTGCCTCTGAGGATATTCCTCATGTAGTCTCTGTGGCAGAGAGTGGTAGAGAGGTGGAGATATGGTAGAGAGGTACAAATAGTATCCCCTTGTTTCCCTGGGGTTCTCCTCTTGCCAGTTTTCTACAGTGTGGTGAGAGTGCCTCATTTTGATTACAGAATCACTGTTTCAGTCTTTCTAGGCTTCCTTTCTACAGTTCTGGCTTACCATGACAATCTAACCCATATTGTCTTGACTGCAGCCATACAGTCAATCTTTCTGAAACCACATGTTCTAGGGCTTAGAGAGATGGCTAAATGGTTAAGAATATTTACTGGTCTTATAGAGGACCTGGGTTTGGTTCTCAGAACCCACATAGGAGCCTATAATAATCTGAAATGGTAGTCCCAGGGTATCTGCCATGCTCTTCTGGCAATAGGAGTACCATGCAGGCATGTGACGCAGAGACTTATATGTAGGCAAAACTCCCATACACATAAAATAAACTACATAACAAAACCCACATGTTTCTGCCCAAGTTCCTTTGGTTCTGCTGTGTCTCTTGCCTGCACTTGCTGGTCCCTTAAAAGTTGTATTCTTCATCCAGGTTTCCCCCAGAAGACAACCAGACAGAAGCCAAAGAGCCGGAGAGAAGACAGGAGATAAGAGCCACCTACTCACAAGAAAGCCAGGAGACAATGATTTATAGCACCCAGGAGGCAGGTGCTTGCAGAAGGAAGGGAAAGGTCAGCTGTGGGCATTGATGAGGGCTGAGGTTGGGACAAGAAAGAAGTACCCTGGACTAAACTGAGCCCTAAGGTTTAGCATGGCAGATTGGAACAGTGACCTCATCCAACTGTCCATCTTGGCACTATCATCAGGTTGCATGTTCTCCACTGAAGCATCTGTCATAGCAGAAGAAGCAGGATGTCTCCTGACCAGAGTCTAGAGATGCCTCAAACACCTAGTCTTCATGCCTCACTCCAGATGGGGACAAAGAATCCTGGAATGTTGTGATATGTCTGGGCCCATATTGTAAAGTTTGGACCCACTCAGCAAAACTCTCAGGACCTCTCCACCACCCCTGCAATTCTGAGACCTCAGATGTTCTTTCTCTCACAATGCCTTTCTTCCTGGATAGTATCAGCTGTTTTGCATCTGGAGAGACTAGGAGATGTCACTTGGCAGTGCAGTGTGTCAGGCAGATTGGAATCAAGGTCTATGGCCATTCTTTACCTCCTCTGTGATCACTGTCCCTGGTTACTGCAGCTCATACTGGATGTTGCAATTCTGTAAATGGCTGGGATGCAAGAGAAAGAGGAGTCTCTACTAGGAAGTGGTAGAAAAGGAATGGACATTACACATATGAATGAGTGAGCAAATGTTCCGGAACTGCTGGCATTGATCAGGTTTTAAGATCAGGTTTTAAGCTACTCTGCACCAGTTTGAGGTTTCTCTGCTGCTGCTATCCAGAGCCTAGTTTGAATATTCACAGAGGAACAAATCACCTCAGGAGACCCACTTTACCTGTACTTTCTACACCATTATTCCTTAATTCTCCTTGTTGCCTTTGTTGAACAAGGAGGAAGAGGAAGAGGAAGAGGAAAAGAAAAGGAAGGAAGGAAGAGGAGGAGGAAGAGGAAAAGAAAAGGAAGAGGAGGAGGAGGAGAAGGAGGAGGAGGAGGAAGAGGAGGAGGAGGAGGAGGAGGAGGAGGAGGAAGGCTAGAGACTTCAGTCATAGTCTTCAGGTCCATTTTCAGTCCTGAGGCACAACCAATACCATGAATGAGCACTGTTGTTGTTTATCTGAGCTCCCACTATATGCTAGTCTCATGCTGGGTCTTTATACTCATAAAATCTCATTCTCATAATAACACAACATAGAGTTTTATCTTTTAGTGTCCAGACAGGTTATCTGCCTCAGATCAATTGACTGGAAGTGGCAGATTAAACCCAGGGACTCTAACTTCCAGTCCTGCTGTCTCTACCAGAGTTGAATGCCATGAGCTACAATAAAGGAGACTGAATGCTCTGACATGGCCGGTGTCTTACCCTTGCATTTATCACCACATTGTGGAACAGACCCACTATAGAACTATGTTCTGGAGGCCTGTTCTGTCAGGAGAAGTCACAGAGAAGGCCAGCACAGAAAAACGTATACATGTGATCCAACCTTCCTCCGCTTTATGTTGAGAGAAACAGGCCAGAAAGGGAAGGTCTTGTCCAAGTCATCATCCCAAGAAGCACCAATATTAATTCTATAGAGTTATCATCCATCTGGCCCCATATTCCAACAGTCTTTATTTTTCTCTCTAGGATCTGACTTCCTGCAAGTGAAAGGATTGTTCTCAGGGACTTTTTTGGAAGGACTGGGATGTACATGTCTGGGTTTCCTGCTCTCAACCTTACCAACCTGCCCCATCCTCCAGACTGAACCTAAATATCTCTTACTGAATGCCACCTTCTATAGCCCAACGTCTGAGTACCAGCTTTCAGAGTCTATGTTGGGATCTCTGTTTTCCTCCTATACTCAAAAGTGGCAGAGAAATGAGAACTTTGGTGGGCCAAGTGCTGCCAGACAGTCAGATATTGAAACCTACCCCATTTACAGAGGTGTCTGACACTTACTGGCTGGTGGGATGGAGGTTCCAATGGGATCTAAGAAACAGAACAAGAGGAAGATTAGATTAGATGCAAACCCAGGGAAACTTACTCTGCTCACTGTTCTAAATCTGCCCTGGAACCTCTCTAAGAACCTCATGCTGTCTACTCCCTAGATTTCAATAGATGATGGGGTCAACATTACTTGAAGGACTTCTGCTGATATCCAATTCTATGCCAGGGAATGTGTCTTCTGACTAACCCTTCCTATTGTCAAGGCAATTCCACCCAAGACAAGAGCTCTCCTAGGCTTAGATTATAAATCATGCTGAGAGGTTAGGACCACCTCCTTAAGACTATGAACTCCATAGGGGCACTGACATATGATAGGTAGATAGATATGTCTTGTGAACTATAGCACCATGAGGGTGAATATTTACAACACTCATGGAGAATTCTGCCGGGAAGTGCTGAGTTTGGAACTTTCATTTTAGCAGCAGGATTTGGTGCACTGATCCCTCTTTTGAAAGAATGAAAGTGTCCACTTTGCATGTTGACTAGTACAGAAGGGTCACATTCTCCCCTGAATGTACTATGGAATTGGGCTTCCCTGAGTTGGAAGGTACAGCATGAAGCCATCCTAAAGAGATGAGGGATTATGAAAGGCTGCTTTTATTGTTCTGAGATGAAACCTTACCTGGTTGTACCTTGAGAAAATGGGACTCTGTTTCTTTAATCTGAGTGAGTTTCTATCCTGCTCTCCTGTATCTGCATTTGTTCCTGCCTAAGATTTCCATCTCCCATCTGAGCCATAAGCTCATTGCTTCTCACTTGATGTATGGAGCAGAACCTAGGTATCTGATTGATCTATTTATTCCTTACATGTGGTAAGGATGTCCAAGGGGTCACTGGGAGCTGGCCAATCAAAGGCAATGTTGTGAGTCCCATAGCATCTATATTGACTTCCAGTGGAGAGGCTCATATAGCCCTGTATAAAGTTGGCCAAGGAGAAGCTGTCCAGGGTCTTTTGGACATAGTGCATAATGACTTAGGTCTTACCATCTTGTGAAGAGAAAATCCATCCTAGTTGACTTCAGAGAAACATTGTCAGGTGGGTCTGTCTGGGGTACAGTATATTGCCTTTGTGAGTCAACAGAAAGGCCTTCTTGGACAGCTCTATAGGTAAGGTGACAGGCTCGAGACTCAGGTGCTGAATTTTGCCATACACCTAGGCCCTCCCGTCCTGTCCTGAACATGTCACCATTTCTTCCCATGTCTGGGTCTATGGTTCAGAGCACAGGCTCTCCATTTATTCATTCTCTATCTGCAACTCTCCAAAGGGGCAGGCCTATTACAACAGGCCTAGAGTCTCAAATTGGTTAGTGAATGAATGTGTTGACTTACCTAAGATGTGTGTTTCTAGGGGCTTGCTGGTTAACGATCAAAATTGTGGATTATCCTTTTAATAAAAATAACATCTGAGGTCCCTGTGTGGTTTAAAGTCATGTGTCCCATAGAAAACAATGCTTGGTAATACCTACTACAATAAGGAGCTGGAAAACTTCTCATTTTCCTTGGTGAGAATGAATTTGTTGTATCCCTCCTGTGAGAAAGAAGACTGGATAGTCATGTTCCCTCCTAAAATCATCACAGAGCTGGGAAAGGCTCACAGCCTGGATTTATTGTAATAGTGTACTCTTATGAGAGAAGGAAGCAGGTTGTTACATAGGCTCACACAGCCACAATTTTCTCCAGGGCTAGTCTATGGAAGGGGAAATTTCCTGAGAGCAGAGCCTGGAATTACATGAACCATTCTCTGGACTGAGCATTCAGCTATAGGTATAGACTGTACTTAGATTCTTCTTCTAGCATTTGGGAAGATCTTTACATGAAGAGAAGAGACTTGTTTGTGTCCAAAGTGAATCCCTCAGTATGTTCCCATTGAAAAATATTCTTGATCCTATCACACTTTCATCATATTTAGGAAACCCCATGGAAGGAGAGAATTACCTTCACCCTTTACTCATCTGTGTTGTATAGAGTAAACTATAGTGACTAAAACTCTGACAGTCAGTACACTGGAGTTCAGTTGAAGCATATACAGAGAGCAAGCATCCCCTGCTGCCAAACTAGCCCAGAAGTCCTACAGCTCTCCATACTGTGCACTCAATACTGTGTTCCAGGAAGTCATGGAACATGGTAAAGCAAACAGGTTGCTAATAGGAACATCAACAACAGTCATGATTCCTGCTTCATTGAAGAAACAGGGTCATCCTAATTTCAATCATTTCTGATACTTCCCAATACTTTAAGGCTGATTCCTGAAGCTGTGAAAGGAGGGAAAGGCAGCATCAAAGTGAACCAGAAGTAAAACAGTTGGATAGACCCAACTGGGCTAGCCAGGATTCTAGAAGTCTGAGTTCCTTTTTATACACAAATCATCCAGATACGTGTTGAAATCATAAGAATTGTAGTGACTATGTCAAGAGTTCTACTTTTTGGTTCCATTCATTGGTCTCTGTGAAGTGGGTGAACAGCAACAGAATTTGATGTTCAAATAATGTCTCACTGATAGGCCTATATAGGTCAATACACTCTTCTACTTCATATATCATTATCTTATAAAACATATTTGAATGTTTCCATGTAGCTGTGTCAACTTCTGTCATGTCAAAGGAATTCCTGAATACAAATGAACAAGCAGAAGGCAGAGAGGAGGACAGGCAAATTGCTCCTGTCCTCCACAGACAGGCAGGTTCCTCCAAGCCAGCCATATACCTTCTTCCAACTCTCTCTCAGCCTGCTGAATCAGAAGAGCCCCAGGATATTACCTATGCCCAGCTGTGCAGCAATACATCCATGATGGGGACAGCTGCACCTCCTTTCGCGCAGTCAGGGGAAGCCCCAGAGGAGCACGGTGTATATGCTGCTCTGGCAGCTTCTCATCCAGGGGCTGTTCCTAAGGACAAGGTGCAATGATCCGCTGCTTGCCAGGATACATAACAGAGACCTCCAAGGGACTCTGGGAACTATGGAAACCTGACTGCACCTGAACTATCATCACACCGTTTCAAAATAAAGGCAGAGATTTCTCAATATTCAAGTGAAATGAGAAATGAAATGGAAAGGAAGGTTTTACATTGAGTGCTAACTTTAATAGCATTTCTCATCAAAGTCATGAAATGAGAAAAATTACAGGCACAATTGCACAGCCCCATAATTCCAACCCATGGGAGGCTGAGGCAGTATTGCCTTTGTTTTGTGGCCATTTGGGGATATCTAGTTTATTTCATGCCAGCCAGAGCTACGGAGTGAGACATATTTCAAACATTAGCCACCAAAGGTCAGCATGGAGGTACACACCTGAAATCCTAGTGTTTTGGAGGAGTGGAATGGAGGGTCAAGAGGTCAAAGCCATCTTCAGCTACATAGACTAGAACAACAGGCCAGCCTGGAACACACTAGACCCCGTTTTAAAATGAATAAATCGGCTGGGCTTGGAAGTGCGTGTCATCAATCCCAGCACTAAGGAGGCAGAGGCAGGCAGATCTCTGTGAGGTCAAGGCCAGCTGGTCTACAGAGTGAGTTCCAGGACAGCCAGGGACACATAAAAAACTTTTTTCTCAAAATACATAAGTAAAATAGGTCCAGCACAGGGCTCCAGGGCAGATTAGCGCCGGGACAAAGATCCCTCTCAGAAGCTCAGAAAAGCCGGGAGAGGGCCAAAGACACGCCCCACAGCTCACCAGGAGCTGCCCCGAAACCGCGAGACACAGGGACTGAGATAGGCGGGCTTAGAAACCCCCCCTGGATCCCAAGAGCGGGCAGCTGAGGCGGGAAACTTTTGCCTGGGACACTAGGATTCCATAGTCAAGCAGCTCCGGGAGAAAATTTTCTCTCCCAGGAATGCGGAAAGGCCCCGAACGGGGGCAACATGAGCCCCAGAGCTCACTGATTCTGCCCGGTTTCTGCAGGCCACAGAGACTGACAGACAGCAACTTCTGGCGGCAGCCGGGAACCTCAGCTTGGGCCACAGGAATCCATAGCAAATTAGCGACGGGACAATTATCCCTCTCAGGAGCTCAGAAGAGCTGGGAGAGGGCCAAAGACATGCCCCACAGCTCACCAGGAACTGCCCTGAACCCACGAGATTAGACCCGGTGCCACAGCTCTCCAAACCCAAACACCTCTCAGAGAGAGCTGGTCTTCAAGGAGTACTGACACAGAGACCTGCAGGACAGAGTAAAATCAGCTAACAACAGAGTCAAAAAGATGGCAAAAGGCAAGGGCAAGAACATAAAGAACAGAAACCAAGAGTACTCTGCACCATCAGAACCCAGCTCTCCCACCACAGCAAGCCCTGGATACCCCAACACACCAGAAAAGCAAGACTCAGATTTAAAATCATTTCTCATGAGGATGATAGAAGACTTTAAGAAAGAAATGAATAACACCCTTAAAGAAATGC
>CM052717.1:6954463-6971422 GCA_028551405.1 Uromys caudimaculatus | reverse complement strand
GCCACCAGGGAGAAAGGAGAGGACTCTGGGCCTGAGGGTGCTAGTGGCCCCAGTAAAAGGGAATGTCAAGGTGGGAATATGGGAATGGGTGGGCGGGTGGGTGGGAGGAGGAATTCCCTCACAGAGGCGGGGAGGGGGAGGGGACACGGGGTTTCCAAAGAAAAGGGGAATCATCAGAAATGTAAATAAAAAAATAAAAGAAAAAAAAAAAAGAAAAAAAAGAAAAAAAGGTAAAGGCTTAATGATAGTCCTACTTTCTGGAATCACCTAATACTTTCCAATAATAAGCCTTGGAGTTGCTGAAATTAAAAAAAAAAAATCCAAAGATTAAAAGAATATATTGAGGTAGCTAAGAATTATAAAAATCAGCTTCAATGTTTATGCTTACAACAGCATAAGCAAGAGCTTGCTAAATTGCAAAAAAAAAAAAAAAAAATCTAAAAGTATTATCCTTAAACTAACTTTCTTACATAAAAATAGCCTCTATGTCTAGACATGGCAACTGCAAAGGGCTAAGGTCACAAAATGCTGATTTGTAGAATGATCAAAAGAAATCCTGTGGTAAATGGTTAAACTGATATGCAATTCCTAAGGAAGTAGCTTATACAAATAAAAGACTGGGCTTTGGTCTTCGAGAGAGAGCTATCTCAAGCAGATTACAGACTAGTCAGCTTGCATCCATCACTGACTCTGAGTCATTCCTAGGCCATACCCATTCACCCCTTCCTTAAGACTTCAAGCTGAGGCAGGACCTCAGCATTTTTCCACTCCTCAGTTTATGATTCCCACAACTGTGGAACAGGTGCAACTTTCTTAAACTAGTATACAACGCAATTCTGGTTTTGTAAATATTTATTTTTATTATTTAAATTACATGTATGTGGGGAGAAGGTTTGCACATGAATGGTGTGCCCTTGGAGGCCAAAAGAGGACACAGGATTTCCTGAGCTGGAGTTACAAGTGGTTATGAGCCATTCAATGTGGATGCTGGACACCGAACTCCAGTCATCTGCAAGAGCAATACACGTTATTAACCTCCGAGCCATCCCCCATACTCTGTCTGTATTTGTCCTCCTTCCAATGCCCTTTCCCAATCCTCTTATTCTCATGCTGTTCTCTTTCTTCCTCCTCAAACCTCCCACTTCTGTAGATGTGTCTTTGCTTGTTTGTTTGTTTGTTTGTTTGTTTGTTTGTTTGTTTGTTTGTTTTTCGAGACAGGGTTTCTCTGTGTAGCCCTGGCTGTCCTGGAACTCATTCTGTAGACCAGGCTGGCCTCGAACTCAGAAATCTGCCTGTCTCTGCCTCCCAAGTGCTGGGATTAAAGGTGTGCACCACTGCTGCCCGGCTGTAGATGTGTCTTATGGATGAAATGAAGACAGAGTAAATGACACTATTCATTATACTCTATCATTTAGCCTATTTCAGTCATCTCATATTGTATTAATACAGGATACATCACAATCTAATTCCTCCCAGAATGAATGTAATGTACACTACATTGGCAAATTGTCATGTGTTATTTAAGCTTGGTAAAAACTGAACTCTGGTAGTGTAGAAAGCTTTCCTGTGAAATACTAGCATGCATTTCTATTTTCTAACCAACATAAATTATTTTTGTCTCTGTGTGTATCTGTAGTTATAATATACATAATAATAATAATAATGTACATATAATGCATGTCTATAAATAAAATGATTTATAGGTTTTTATCTTCTTTATTTTCTTCTATCATTATGTTATATTTTATTAGTTACCTATCTCATTGTCACAATAAAATAACCTGTCAAAAGCAACTTAAGTGAGCTGAAGAGATACTCAGTGGTTAGGAGCAGTTGCCACTTTTGCAAAGTACCAAGTTCAGTTCCCAGCACCCATATGATGGCTCATAATTATTTATAACTCCAGTTCTAGAGGAAACAATGTCCTCCTCTGACATCCAAGGACACCAGCCACACATGATATACATGCATAAATTCAGGCAAAGCACTCATAAGATAAAATAAATTAATTTTTGAGACACTTAAGGAAGGAAAACATTGTTCTGACTTAGTTATGGTTTCATTGCTGTGAAGAGACACCATGATCAAGGCAACTCTTATAAATGCAAATATTTAATTGGGGCTGGCTTAGAGTTTCAGAGGTTTAGTCCATTATCATAGTGCTGGAGAAGCCAAGAGTTCTACATCTTGATCCAAAGGCAGCCAGAAGGAAGCTCTCTTCCATGCTGTGCAGAGCTTGAGCATAGGTAGGTCCTCAGAGCCCATGCCCACAGTGATGAACTTCTTCCAGTAGCCGCACCTACTCCAACAAGGCCACACCTCTAGTAGTACTACTTCCCATGGGCCAAGCATATTCAAATCACCACACTGGATCACCATCCCAGGCTACAGTCTATCTTGGTGGGAAAATCATAGTGGCAGGAGCATGAAGCAGCAGGTCACATGGTATCCAATCAGAAAGCAGAGAGAGATGAATGCAAGTGTTTGGCTTACTTTTACCTTGTTATAAAGTGAAAGACTCTAGCTCATGTAATGTTGCTACCTATATATAAGAAGGGTCTTCCCTCCAGGGTGCTTCACTCCTGCATTGAGGGGGAACAAGACTATCATGCAAGGTCGAGGGAGAGGGGGACCTAGAAGGGAGAGATTAGGAGAAGAAATAAGGAGAGCAGCATCAGGAACTGGAGGAGATGTGAGAGAAGTACAGAGAGTCAGGAAATTGAACAAAAATATGTAGCAGGGGGGATGAGGAACTGGGGATAGCCAATGGAGGCTCCCAGAAACCTGAGGCTCCTGGGACCCAATGGGGATGACTTTAGCCAAAATGCATAGAGAAGGGGGAGATAGAACCTGCTGAGACCATCTGCAGTAGATAGGCTCCACCCCTGGTTGATGGATAGGGCTACCCACCCATCTCAAAGTCTTTAACACAGAAATGATCCTGTCCAAAGGAAGAACAGGGACAAAAAAATGGAACAGAGACTTAAGGAAGAACCAACCAGGGACTGCCCCACCTGGGGATTCATCATGTCTGCAGACACTAAACCCAACACTGTGGTCAAGAGGCGCTTGCTGACAGGAACCTAGTGTGACTGTTTCCTGGGAGGTCTGGCCAGCAACTGACCAATACAGATGTGGATTCTTGGAGCCAACTATTGATGTGAACTCAGGGACACTATAGGGGAGCTGGCAGAAGGACTCGAGGAGTAGAGGGGGATTGAAACCCCATAGGAAGAACAACATCAGCTGGCCAGATGACCCAGTTCTCCCAGAGTCTAGACCACCAACCAAGGAGTGTACCCGAAGGGATCCAGGACTCCAGATATATACGTAGCAGAGGATGGCCTTGCCTGACAGCAATGAGAGGGGAAGCCCTTGGTCCTGGGGAGGTTTGATGCCCCAGCGTAAGAAGATGCTGGAGCAGTGGAGCAGAAGAGTGTGGGTGAGTGAGGGAGTACTCTCATACAGGCAAAGGGGGTGAGGGGGATGTGGGATGTAGGATGACTGGTTGGTGGAGGGGTAACTGGGAAGTGGGATATCATCTGAGATGTAAACAAACGGAGTGATTAATTTAAAAAAAGGGTCTTCCCATCCTCATGAACCTAAGCTGGATAATCCTCATAGATATGGCCAGAGGTTTGAGTGTAACTCTAGATATTGTCAAGTTGACCATCAGTAGTAATCATAAACCATATGGAACAAAATGTTGTAAATTTAGAGCAGTTTTTCAAAGCTTTCAACTTTATTTCATGGGACTTAAATTACAAAATACTAAGAACATGGGTGGCATATGAGCACCATTAATTGAATTCAGTAATGTGTGTGTGTGTGTGTGTGTGTGTGTGTGTGTATGTGTGTGTAATTATAGAAGAAATAAATTTGAGACATGATTATGAGTCTGAGTTGGACATGTTGGGGGAAGACATGAAGTTTAAGGAGGAGTTATGATGAAAATAAATCCTACTCATGTATAGATTTCTCAAAAATTTAAATGAATAAAATACCAACGAGAAATGTAAACATGATTCAAAATCTAATTTTCTTCTAGTAAGTTGATCTACAGTTTTCTTAGCTCCTTTTCCATTGCTGAATTAAAGACTTTGACTAGAGCAAATTGGTAAATAAAAGATGCATTTAACTTCCACTTTCAGGTCACAGTTCACTCCTGAGGGAAGTCAAGGCAGGAACCCAAGGAACTTAGAGACAGGAACTGAAGCAAAGACCATGGATGAGTGCAGCTTACTGGCTTGCTCCCTATGGCTTGCTCATTCTGCCTTTTTATATACCTCAGAACAACCTGCCCAGGAATGATACCACCCTCTATAGACTAGACTCTTCCACATCAACTGCTAATTAAGAAAATGCTCACCAGGCAGTGGTGGCGCATGCCTTTAATCCCAGCACTTGGGAGGCAGAGGCAGGCGGATTTCTGAGTTCAAGGCCATCCTGGTCTACAGAGTGAGTTCCAGGACAGACAGGGCTACACAGAGAAACCCTGTCTCGAAAAACCAAAAAAAAAAAAAAAAAAAGTAAAGAGTATTGGAGAGATCAGGAATTCAAAGTACATACCTAAATATAATAAAAGCAATGTACAGCAAACCAATAGCTAACACCAAACTAAATGAGGAGAAACTCAAAGCAATCCCATTAAAATCAGGGACTAGAAAAGGCTGCCCACTCTCTCCCTACCTATTCAACATAGCACTCAAAGTTCTAGACAGCAATTAGACAACAAAAAGAAATCAAAGGAACACAAATTGGGAAGGAGGAATTCAAATTATCACTATTTGCACATGATATGATAGTATACATAAGTCACCCCAAAAAGTCTACCACAGAGCTCCTACAGCTGATAAACAACTACAGCAAGGTACATACAGCAAGCTGGATATAAAATTAACTCAAACAAATCAGTAGCCTTCCTCTACCCAAAGGATAAAAGTGATGAGAAAGAATTTAGGGAAACTATGCCATTCACAATAGTCACAAACAATATAAAATATCTAGGTGTGACTCTAACCAAGCAAGATGGAAGGATCCCATGCTCATGGATTAGTAGGATTAGTATTGTAAAAATGGCCATCCTGCCAAAAGCAATCTACAAATTGAATGCAATACACATCAAAATTCCAACTCAATTCTTCATAGAGTTAGTAAGAGCAATTTTCAAATCCATTTGGAATAACAAAAAAACCCAGGATAGGAAAAACTATTCTCAAAAATAAAATAACTTCAGGGGGAATCACCATCCCTGACCTCAAGCTATAATATAGAGCAATAGTGTTAAAAACTGCAGGGTATTGGTACAGAAACAGGAACATACATCAGTGAAGTAGAATTGAAGACCCATAAATGAATCCACACCTTTGGTCACTTGATCTTTGACAAAGAAGCTAAAACTATTCAGTGTAAAAAAGACAGCATTTTGAACACATGGTGCTGGTTCAACAGTTGGTCTGCATGTAAAAGAATGCAAATTGATCCATTCTTATCTCCTTGAACAAAGCTCAAGTCCAAGTGGATCAAGGACCTCCACATAAAACTAGATACACTGAATCTAATAGAAGAGAAAGTGAGGAAGAGCCTAGAATACTTGAGCACAGAGGAAAACTTCCTGAACAGAACACCAATGGCTTATGCTTTAAGAACAACAATTGACAAATGGGACCTCATGAAATTGAAAAGCTTCTGTAGAGCAAGGGACATTATCAATAGGACAAAACGGCAACCCAAAGATTGGGAAAAGATCTTTACCAATCCTACATCTGATAGAGGGCTAATATCCAAAATATACAAAGAACTCAAGAAGGCAGACTCCCAGAGAACCAAATAACCCTATTAAAAAGAGGGGAACAGAGCTAAACAGAGAATTCTCAGCTGAGGAAACTCGCAGGACTGAGAAGCACCTAAAGAAATGTTCCCTTAGTCATCAGGGAAATGCAATCAAAACAACCCTGAGATTCCACCTCACACCAGTCAGAATGTCTAAGATTAAAAACTCAGGTGACAGCAGATGCTGGTGAGGATGTGGAGAAAGAGGAACAATCCTCCATTGTTGGTGAGATTGCAAGCTGGTACAACCACTCTGGAAATCAATGTGGCGGACCCTCAGAAAAATGGACATAATATTACCTGAGGACCCAGCTATACCTCTCCTGGGCATATACCCAGAAGATGCTCCAACATGTAATAAAGATACATGCTCCACTATGTTCATAGCAGCCATATTTATAATAGCCAGAAGCTGGAAACAACCCAGATGTCCCTCATCAGAGGAATGGATACAGAAAATGTGATATATTTACACAATGGAATACAACGACTTCATGAAATTCACAGGCAAATGGATGGAACTTGAAAATATCATCCTGAGTGAGGTAACTCAGTCACAAAAGAACAAACACCGTATGTACTCACTAATAAATGGATATTGGCCCAAAAGTTCAGAATACCCAAGATTCATTTCACAGACTATATGAAGGTGAAGAAGGAAGACCAAAATGTGGATGCTTCAGTGTTTCTTAGAAGGGTGAACAAAATACTCACAGGAGGAAATATGGAGACAAAGTGTGGAGCAGAGACTGAAGGAAAGGCCATCCAGAGACTGCCCCACCTGGGGATACATCCCATATACAGCCACCAAACCTGGACATTGTTTGTTTTTTTGTTTTGTTTTGTTTTGTTTTGTTTGTTTGTTTGTTTGTTTGGGGTTTTTTTTGGTTTTTGATCTGTGTAGCTCTGGCTGTCCTGGAACTCACTCTGTAGACCAGGCTGGCCTCGAACTCAGAAATCCACCTACCTCTGCCTCCCAAGTGCTGGGATTAAAGGCGTGCGCCACCACTGCCCGGCTAAACCTGGACGTTATTGGGGATGCTGGGAAGTGTTTGTTGATGGAAGCATGATAAGTTGTCCCCCAAGAGGCTCAAGGGCCTGACAAATACAGAGGCAGATGCTCTCAGTCAACCATTGCACTGAGTGTGGGGTCCCAGATGGAGGAGTTGGAGAAGGGACTGAAGGAGCTGAGGGGGTTTGCAGCCCCATGGAGGGAGCAACAGTGTCTACTGGCCTGACCACCCGGAGCTCCCAGAGACTGGACCACCAATCAAATAATAGACATGGAGGGACCCATGGTGCTGGCCACATATGTGCCAGAGGAGGGCCTTGTTGGCCATCAGTGGGAGGAGAGGCCCTTGGGCCTAAGTGCGTTAGATGCCCCAGTGTAGGGGAGTGCTAGGGAGGGAAATCGGGAGTGGGTGGCGGAGTGGGGGAGCACCTTCATAGAGGCAGGGAGAGGGGCGATGGGATGGAGTTTCTGAAGGGGAGACCTGGAAAGGGAAAAACATTTGAAATGTAAATAAAGTAAATATCTTTTTTTTTTTTTTTTAGTGGAGTACAGAGCTAAATAGAGAATTCTCAACTGAGGAATCTCGAATGGCTGAGAAGCACTTAAAGAAATGTTCAACATCCTTAGTCATCAGGGAAATGAGAATCAAAACAACCCTGAGATTCCACCTCACACCAGTCAAAATGGCTAAGATCAAGAACTCAGGTGACAGCAGATGCTGGTGAGGATGTGGAGAAACAGGAGCACTCCTCCATTGCTGGTGGGATTGTCGAGGTTTCAACCACTCTGGAAATCAGTCTGGCGGTTTCTCAGAAAATTGGACATAGTACTACCTGAGGACCCAGCTATACCACTCCTGGGCATATACCCAGAAGATGCTCCAACATGTAATAAGGACACATGCTCCACTATGTTCATAGCAGCCTTATTTATTATAGCCAGAAGCTGGAAACAACCTAGATGTCCCTCATCAGAGGAATGGATACAGAAAATGTGGTACATTTACACAATGGAGTACTACTCAGCTATTAAAAACAATGACTTCATGAAATTCTCAGTCAAGTGGATGGAACTAAAAAATATCATCCAGAGTGAGGACACAAAAGTGAGGAAACAGAGTGAGGACTCAGACACAAAAGTATACACATGGTATGTACTCACTGATAAGTGGATACTAACCCAAAAGCTCACAATGCCTATGTTACAATCTACAGACCGTATGGAGCGTAGAAGGAAGGAAGATCAGGGGGTGGATGCTTCAGTCCTACATTGAGGGGGGAACAGGATGATTATGGGAGACGGAAGGAGAGGGGCACACAGGAGGGAGAAAGGAGGAGGAGGAAATAATGTGGCAGTATCAGAATCTGCAGGAGATGTGAGAAAGCTACAGAGGGTCAGGAATTCAAATAAAAATAGGTAGCAAGGGGAATGAGGAACTGGGGATAGCCACTGGGTGGGGTCCAGACACCAGAGAAACGTGAGGCTCCCAGGACCCGATGGGATTGACTTTAGCTGCAATGTGCAGAGAAGGGGAAGATAGAACCTGTGGAGACCACCTCCAGTAGATAGGTCATGGCCCCTGGTCCTAACCCAGAAATGTTTCTGTCCAAAGGAAGAACAGGGACAAAAAATGGAACAGAGACTGAAGGAAGGGCCAACTGGGGAATGGCCCCACCTGGGGATACATCATGTCTGCAGATGACAAACCCAACACTGTTGTGGAATCAAGAGGCGCTTGTGGAAAAGAACCAAGTATGGCAGTTCCTGGGGAGGTGCGGCCAGCAACTGACCAATGCAGAGGCGGATGCTTGGAACCAACCATCAGGCTGAGCTCAGGGAACCTGCTGGGGGAGCTGGCAGAGGACTGGAGGAGCAGAGGGGGATTGCAACCCCACTGGAAAAACGACATAGCCTGGCCGGACCACCCAGTGCTCCCAGAGACTAGACCACCACCCAAGGAGTGTACCTAAAGTCATCTTTGGCTCCAGACACATATGTAGTAGAGGATGGCCTTGCCCGGCAACAATGGGAGGGGAGGCCCTTGGTCCTGGGAAGGTTGGATGCCCAAAGAGGGAGATGCTAATGCAGTGGAGCAGGAGAGTGTGGGTGGGTGGTGGAGCACTCTCGTACAGGCAAAAAGGAAGGGGAGGCCAGATGTTTGATGGGGGGTGGGGTGGAGGGGCAACCTGGAAGTGGAATATCATGGGGTGGGGGATTGGTAGAGGGGGTAACTGGGAAGTGGGATATCATCTGAGATGTAAACGAATGGAATGATTAATAATAATAAAAAAGCCGGGCAGTGGTGGCGCACGCCTTTAATCCCAGCACTTGGGAGGCAGAGGCAGGTGGATTTCTGAGTTCGAGGCCAGCCTGGTCTACAGAGTGAGTTCCAGGACAGCTAAGGCTACAAAGAGAAACCCTGTCTCGAAAACACCAAAAATAAAAAATAAAAAATAATAATAAAAGAAAAATTATTAAAAAATAAAATAAAAATGCCTATTCACCCCTGTTAAGCAACTGACAGACCAAAAAAAAGATTTCATGCCAGTCCTACTTGATAAACTAATGAGTTGCTTGGTGTCACTTACAGAAGCATTCAATATATCATTTACAAAACATGATCCCAAGACAACTACACCAAAAAGTTCTCTTAAAACCTTACATATCCCACCCCTAGCAGCTTTTTACTTCTTATATAAATCCCTGGATGAGATAGGACTCCATGATCCTCATGAAATCAAAGTTGCTGTTTCAGGACCCCAACAGTTATGCCCAACCTGTAGGAAATAACCACATTACAAGCTGACAAAAGCATGTTGTGTTATAAACATTCTCATTGTACCTGAAGTGTACACTCATAGACACTGAGAGAAGATGTACTGTCTAGACTAATCTAAGTCTGCAGCTTCCCTGTTATCTCTTCTCACTTGGCCTGGGGCAAGGGCAATCAGGTGGGGAGAAGATACTGTCTGTGCACAGAGCAATATTTCATGATCTATTTGGACCTCACCCTTGTCTTTAGCTTTGTCACCTCCTACTAAGTTCTGAGTCCTTCCCTGGAGACGTCCTGAATCTAGATGCCTCCCCTTGTAGTTTTCTAGGGATGCAACCTCAAGAGAGCAGCTTTCCTGGTTGCTGTCCACAGTGCTGATTGAGATGTTGACGGTCTGCTTTGGGTTCAGCACCATGGCCAGAATCTACAGGTTCATGCTGATTCTTCCAAGTTCTGCCGTCTCAGTTGGAAAGTGCACACAGGCTAAATCAGGTTCTTCTCATACATGTAGTCTTCCCAAAGGACTTTCATAAGAAATAGGCAGTTGGGTTGAAAATAAAGCTCAGTTGTTAAAGTGCCTGCCTACTATGCATGAATTCTCGAGTTCTAGCCTCAGCATCACAGAAATTGGGCATGGTAGTAATCCCAGCACTCAAAAAGTAGAAGTGAGAGAATTAGAAGTTCATGATCACCTTCACCAACTACATAGTGACTTGCATGTCAGTCTGGGTTAAATAAGGCCTTGAAAGAAGGGAGAAATAGAAAGACAGAGAGTCAGAGTATGAGTGTGTGTGTGCGCGCATTTGTGTCTGTGTGTCTGTGTTTATATGTCATATATATTTATTTATATGTATGCATATATACAAAACAAATAAATGTAATAAAAAAGTTTATATGGGAATGGGTGGGCGGGTAGGTGGGAGGAGGAATTCCCTCACAGAGGCGGGGAGGGGGAGGGGACACGGGGTTTCTAAAGAAAAGGGGAATCATCGGAAATGTAAATAAAATATCAAAAAATAAATAAATAAATAAATAAATAAATAAATAAATAAAAAAAAAAACATTGTACAGCTACATGAAAGCTGCAGAGTCATTCCCTAGAATTAAAGAAAATAAAAAGGTAAACATCTTCACCCTAACTATGGCACATTAGAAATTATACAGAGCTGTAAACTAAAAAAATAAAAATAAAAACTCAACCTGGGCTAAAAAAAAAAAAGTTTAAATGGAAAAGGGGAGAGAAGAAAAAGAAAAAGAAGTCAATTCTAGAGGTACTTATGCTAAACCTGTTTGTAAGGTGTGAGATCCAAGAAACAGAAGAGACTCAAGTGAATGGATATTACCTTCCATTGTGGATGTGGTAAGCAAGAGGTTCCTGCATAAAATTCTTCAAGGTACAAAAAGTATTTGGAATGGACAGGATAGAGTAAAATAGAGGAAGAACAGGTACAAAAGAGTGAATCCCAACATATCTGCAATCACTGCTATCATACGTCATATTTTTTGTTTTGTTTTCTTTTTTTTTTTTTTTTTTTTTTTTTTGAAGCTGACCAAAGACCTTTATTCTAGTCTTCCAAGCTCATTAAACCACCTATGCAGAATGGTCCTTTCATCTCTGCCCCAAACAGCATCAGCTACATCCAGGCTTGAATTGGAAGACAGACTCAAGTAATGGAAGACTTTGTGGAAAATGGTATCCAAGAGATCTCTGCTGGGCTGGAGAGATGGCTCAGTGGTTAAGAGCATTGACTGCTCTTCTAGAGGTCCTGAGTTCAATTCCCAGCAACCACATGGTGGCCTTCAACCATCTGTAATGGAATCAGACACTTCTGGTGTGTCTGAAGACAGCTATAGTGTACTCATTAAATAAATAAATCTTTTTTAAAAAGAGAGAGATCTCTGCTACTTCCATCTTGGGTAAAAGAATAAGAAGATTGTGTATATGTGCAGACTCTCTCCAAAGCTGAGGCTTATAGAGGGGAAAGATAACAGATGAAGCAAAGGCTCACAAAATTATCCAGCTCCACAATCAATCCAAAGTGCCTTCTAGCAAATTCATCCATAGCTTCTATTACATTATCCAAATCTCTCCTCTGGAGAGTTTTCCTCTTTCCTTTTTGAGCACAGTAGTGGGCATCTTTTGCAATAGTCTCCACGAACAGTTCAGACGCCTTTCTAGGTCTCAAACAAGTCAGGTCAGCATATACTTTTTCTTTTTATTGATGTGATAAACACCATGATTTTGGTGGTTTGGACGAGAATGATCCCCATAGGCTCATATGTTTGAATGCTTGGCCCCTAGTTAGTGGAGCTGTTTGGAAAGAATTAGGAACAAGACCTTGTTGGAGAAGGTGTGGCCTTGTTGGAAGAGGTGTTTTCATGAGAGTGGGCTTTGAAGTTTCAAAAGCCCATTTTCCCCTCTCTCTCTCTCTCTCTCTCTCTCTCTCTCTCTCTCTCTCTCTCTCTCTCTCTGCTTTTAACTGGTAGATCAAACATGAACTCTCAGGTACTCCTCCAGCACCTTGCCTGCCTGCTGCCACACTCCCTGCCATGATGACCATGAACTAACCCCTCTGGAACTGTAAACAAGCCACTAACCAAATGCTTTCTTTTAAAAGATTTGCCTTAACCATTCTGTCCCTTCACAGCAACAGAACAGTAACTAAGACAATAGCCAAGAGCAAGTTGGGAGGGACAGAGTTTATTTCATCTTAAGGACTGTAGTTCATCTTCCAGGAAAGTCAAGACAGTGACTCAAGCAAAGCTTAGAGGCAGGAACTAATGCAGAGGCTGTGGCAGAGTGTTGATGACCGGCTTCCTCCTTATGCCTTGCTCAGCCCCCTGTCTGATATGACCTGCCAGTGGTGGCTTGACCCCTCCCACATCAGTCACCAATCAAGAGCATGTCTCATAGACCTGCCTACAGGCCAATTTAATAGAGACAATTCCTCAATTAAGAGTCTTCCTCCCAGGTTACTTTAGCTGTGTCAAGTTGACACAAAACACACCAGCACACTTGCATCTCTTCAATGCTCTTGACCCCCAATACTTCTGAACATCTCTGTGTCTGGGAAGTTACCGACTGAGTCTACACCTCTCGAACTAAAAGCCGAAGGTTAAGCTACTTCAGGAAAGGTGCAGATGGGCAGCCTTGACATCACAGGTCAGATGTATCCATGCAAGATGTTAGTTTTGGAGTTGGTGACATAGCATGTTAGCCCGGATGAGGGAATCACCTATAGCAATGTAAGAAGATCATACACAAGGCTTTCTAAAGCCACTGTGGCAGTGCACTCCAGCTCTGCAAAATGGTGTAATCTGAGATGCCACCCAGTAGAGAAACAGAGAGAATATTACCTTTTTAGCCCAGTTGGGGGCAGCATTGTTATCCAGGATACCAGTTAGTCCTATGTTGCCAACTGGGTGTGATCTTCAGGAGGCCTCCTCCAGTTTTGAGTCTGTGGTCCTTAGGGATGCTGGAGACCTCTAAAATTATTTCAGACATCTATTTTCCAACTGAGAACCATAATCGGAAGCTGTACTACACTTGCTAGTAAAGGAAAAACATTAACACAGGTTGGTGAGGAGGGAGAGAAGTCAGAATGCTAAATGGGGTGTGGTGGCACATGTAATAGCACAAGAGGAGCAGTGACAGACATATCTGCAAGATTGAGAACAGTCCAGTCTACATAGTGAGTTCCAGAACAACCAGAGCTGTGTATAGAGACTCTGTCTCAAAAAACAAAATTGAATGCCATATGATTCATTTATTTCATAAGAGAATACAGTATTGCTTACAAATGCTAAAAAGATAATAGTGACCCACTAATAATGGATGGGTAAAGAAAACTGTGATTATATATGTATAATGGCCAGTTTCCATCTGCACCCCAGAGACAACCCTGTACCACAGTTCTCCATACCCAAATCCTACATGGAGAAAGCTGGTTTCCAAGCAGTGCTGACACACCTTAGATCAAAGCTCTCTGCACCCCATTACTGCCTGGAGAGAGCTGGCCTCCCAGAAGTACTGACACACCTAAGATCACAGGCTCACAGGCTCACAGGCTCACAGGCTCACAGGAGGGACAGTTTCCAGTCAGAGACAGCAAGACCAGCTAACACCAGATATAACAGGATGGCAAGAGGCAAGTGCAAGAACCTAAGAAAGAGAAACCAAGGCTACATGGCATCATGAGAACCCAGTTCTTCCACCAGAGCACAGACGGGATACCCAACACACTGGAAAAGAAAGAATCTGATTTAAAATCACATCCCATGATGATGATAGAGGGCTACTAGAATGACATAAAAAACTACCTTAAAGAGATACAAAAGAACACAGGTAAACAGATAGAAGCCCTTAAAGAGGAAACACAAAAATCCCTTAAAGAAATACAGGAAAACACAACCAAACAGATGAAGGAATTAAACAAAACCATCCAGGATCTAAAAATGGAAATAGAAACAATAAAGAAATCACAAAGGGAGACAACCCTGGAGATAGAAAAACTAGAAAAGAGATCAGGATGGAAGCATCACCAACAGAATATAAGAGATAGAAGAGAGAATTTCAGGTTCAGAAGATACCATAGAAAACATTGATATAACAGGCAAAGAAGCTGGGCAGTGGTGGCGCACACCTTTAATCCCAGCACATGGGAGGCAGAGACAGGCAGATTTCTGAGTTTGAGGCCAGCCTGGTCTACAGAGTGAGTTCCAGGACAGCCAGGGCTATACAGAGAAACCCTGTCTTGAAAACCCAAAAAAAAAAAGGCAAAGAAAATGCAAAATGTAAAAATCTCCTAACCCAAAACATCCAGGAAATCAAGGACAAAATGAGAAGACCAAACGTAAGGATAATACGTATAGAAGAGAGGAAAGATTCCCAACTCAAAGGGCCAGTAAATATCTTCAACAAAATTGTAGAATAAAGCTTTCCTAACCAAAAGAAAGAGCTTCCTCCCCTAAAAAAGAAGCCTATAGAACCCCCAAATAGATTGGACCAGAAAAAAAATGTTCTTGTCACATAAAAATCAAAACACCAAATGCACAAAACAAAGAAACAATATTAAAAGCAGTAAGGGGAAAAGGTCAGGTAAGATATAAAGGCAGACCTATCAGAGTTACAACAGACTTCTCACCAGAGACTCTAAAAGCCAGAAGATCTTGGGCAGATATCATACAGACACAAAGAGAACACAACTGCTATCCCAGGCTACTATACTCAGCAAAACTCTCAATTACCATAGATGGAGAAACTAAGATATTCCATGACAAAGCAAAATTTGCACAATATTTTTCCACAAATCAAGCCCAACAGAGGATAATAGACGGAAAACTCCAACACAAGGAGGGAAACTACATCCTAGAAAAAGCAAGAAAGTAATCTTCTTTCAACAAACCCAAAAGAAGATAGTCACACAAACATAATTCCACCTCTAACAACAAAAATAACAGGAAGCAACAATCACTGGTCCTTAAAATCTCTTAACATCAAAAGAATTAATTCCTCAATAAAAAGACATAGACTAACAGACAGGGTACATAAACAGGACCCAGCATTTTGCTGCATACAGAAAACACACCTCAGTGACAAAGACAGACACTACTTCAGAGTAAAAGGTTAGAAAACAATTTTCCAAACAAATGGTCTGAAGAAACAAGCAGGACTAGCCATTCTAATATCGAATAAAATCGACTTTCAACCAAAATTTATCAAAAATGATAAGGAAGGGCACTTCATACTCATCAAAGGAAAAATCTACCAAAATGAACTCTCTATCCTGAAGATCTATGCCCCCAAATGCAAGAGCACCCACATTCATAAAAGAAACTTCACTAAAGCTCAAAGCAAACATTACACTTCACACAATAATAGTGGGAGACTTCAACACCCCACTCATCAGTGGACAGATCATGGAAACTGAAACTAAACAGAGACACAGTGAAATTAACAGAAGTTATGAACCAAATGGATTTAACAGATATCTATAGAACACTTAGTTCTAAAACAAAGAATACAACTTCTTCTCAGCACCACATGGTACCTTCTCCAAAATTGACCATATAATCGGTCACAAAACATCCCTCAACAGATACAAGAGGATTGAAATAATCCCATGCCTCCTATCAGATCACCACGGACTAAAACTTGTCTTCAGTAACAACAAAAACAACTGAGAACCCATATATACATGGAAGCTGAACAACTCTCTGTTCAATGATAATTTTGTCAGAGAACAAATAAAAAAAGAAATTAAAGACAGTTTAGAATTTAATGAAAATGAAGGCAAAACATACTAAAACTTATGTGACATAATGAAAGCAGTGCTAAGAGGAAAACTCATAACTCTGAGTGCCTCCAAAAAGAAACTGGAGAGAGCATACACTAGCAACTTAACAGCACACCTGAAAGCCCTAGAACAAAAAGAAGCTAATACACCCAAGAGGAAAAGGCAGCAGGAAATAATCAAACTCAGGGCTGAAATCAACCAAGTAGAAACAAAATGAACTATACAAAGGATCAACAAAACCAGGAGCTGGTTCATTTTTTTTTTTTTTTAAGATTTATTTATTTTTATTTTATGTGTATGTTTTTTGTGTGTATATACGTGTACTGCATGTGTGCCTGAGAAGGCCAGAAGGGGGCGCCAGATCACCTATATTTGGATTTTAGACAGCTGAGACATCCTACGGATGCTGGGAACTGAACCAAAATCCTCTAAAAGAACAGCAAGTACTCTCTAATGCTGAGTCAGTTCTCCAACCCCAAATGAATGAAGCAGTTTTAGAAGACAAAAAAGGGGCCTTTCTTGCTAAATCAAAGATACATTTGTTTGTGCTGTATTGGCAGTGCTGGGTTGTTGTTTTTTTATTGTTTTTTGGGTTTTTTTTTTTCCTCCTTTTTATTTTTGATACTTTATGTACATTTCCAATGTTTCCCCTTTTCTGGGTCTCCTCTTTGGATACCCCCGTCCCCTCCCCAACCCACTTCTAGGAGGGAATTCCACCTCCCACCCCACACCCCCACCCACGTCCACCCATCCCCATATTCCCACCTTGACATTCCCCTTTACTGAGGCCTCTAACATCCTCAGGCCCAAGGGCCTTTCCTCTCTCCCTGATGGCCATCGAGGTCATCCTCTGCCACATATGTGGTCCAAACCATAAGTCCATCAATGTGTATTCTTTGGTAGGTGGTCCAAACTCCAGGAGGACTGGGGGGGGGTCAGGCCCATTGACTCTCTTGCTCCCTCCATGAGGCTGCAAATTCCCTCAGCTCCTTCAGACCTTCCTCCAACTCCTCCATCTGGGACCTCACTCAGTCCAGCGGTTACTG
>CM052717.1:6937235-6953963 GCA_028551405.1 Uromys caudimaculatus | reverse complement strand
AGAAGCTGGAAACAACCCAGATGTCCCTCATAGAGGAATGGATACAGAAAATGTGGTACGTTTACACAATGGAGTACTACTCAGTTATAAAAAACAATGACTTAATGAAATTTGCAGGCAAATGGATGGAACTTGAAAATATCATCCTGAGCAAGGTAACTCAGTCACAAAAGAAGGAACATGGTATGTACTCACTGATAAGCGGATATTAGCCCAAAAGTTCAGAATGTCCAAGTTTCACTTAACAGTAACCGCTGGACTGAGAGTGAGGTTCCAGATGGAGGGTTTGGAGAAAGGTCTGAAGGAGCTGAGGTAATTTTTAGCCCCATGGAGGGAACAAGAAACTCAATGGGTCTGAACCCCCCCCCCCCAGTCGTCCTGGAGTTCGGACCACCAACCAAAGAATACACATCTATTGACCCATGGTTCGAACTACATATGTGGCAGAGGAAGACCTCGATGTCCATCACGGAGAAAGGAGAGGCCCTTGGGCCTGAGGTTGCTAAAGGACCCAGTAAAGGGGAATGTCAAGGTGGGAATATGGGGATGGGTAGGCGGGTAGGTGGGAGGTGGAATTCCCTCACAGAGGTGGGGAGGGGGAGGGGATAGTGGGTTTCCAAAGAGGAGACCCAGAAAAGGGGAAACATTGGAAATGTAAATAAAGTATAAAAAGAAAATGTTAAAAAAAAATGCACCTTTTGCTTCAGGATCGAAGAGATACACTTGTTTCAACTGTAGTTTTCACATTTCAAATTTTAAATATATTGTAATAGTTTTTCTCAATTGTCAACTTGATAACATGTAGCATTACTTGAGAGACTGGCCTCTGTCTTTCCTGTGGGAATTATCTTCATTGGGCTAATTATGGTAAGAAGACCTGTGATTGTGTATGGGACCTTTTCTGGGCTGAGATAGATTAGATAGATGATAATGGATTAGATTAGATAGATAGATAGATAGATAGATAGATAGATAGATAGATAGATTATACATGGTTGTAACAATATAGACACCTGCTAATGTAAGTTGAGAAGTTTACAACAAACAGATGGCAATAATATAAACCAAAAACCAAAATATTAAATTAGTTGCTTTTTAATACAATATTGTTTTATATATTTTTAGATTTGTTGTAATGCTTACCAATTAGAATGTCAGCAGAAAAAAACATCAAATCTCATTCAGATCACTATCCAAAAGATCTGCAGTTACTAAGTACTCCAGAACACAACATGTGAACCTGTTAAAACAGGCACTATTTCAATTTGTCAGAAATATTATTGTGTTCTACTGAGGTTATTTGGCAAATACATTCTACTAGATCTGCATCATAACATATACAAATAATTAATTATAATGAATAAAATTATAACAAAAGTGCAACAAATAAAATGTTTGCTATGCACACCATTAAAAAAAAAGAAATTAAAGACTTCCTAGAATTTAATGAAAATGAAAGTACAACATATCCAAACTTATGGGACACAGTGAAAGCAGTGTTAAGAGGAAAACTCATAAAAAAATCACATGGTCATTTCATTAGATGCTGAAAAACCATTTGACAAAATTCAACATCCCTTTCTGTTAATAGTCTAGGAAAGATCAGGAATTCAAGGCCCATACCTAAACATAGTAAAAGCAATATACAGCAAACCAGTAGCCAACACCAATCTAAATGGAGAGAAACGTGAAACAATTCTACTAAAATCAGGGACTAGACAAGGCTGACCTCTCTCTCTCTGTCTATTCACCATAGTAATTGAAGTTCTATCTAGAGCAATTAGGCTAAAACCATACAATGGAAAAAAGACAGCATTTTCAACAAATGTTGATGGATCAACTGGAGGTCAACATGTATAAGAATGCAGATTGATCCATTCCTATCTCCCTGTACAAAGCTCAAGTCCAAGTGGATCAAGGACCTCCACACAAAACCACATACACTGAAACTAATAGAAGAGAAAATGGGGAAGAGCCTCAGTGAATGCCCTATTGTAGGAGAATTCAAGGGCAGGAGGCAGGAGTGGATAGGTGGGTGGAGGAACACCCTCATAGAAGCAGGGGGAGGGGGAAGGGATAGATGGTTTCTGGGGAGGGACTGAGAAAGGGGATAACATTTGAAATGTAAATAAAGAAAATATCTAATAAAAAAAGTGAGGTAACTGAGACCCAAAATGACAGGCATGGCATATACTCACTTATCAGTGGATGTTACCCATAAAATACAGGATAACCATGCTACAGACCACAGATCCAAACAAGCCAAATAACAAGGAGGGTGGAAGGGAGGATGCTTGAGTCTCAGAAGGGGAAATTAAATCTATATTAGAGATGGAGGAAGGGAGTGAAGGAACTCTGTTGGAGAGGGGAGGTAGAGGGGAAGAGGCTGAGTGAATCAGGTGTAAAGACAGCAGGGGAGAATGGACAAAATTCGACAATGGATGGGGGCTTCTCTAGGTGTGCAGACCTCAGATGGGGTAGGCCATAGGGAGTCTATGGAGGTGAGTCTAGCTTAGACTCTTAGCAATGGGGAATATGGAACCTAAAGTGGTCACTGACTATATCCAGGCATGACTTCCAAAGGAGGGTTAAGGACATCAAACTACCCACAAACTTTCCACCCCAAATGTATCCTGCCTGCAAATATGCAGCAATAAAGATGGAGCAGAGACAGAGGAAATGGCCATCCAATGACTGGCGCAAATTGACACCACCGTCCCATGGGCAAGAACCAATCTCTGACACTATTAAAGATACTCTGTCATGCTTGCAGACAGGATCCTAGCATAACTGTCCTCTGAGAGGCTCCACCCCACAGCCAATGGAAACAGATGCAGAGACCCACAGCTCAAAGAGACTTGTGGAAGAGTTGGAGGAAGATTATGAAACCTGAAAAGGATAAGGAGTCCACAGGAATACCAACAAAGTCAATTAACCTGGATCCTTGAAGACTCCCAGAAACTGAAGCACCAACCAAAAAGATAGCATGGGCCTCTGCCACACACCCATATGTAACAGATGTGCAGCTTGGTCTTCATGCAGGTCCCTCAACAACTGGACCAGGAGTTATCTTGAACTCTGTTGTCTGCCATTGGAATCCTCTTGCCCTAACTGGGCTGCCTGACTTGGCTTCAGTGGAAGAGGATGTGTTCAGTCCTGCTGGTACTAGATGTTCCATGGAGGGGTGGTGCCCAAGGAGGACATATCCTTCTCTGGGGAGAAGGCAGGAGGGTAGTCAACTTAGGGTTCGTAAGGGTAGAACTTGGAGGAGAGGAAAAAAGGGGTGCTGAGATTGGGATGTAAAGTGAATTAAAAACTAAATGAAAATCAATGGGAAACAACAACAGCAAAAAAACCCAAAAACCAAAAAACCACCAATCAGGGAGCAGGATTTTTAGGGATGAGATGAGAGTTGCTGTGCATTGGGGATCTATAAAAGGGAGTGGGATAGGAATAATCAGAATGTATAACATACATGTATGACATTGTCGATGTAAACATGCATTTAATAAAAAAGAAAACTAACTTAGAAAAAAGTTGAATTTGCTCTGGAAAAAGAATTTTTTTTTTGCATGGACCTGATTTTGCCATTTCAGTCAGCTTGTTGAAAAGGATTAAATTACTGAAGGCTGTCTCCTCCCCATGCATCCAGCCTGGTCTCTTTTTCTTAGGTAGTAACAGTAGTTTCTATGAATTTTCATTGCGGTGAACTTCAATGTACAGTTCTTACCACACTGTTCTCACCTCTCCCAACTGCAGTTCTTAGTTCCTTGTGTGATTTTTAATCCTCTGACAGGAGTGTGAACAGCTGTTAAGTCAAGTTTCAAAGCTCTGATGTCAGTTCAGTGCAGTTGAATCTTCACATCCTCAAACCAAGGTTTCAGCCATGAAAACTGTTATACATTTATACCAATCTTAGCCCCACCACAGCTCTGGTGGCCAAGAATCTGAGATGAGATAGGCCATGGATTTATACTACTTTTTTTCTAAAGGAACATAGAAATAAAGTGACTCCTGATCAATGCCTTGCTCCGCCATTGTCAGAGAAGCCTCCTTCTTGTAGGAGATGGGAATTGATACCCACACCTGATCAATGTGAACATTGAATTCTTTTTTTTTTTTTTGGTTTATGCAACTTTATTGAAGAAAAATAAATCAATTACTAGGAGAGCTATTAGTTGATCACTCATCCATTGACAACTCACATCATTTATTCAGTATTGGAAGATAGATTAACTAATAGCTCCAAGCCTCCTAACAATTTAAATGAAAATTACAAAATGTTTTGAGACTCTATTTTGGAATACAAAGGGTGTTTGACTTCCAATTTCCATTCTCTGTAGAACAAGAACAGGTCATTCCTTGATTGACATGCATAAAATACATCACATTTTCTGTTCTGCTGATGCTATAATTCAATATCAATTCTCCAGCCACATCAGTTATGAGCATAAAGTATATCGTGTAACCTCAAATCTCTAACAGTGGAAGGTTTGAACAAGAATGGATGCTGCTGGAATGCTGCTGCTTGCTTTGATTGACAGCTGAGCATCCACCTCCCCCCCTCAGATGGCTTCTTCAGCATGTTAGAGCAGTGAGGATTGGTTTAGTCTCATAACCAAGTTAGAGTGAAGACATTGGCCACATAATACACATGCTCCAGTTTTAAAAAAATTTCTGATTCTTGGGCAACTGTTCTCTTGTAACTACTTTACAGTTTCTAAAAGCAGTTACTGTCCAAAACTGGAAGAACTTAAGTCTTCTCAGATGAGCATGTGAATGAATGGAGGGAGGTAAACAAAAAATAAAATTAAAAAAGATGACGTCTGATAGGGGAGCAGTCGGATAAGAAAATCAAAAAGGAACAGTAATTTAAAGTTTATTCCAGCTATAATGCAGGTTATTCTGACTTTAAGGTAGCATCATGGCATACTTCTGAGTCCAATCCCGAGATATTCTGTTGTACTTATGGCCAGACATGTCTGTTTTATAGATCCGTGCAATCTCTGGCACTAGGGGGTCATCTGGGTTTGGATCACAGAGCAGTGAACAAATGGATAAAAGAACTTTAGAAATAGTTAAAACAGGAGACCACTGTAATCTTAGAATATCAAGACAAATGCTGCCATTACTGTTAATATTTGGATGATAAATTCTTGTTGTAAATGCAACCTTAGGTGGTTTGAAGGGGTAGTCTATAGGAAAATGAATTGTCAAAAAGAGTACACCACCTTGATATGGGCTGTCATTAGGTCCCATAATTGTGGCTTGCCAATGAAACATGCATCTACAACTGGATCTGCAGAACATTGTGCTGGAGGTCATGAGCCAAATCACTAAGTTCCTTATTAATCTGTTTCAGCGCCATAGTCTGTGCTTTTCGCTGGGCTCCTCACTATCCCGATGGGTACTCAAAGGTCAGGCCCAAACTCTTGATTATCCCGGCGGCTGGGAAGGATTGTCTCTTCTTCTCACACCGGCTCTGCCAGACACAGGCGCTTGGGATGGAGGCGGCGGATCTTGCGAGAACCTTGTGGCAGGCTCACTGGAGCTCCGGGAGCTCCAGGTCTGCAATGACTTAAGGGCAGTTTTGTGCTCTCTTCCTGGCTTGGGGCCTGCCCCCCCCCCCCCCCGTGAACATTGAATTCTTAATGGAATGTCTGCATCAAATCCCCAACCTTCACTGGGCTCAGGGAACTTTAGGAAGAAGAATTGGAGAGATTGTAAGAATCAGAGGAGATGGATGAGACCAAGAAAATTATGTCTTCCAGACATATGATGCTAGTAAAATTACGGACTCACAAAAATTGGTAGCATGCCCTGGACCAGCTCAGGTCTAAATCAGGTGGTGTCCCAGTGCTTGCTGAGTGGAGATATGGACACAAGACTTTATTCATAACCCCGAAAATATCTCCAATTGATACACACTTGCTAAAGAAAATTTTATTTTTTTCCAATAAAGTCACACTGGTATACAAACCACAATGAAGGACAGGTCTCAAACACAGAAATATATGACCAACAAAAAAATTACCTCAATTGTATTTTGGAGGGTTGTTTTGCTAATAATGTGTGCCTGGACTTTTTTGTTTTAACTTACAAGTCTTTTGCATATATATTATGATTTCCTTTTTGTGTTTTCATGGAATTTCTGTGTGTATGTATGTGTTTCTTGACAGAATTTCACCAGACTTTCAAAGAAGAACTAATACCGATACTCCTCAAAATTCCACAAGTAGAAACAGAAGGAACATGGTCAAACTCATTCTATGAGCATGCAGTCACCCTAATACCTAAACCACACAAAGACTCAACAAAGACTGCAAATTTAAAATCAATTTCCCTTATGAACATTGAAGCTAAAATACTCAATAAAATACTATCAAACCAAATCCAAGAACACACCAAAAACATCATCCACCATGATCAAGCAAATGCAGGGACGGTTCAATGTATGAAAATCCATCAATGTAATCCACCAGATAAACAAATTGAAAGGAGTAAAACCACATGATCATCTCATTACATGCTGAAAACTTCATTATTGAAAGCAATTCTTTAACAAAATCAAACACTCCTTCATATTAAAAGTCTTGAAGAGATTAAGGATCCCGCTGCATACCTAAACACAACAAAGGCAATATACAAGAAGTCAATAGCCAATATCAAATTAAATGGAGAGAAACTTAAAGCAATTCCACTAAAACCAGGGACAAGAGAAGGCTGACCACTCTCTCCCTAACTACTCAATATACTACTTTAAATTCAAACTAGAAAAGTAAGACAACTAAAGGAGATCAAGAGGATAAAAATTGGAAAGGAATACGTCAAAGTATCACTATTTGCAGATAATATGAAAGTATATGTAAACAATTCTGAAAATCCTACCAGATAACTCCTACAGCTGATAAATACCTTGATCAATGTGGCTAGATACAAAATTAACTCAAAGAAAAAACAGTAGCCTTCCTGTTTACAAGCAATTAATGGGCTAAGAAAGAAATTAGGGAATAAATATGCTTCACAACAATCACAAATAATAAAAAAATACCTTGGTGTAACTCTAACCTGTATGACAAGAACTTCAAGTCTCCAAGGAAGCAAATTGAAGAAGATATTGAGAGATGAAAAGAACTCCCACACTCATGGATCAATAGGATTAACATAGTAAACATGAGCATCTCACAAAAAGCAATCTACAAATTCAATGCAATTCCCATCAAAATTTAAATGGCATTTTTTCGACAAACAGCAGATCAGGGAAGGAATCAAGATAAAGGATGGAAACCAGCAAGAGACAGTGAGGGAAAAGGAAAGGGGGAGGGGGACGATGCAATCAAAACATAATATATTTTCAAAGATTTGAAATTTTAAACCCAAGGCTGGATGTGGCAAACAGAAAGAAGAGGTTCTCTGAGGTCCAGCTTAGACTGGTATGAATAACCAGGTCTAGGAATACTAGGGGACATAGACAGACCCTGCTGGAATACAATAAAAAGATAATCCCATAGGAATAAGAAAAAATATAACAGAGAAAAAATTTAAAAGACCCACATTGAAAATTACAGAGAAAAATGGGGTGTAGCTTAGTGGTAGGTAAAATATGTGTTTAGAAAATTAGAGCCTGTTTCATCAATCCCTAACACCAGAAATAAAGGGGAAAAATAACTCACTGAGCTCTCTTTCTTTTGAACTATGCCACCATGAAGACACCAACATGTAAGTCATTGAAATTTAATTCAGTGACACCACTGACAATGTCAAGGCTGAGATCCAGGACCAAGAAGTCATGTCACCAGAATCGCAGCAGGTGCTGAGATTTCCCACCAGCAGATGGAGGGAGACAGCACCCTGGCTGACTACAACATCCAGAAAGAGTCCACCCTGAACCTGGTGCCATGCCTGTATGTTAGCCTCATTCAGCCATCCCTTTGCTAAGTTTACAACTTAACAAAATTTACAATTGCAACAAGATCATACAGTGGTGTCACAAATGCTGCCCATGACAGTTCTACTATGTGTTCAACTGCATCAAGAAGAATGGTGGCCAAACCAAAATCCTGTATCCCAAGAACTCAAATGAATCTGGGGACCTGTTCGGCTCAGGACACCAGGGAGCAATTTTTTTTTTAAACTAAAGCAGAAGGACTAAGGGAAATGATTATTGTAAATATTTGACAAGTGAGATGGTTCACTGTATAGGTTCATGCTGCAAATCTAAGACCTGAGTCTTATCAACAGGATTGACATTATTCAAGGAAAACTGATTTCTGATGCTGTCTCCTGATCTTCATGCATGGACTTTGATACATTTACATGTGCATATATGCACACGTGCACATACTCTTTAAATAATGAATAGATGAACAAGGATGATTTAGAAGTTGTATTGGAAAGCACATGCAGCAAAAAACAACAATCAGAAATAGCAGTGCCTGGGCTGGAGAGATGGTTCAGCTATTAAATGCTCACAACCAAATATAAGAAATAGCAGTGCCCACTTGCAACCCATCACTTGAGACTATGAGGAAAAGGTTATAAGTCTCATTCCAAGCAGAAATACACAGCAAGACCCTTTTCAGAAACATGAGAATACGTTGAAATGAAGAAAACCCTTCACATAAATAAGTGAAAAAGAAAAAAATAAAACCACACTTAATTTTGATTGTCGTGTGAGATGTTCACACATGTCTGCTACAGCGTGGCTCTGAGTGTGATGAACACAGGTGCAGCAGACAATAATGGGCTGAGGAAATGTCATCTGTGTAAGACCTGATTACAGAGGGATTACTTTCTAGCCAAGCCACAGCATTGGGGAAGTCAAATCTGGTGCCTGAGAAGGGCAGTTCCCCTTCCTGTGGGACTGCTAAAATACAACCATGTTCTGAGGACTTCCCTGCCTCTGGTGCCACACCCTGTTTCTTATCCCTTCAGAAAGGCTTTGTAGCTCTTACCTGAAGCACAGTTACAGACTCTGGGAGGAGATGCCATGACCTTCACCTTCACAATTATACTGTGTCTTGGTGAGATGTAAAGAGGGAGAGTAGATACTGAAGTCTAGAAACGACCCTGGCCTGCTGCTGACCACTCACCCGTTAGGAAACCCCAGGGTCTCAGGCGGGTCTGCAGTGGGGAGGACCTGCTTGGGCTTCAGGGACAGACTTCTCACAGCAAAGTCTCTTCCAGGATTGACTACAGGCTTAAGGACTCCAGTGCTGGGAGAAGAGTGTCTGGAGCTTTCCCGATCCGCTCTTTTCCTCATATGCAGGAGCCAGGCCTGGGCCAGGGCTGTAGAATAACACCACATGTGTGTTAGTCCTGGGGGTATCTGGTGGGTCATGGACACCTGAAGATGGATGTCCTAGGTCCTAGCTGCTCTTTCTTTGCAGGGTCCCTCTCTAAGCCTATCTTCAAAATACAATCAGACACTGTGGTTTCTAAGCAGACTAAGGTGACCTTCTGTGAGGGGACTACAGGAGCCAAAAATTACTGTTTCTATAGAGATGAAGGCCTAGTTCCATGGTGCCCAGAATTTCCACCTGAGCCTGGGAACAAGGTTCAAATCTCCATCTCAAAATTACCAGTACCATGCAGGGCAATACCACTATTATTATCAGACCAGAGGTAGATGGTCAGAGGACAGTGACACCCTGGCACTGGTGGTGACAGATGAGAGAAAAAAGCAATGCCCAGTCCTCAGACTTCACTGTCAAGAAGTCAGTCTGCTCTCATTGGAGCACCACCACCTGACAGCCCTGGAGGATGACAAGGCCTGACATATTTAACTGATTCTTCCTTCTCTCTTAGGAGCTTATAGTAAACCCAGCCTGTCAGCCCACTCCAGCCTGGTGGACAGAATATCACCCTCCAGTGTCTCAAGGCAGCATATGACATGTTGATTCCGACTAAGGAAGGTCCCCAGAATCTCTTCTGGAGGATAGACTCACAATATAATTACAATACTAGGAATTTTGAGGCCTTCTTTTCTGTGAGTCCAGTGACCAACAGCTAGAAGTAGACATTCAGATGCTACAGAGACAACGGGAGAAGACCACAGGTGTGGTCAGAACCTAGTGACCCTCTGCAGCTCCTGTTCGCAGGTGAGGAACCACAACCTTTTGACTGGTGAGATGAAACAGGTGCTCAGGGAAGCCTTGATGTGTGATGGATGTAAGGAGACATGGCGCTTTAGCCCATAGACATGGAGCACAGAAGACAGTGTGACCAGAGATTCAGAATTCAATGCAGAAAGTGATAGTGAAACCCAAAATGTCCAGGAATGAGTTGAGCCTTCATGGGTCTTTGTCTTGCTCTGGGTCAGCTTAAAAGCCACCCATCTCCAAGTGTGAATTTCTCTGTGCCACTTTCAAACAGACTCACATCCTTCTCTCCTAATTCCTGGCAGGGAATCTCCAAAAATCCATCATCAATGCTGAGCTAAGATTTGTGATTACTTCCATTACTTCCATGACCATCTGGTGCTAGGGTACCCTGAATGCAGAAATGTATTTTCTGCATCAAGAGGACAGCCAAAATCCCTGGTCATCACAGACCCCAGAGGAGCCAGGGAAGAAGGCCAATTTCACTATCCCTTTTAGTGACACAGCAACATAGAGGGCAATACTGCTGTTACTGTTACACCTCAGCTGGCTGGTCAGAGAACAGTAACACCCTGGAACTCATGGTGACAGGTGAGGGAGACAGTCATATTCTTAGCCCTGGGCTCTCAGGATCATTAAACTGGTTTTGATGGGTCTCAAAGTTCTGTGACACATTTTTGGTCAAGATGTTTCCATTAAAAAGTACTGATTTTGGGACAGGAGACTTCTGGTTTCCATCTGTGGCTGGGGACTTCAGTCTGAGGCATAGGGCTCCATAGCCAAATACCACCAGGAGAAAGATAGCCTCCAAAGAATGTAGACAAACCTGTGAGTGGGGGTAAGACCAGCACCCTTGTTCAGAAGGACCCAACAGGAACCCTCAGGAAACAAGGTCTGAGGAGTGGACTTCTGGTTTACTTCTGCAGCCAGGGAGCTGATTCTATGACACAGGGCTCCATACCCAAATAGTGCCAGAAGACAGCTGGTCTCCCAGGAGTGCTCACACACTTTTGAGCACAGGCAAGACCACCACTTCTGTTCAAATTCCTGGATCAAAAGGGATCCTTGCAGAGACACCAGGACACAGGAACCAAGGAACAGCTGGGGACAGAATCCTTCTGGTTTCTCTCTGCACTTCAGAGCAGACCCTGTACCACAGCTGTCCAAACACAAATTCCTCTAGAGAGAGCTGGTCTCCAAGGAGTACTGATGCAGAGGCTTGCAGGAGAGACAAGCCACAGTCAGAGAGGGCAAGACCAGCTAACACCAGAGATAACCAGATGGTGAAAGGCAAGAGGAAGAATGTAAGGAACAGAATACAAGGCAACTTGGCATCATTAGAACCCAGTTCTCCCACCACAGTGAGCCCTGGATACCTCAACACATCAGAAAAGCAAGATTCAGATTTAAAATCACATCTCATGATGATAGATTTTTAAGAAGGAAATATATAACTCCCTTAAAGAAATACAAGAGAACACAGGTACATAGTTAGAAACCCTTAAAGAGGAAACATAAAAATCCCTTAAAGAATTACAGGAAAACACAATCAAACAGGCAAAGGAAATGAATAAAACCATCCAGGAACTAAAAATGGAAATAGAAACAATAATGAAATGACAAAGGTAGACAACCGTGGAGTTAGAAAACCTAGGAAAAAGATGAGGAGCCACAGATGGAAGCATCACCAACAGAATACAAGACATAGAAGAGGGAATCTCAGGTACAGAAGATATCATAGAAAACATTGACACAACAGTCAAAGAAAATGCAAAATGCAAAAAGTTCCTAACCCAAAACATCCAGGAAATCCAGAACACAATGAGAAGACCAAACCTAAGGATAATAGGTATAGAAGAGAGTGAAGATTCCCAACTTAAAGGGCCAGTAAATTCATCAACAAAATTATAGAAGAAAACTTCCCAAACCTAAAGAAAGAGATGAACATAAACATTCAAGAAGCCTACAGAACTCCAAGTAGATTGGACCAGAAAAGAAATTCGTCCCGTCACATTATAGTGAAAACACCAAATACACAAAACAAGGAAAGAATATTAAAAGCAGTAAGGGAAAAAGGTCAAGTAACATATAAAGGCAGATCTATCAAAATTACACCAGACTTCTCACCAGAGACTATGAAAGCTAGAAGATCCTGGGCAGAATGCATACAGACCCTAAGAGAACACAACTGCCAGCCCAGGCTGCTATACAGAGCAAAGTGCTCAATTACCATAGATGGGGAAACCCAGATATTCCATGACAAAACCAAATTAACACAATATGTTTCCACAAACCCAACCCTACAAAGGATAATAGACGGAAAATGCCAACACAAGGAGGGAAAGTACACCCTAGAAAAAGCAAGAAAGTAATCTTTCAACAAACCCCAAAGAAGATAGCCACACAAACACAAAAATAACATCGAAAATAACAGGAACCAACAATCACTATTCCTTAATATCTCTTAAAATCAATGGACTCAATTCCCCAATAAAAAGACACAGGCTAACAGACTGGATACAAAAACAGGACCCAGCATTTTGCTGCATACAGGAAAACACCTCAGTTTTAAAGATAAACACTACCTCAGAGTAAAAGGCTAGAAAACAATTTTCGAGGCAAATGGTCCCAGGAAACAAGCTGGAGTAACCATTCTAATATCCGATAAAATCGACTTTCGCCCAAAAGGCATCAAAAAAGATAAGGAAGGACACTTCATGCTCATCAAAGGAAAAATCTACCAAGAAGAACTCTCAGTTCTGAACATCTATGCTCCAAATGAAAGGGCAACCACATTCATAAAAGAAACTTTACTAAAGCTCAAAGCACAAATTGCACCTCACACCATAATAGTAGGAGACTTCAACACCCCACTCTCATCAATGGACAGATCTTGGAAACACAAACTAAACAGAGGCACACTGAAACTAACAGATATTATGAACCAAATGGATTTAACAGATATCTATAGAACATTTCATCCTAATTCAAAGGAATATACCTTCTTCTCAGCACCTCATGGTACCTTCTCCAAAACTGATCATATAATTGGTCACAAAACAAACCTCAACAGAAAGAAGAAGATTAAAATAATTCCATGCCTCCTGTCAGATCACTACAGATTTAGGCTGATCTTCAATGGCAACAATAACAACAGAAATCCCACATACACATGGAAACTGAACAATGCTCTACTCAATGATAACAAGGTCAAGGAAGAAACAAAGAAAGAAATAAAAGACTTCCTAGAATTTAATGACAATGAAAGTACAACATACCCAAATTTATGGGACACAATGAAAGCAGTGTTAAGAGGAAACTCATAGGTCTGAGTGCCTCTAAAAAGAAACTGGAAAGAGCATACATTAGTAGCTTACCAGTACACCTGAAAGCTCTAGAACAAAAAGAAGCTAATGCACCCAAGAGGAGTAGAAGGCAGGAAATAATCAAACTCAGGGTTGAAATCAACCAAGTAGAAACAAAAGAACTTTACAAAGAATCAACAAAACCAGGAGTTGGTTCTTTGAGAAAATCAACAAGATAGATAAATCCTTAGCCAGACTAACCAGAGTGCACAGAGACAGTATCCAAATTCACAAAATCACAAATCATATGGGAGACAAAACAAGAGATTCTGAGGAAATTAAAAAAATCATCAGATCCTACTACAAAAGCCTATACTCAACAAAACTGCAAAATCTGGATGAAATGGACAATTTTCTAGACAGGTATCAAATACCAAAGTTAAGTAATGACGACTTAAACCATCTAAACAGTCCCATAATGCCTAAAGAAATAGAAGCAGTCATTAAAAGTCTCCCGACCAAAAAAACCCCAGGACCACATGGGTTCACTGCAAAATTCTATCAGACCTTCAAAGAAGACCTAATACCAATACTCTTCAGTCTATTCCACAAAATAGACACTGAAGGAGCACTACCCAATTCCTTCTATGAGGCCACAATCACAGTGATAACAAAACCCCACAGAGACCCAACAAAGAAAGAAAACATCAGACCAATTTCCCTTATGAATATCTATGCAAAAATGCTCAATAAAATTCTCGGAAACCGAATCTAAGAACACATCAAAATGATCATTCATCATGATCAAGCAGGCTTCATTCCAGGGATGCAGGAATGGTTCAATACCCGGAAATCCATCAATGTAATCCACTACATAAACCAACTCAAAGAAAAAAAACCACATGGTCATTTCATTAGATGCTGAAAAAGCATTTGACAAAATTCAGCAACCCTTCAAGATAAATGTCTTGGAAAAATCAGGAATTCAAGGCCCATACCTAAACACAGTAAAAGCAATGGACAGCAAACCAGTAGCCAACATCAAACTAACAGAAGAGAAACTCGAAAAATCCCACTAAAATCAGGGACTAGACAAGGCTGCCCTCTCTCCCCCTATCTATTCAATACTGTAATTGAAGTTCTAGCTAGAGCAATTAGACAACAAAAGGAGGTCAAAGGGATACAAATTGGAAAGGAAGAAATCAAAATATCACTATTTGCAGATGATATGATCGTATACTTAAGTGACCCGAAAAACTCCACCAGAGAACTGCTTCAGCTGATAAACAACTTCAGCAAAGTGGCTGGATATAAAATTAACTCAGACAAATCAGTAGACTTCATATACTCGAAGAATAAACAGTCTGAGAAAGAAATTAAGGAAATACATCCTTCACAATAGTCACAAACAATATAAAGTATCTTGGTGTGACTCTAACCAAGGAAGTGAAAGATCTGTATGACAAGAACTTCAAGTCTCTGAGTAAAGAAATCAGAGAAGACCTCAGAAGGTGGAAGGATCTCCCAAGCTCATTGATTGTGAGGATTAATATATTAAAATGGCCATCCTGCCAAAAGCAATCTACGATTCAATGCAATCCCTATCAAAATTTCAACTCAACTCTTCATAGACTTTGAAAGCACAATTCTCAAATTCATTTGGAACACCATAATAACCAGGATAGCAAAAGCTATTCTCAACACCAAAAGAAATTCTGGGGGAATCAGTATCCTGACCTCAAGCTGTACTACAGAGCAGCAGTGACAAAAACTGCATGGTATTGTGCAAAGAGCTAACTTTCCCTTCCTTCCGGGGGGGGGGGGGGCTCCTGGGAGGCTATCAACCATGGGTCCGCACCTGAGGAGAGAAACTGCCTGCGGTGGAAAGAGGTAGGAGACAAAGAATGCATTGAGGGCAAGAAGGTGTTCTGATAAAGCCCCCCAAATGGCTTTATTGCTACGTATATATAAACATTTTACAGCGGGAAGTGGCAGAGGAAGGGGGATTCCAGATGTCACACATAGCTATAAATCAGGATGACAGTCATTGTTGTCTTGAAGCTGCAGGCCACTTCAAACAGGATGTCTTACCACTTGCTGGAGGCAGTGGGAATGGGAAGGAATCAAAGGAATGCCTGCTGTGGAGCCCAGAACACTTTGATTTGCTAATTGAGCCAAGACTGGGACACTCTGGCTAGTTGATTAAGAGCAAGGCCTTAGATTCAAACAAGGCCATTTGGTCTCCAGCAGTATTGGTACAGTGACAGGCAGGTAGATCAATGGAATAGAATTGAAGACCCAGAAATGAACCCACACACCTACAGTCACTTGATTTTTGACAAGGAGCTAAAACTACCCAGTGGAAAAAAGACAGAATTTTCAACAAATGGTGCTGGTTCAACTGGAGGTCTACATGTAGAAGAATGAGGATTGATCCATTCCTATCTCCCTGTACAAAGATCAAGTCCAAGTGGATCAAGGACTTCCACATAAAACTAGATACACTGAATCTAATAGAAGAGGAAGTGGGGAAAAGTCTCGAACACCTGGGTTCAGGGGAAAAGTTTCTGAACAGAACACCTATGGCTTATGCTCTAAGAACAAGAATTGACAAATGGGACCTCATGAAATTGCAAAGCTTCTATAAGGCAAAGGACACTGTCTATAGGACAAAACAGCAACCAACAGATTGGGAAAAGATCTTTACCAATCCTACATCCGATAGGGGGCTAATATCCAATATATACAAAGAACTCAAGAAGTTAGACTCCAGAAAACGAAATAACCCTATCAAAAAATGGGGAACAGAGCTAAACAGAGAATTCTCAACTGAGGAAATTTGTATGGCTGAGAAGCACCTAAAGAAATGTTCAACATCCTTAGTCATCAGGAAAATGTAAATCAAAACAAGTCTGAGATTCCACCTCACAACAGTCAGAAGGGTTAAGATAAAAAACTCAGGTGACAGCAGATGCTGGGGAGGATGTGGAAAAAGAGGAACACTCCTCCATTGTTGGTGGGATTGCAGATGGTACAACCACTCTGGAAATCAGTTTAGCAGACCCTCAGAAAAATGGAAATAATACTAACTGAGGACCCAGCTATACCTCTCCTGGGCATATATCCAAAAGATGCTCCAACATGTAATAAAGACACATGCTCCACTATGTTCATAGCAGCCATATTTATAATAGCCAGAAGCTGGAAACAACCCAGATGTCCCTCATCAGAGGAATGGATACAGAAAATGTGGTACATTTACACAATGGAGTACTACTCAGCTATTAAAAACAATGATTTAATGAAATTTGCAGGCAAATGGA
>CM052717.1:6910261-6937135 GCA_028551405.1 Uromys caudimaculatus | reverse complement strand
AAGCATGGTATGTATACACTGATAAGTGGATATTAGCCCAAAAGTTCAGAATGCCCAAGTTTCACTTTACAGTAACCACTGGACTGAGAGTGAGGTCCCAGATGGAGGAGTTGGAGAAAGGACTGAAGAAGCTGTGGGGGTTTGCAGCCCCATGTAGGGAGCAACAGTGTCAATGGGCCTGACCTCCCCCCCCCCATCGTCCTGGAGTTTGGACCACCAACCAAAGAATACACATCGAGTGACCCATGGTTAGGACCATATATGTGGCAGAGGAGAGCCTTGTAGGCTATCAGTGGGAGGAGAGGCCCTTGGGCCTGAGGGTGTTAGAGGCCCTAGTAAAGGGGAATGTCAAGGTGGGAATATGGGAATATGGGAGTGGGTGGGTGGGTGGGTGGGTGGATGGTGGAATACCCTCATAGAGTCGGCATAGTGGGTTTCCAAAGAGGAGACCTGGAAAGGGGTAAATATTGGAAATGTAAAAAAGGACTAAAAAATAAATAATTAATTTTAAAAAAAGACCTTATTGCAGAGGTTCTACTGCCTGGTCTAGTCACAGCATTGGGGAAGTCAGAGCATGGTGCCTGAGGAGGTCAGTTCCACTTCCTGTGGGACTGATGAAATACAGCCATGTGATGGGGACTGCTCCGCCTACAGGGCCACACCTGTTTCTAATCCCCTCAGAAAGGCCCTGTAGCTCTGCCCTCAAGCACAGTTGCAGTCTCTGAGAGGAGATGCCATGACCTTTACCTTCACAGCTCTGCTGAGTCTTGGTGAGATATGGAGAGGGGGAGGGGATACTGAGGTCTGGATATTATCCTGGCCTGTAGCTCAGCACTCACCCATCAGGAAACCACAGGGTCTCAGGCAGTTCTGCAGAGGGAAGGACTTGTTCAGCCTTAGGGACAAATCTCTTACATAGAACTCTCTTCCAGGACTGACTGTGGGGCTCTGGATCCCAGTGATGACAGGTGAGTGTGTCTGCAGCTGTCCTGTAATGCTCTTTTCTGCATATCCAGGAGCCATGCCTGGGCAGTGATGGTGGAAAACACATGTGTGTTATACCTGGGGGTGGCTGAAAGGTCATGGGGTTAAGAACTGCATGTATTCTGAGGGTGGTTGTCTTGGGTCTTAGCTCCTCTTTTCTTCCAGGGTCCCTCCCTAAGCCAATCCTCAGAGTACAGCCAGACTCCGTGGTCTCCAAGCAGACAAAAGTGAACTTCTTGTGTGAGGGATCCCTCAGAGCCAAAGAGTTTAGGCTCTATAAACAGGAAAACCCAGCTACATGGCGAACAGGAATTCCACCTATACCTGGGAACAGGGTTGAATTCTCCATCTCAGAAATTGACCTGGACCATGCAGGAAAGTACTGCTGTTACTATGGAACCAGTGATGGACGGTCAAGGCACAGTGATGTCCTGGCACTGGTGGTGACAGGTGAAAAGAAAAAAGTGTCCCCATCCTAAGACTTCACTGTCAAGAAGTTAGGGTACTCTCAGTGGTGTACCACCACCTCATAGCCCTGGAGGATAACAAGGCCTGACACATTTAACTGATTCTGCCTTCTCTCCTAGGAGCTCACAGTAAACCCAGCCTGTCAGCCCAGCCCAGCCCTGTGGTGACCTCAGGACAGAATGTAATACTCCAGTGTATTTCAAAGAAGCAACATATGTTGATTGTGATTAAGGAAGGACCAGAGACCCACTCCTGGAAGAAGTACTCACAGTATAACCATAAAACTAGGAATTTTGAGGCCTCCTTCACTGTGGGTCCAGTGACCAACAGCCAGAGGTGGGCATTCAGATGCTACAGCTATGACAGGAGCAGTCCAGAGCTGTGGTCAGAACCTAGTGACCCCCTGGAGCTCCTCGTCTCAGGTGAGGAACCACAGCCTTTAAATAGAATATTGAGATGAGACAAGTGCTCAGGGAGGCCTTGATGTGTGCTGTGTTGAAGAACCAAGGCTCTTTAGCCCACTGACACAGAGCACAGGAGACAGTGAGACTCAAGACACAGAACTCAAGAAAGAAAGTGATAGCAAAATCCAGGGTGTTCAGGAGTCAGATGAGTGTTTATGGGGTTCTGTCCTACTCTGGATGAGCTTAAGTGCCATCTCCAAGTGTGACTTCCTCTGTGCCACTCTCAAACAAACCCACCTGCTTCTCTCCTTCTTCCTTGCAGGGAACTTCCCCAAAGCCATCATCAAGGCTGAGCCAGGCTCTGTGGTCACATTCAGAAGTTCTATGACTATCTGGTGTCAGGGCATCCTGGATGCAGAAATGTATTTTCTGCATAAAGAAGGAAACCAAACACCCCTGGGAACCAAGACCCAAGAGGAGTCTAAGGGAAAGGCCAACTTCTCTATCCCTTCTGTGACAGTAGACCATGCAGGGCAATATCGCTGTTATTGTTACAGCTCAGGTGGTTGGTCACAGCCCAGTGACACCCTGGACCTGGTTGTGACAGGTGAGGGGACAGTCAGATTCTCAAGCCCAGGCTTGGCTCTGCTCCCCGACCACAGAGTGGTCCACGAGAACATTGAGACTGTGTGGGAACGTGTAACAGACTGCCTCCTTTACTCTTAGGAATCTATAACCTCTATGAACCCAGACTGTCAGTACTGCCCAGCCCTGTGGGGACAGTGGGAGGGAACATGACACTCCAGTGTGCCTCACAGAATCACTATGATAAACTCATTCTCACCAAGGAGGATCAGAAGTTCACCAGCTCACTGGACATAAAGTATACACTTTCTAGTGGACAGAACCAAGCCCTGTTTGTTATGGGACCCATGACCCCAAACCACACGGGGACATTCAGATGTTACGGTTATTACAAGAATACCCCACAGTTGTGGTCAGTACCCAGTGATCTCCAACAAATACTCATCTCCGGTGAGTCAGCACCGACATTCTCTAATCATTTCCTGAGACCCTGAGTGCTTGCCATGGCCTGCCCCTCTGCAGAGCTGCAGGTAGAGTAGGACTGAATGGACAGCTTGTGTTCTCAGTCACAGCCCTGCTCCGGGAGAAGCTGTGACATGTGCTGGACAGGATGGGAGGACAAAGTGTTTGGTAAGAACCAAATCAGTCCATAGCTGTCACCTTCCCTCTAGGCCTGTCAACGAAGCCCTCTCTGCTGACTTACCCAGGCCATATCCTGGACTTTGGAATGAATCTCACCCTGCAGTGTTTCTCTGACATCAATTATGACAGATTTGCTCTGTACAAGGTGGGGGGAGCTGACATCATTCAGCACTCTAGCCAGCGGACCAACTCTGGCCTCTCCGTGGCCAACTTCACACTGGGCTATGTGAACCGCTCCACTGGAGGCCAATACAGATGCTATGGTGGACACAACCTCTCCTCTGAGTGGTCGGCCTCCAGTGACCCCCTGGACATCCTGATCAGAGGTGAGGAACTCAGACAAAATCAGGTACATGGATCTGCTCAGGCTCTCATGGGGGAGCCCTGGAGCTGAGAGACAGGAATCCTAAGCAGGAACAACTGCGGGAAGAGGAGAGCAGGAGATGAGCTCAGTCAGAGAAAAGAGACAGAGACCCAGGATCTCAGGGGGAATCATGTGTGGTCTGAGCTCAGAACAAGGAAGCCAACCTCTCATCATCCCTCTTCTCTTTAGGACAGCTCCGAATCACTCTTTCCCTCTCAGTGAAGCCCAACTCCACAGTGCACTCAGGAGAGAATGTGACCCTGCTGTGCTGGTCAAGGTACAGAGTGGACACTTTCATTCTGTCCAAGGAGGGATCAGCACAACAACCCCTGCGACTAAAATCAAAGTTCCAAGAATGGCAATCCCAGGCAGAATTCCCCAGGATTGCTGTGACCTCCCATCTCTCAGGCAACTACAGGTGCTATGGTTCTCAAGACTCATCTCTCTACCTGTTGTCCTATGCCAGTGCCCTTGTGGAGCTCATAGTCACAGGTAAATTGATCCTGACATCTAAGAGTGACTTACAATTCAAAGCTTAGGAGAACTCTTGATTTAAGTGGGATTAAGGGGACAACAGGAATACTTAGTCAGAAGGCACATTCCTCAGCACAGAACTGGATGTCAGCCATGATATCTTCATGTAATTTTCCCTCCATCCTTAGGTAGTTTACTGGGTGTATGTAGGACAGACAGCAGGAAGAACATCCTCTTCTTGTTCTGTTTCCTAGGACACACTGAAGCCTCCAGGTGGCCACCCAAAAGGCGCATCCCAACAGCCTGTAAGTATCAGGCACCCTGTGTATGGAATATGCTACAAACACAGGCAGCCTAACAAACAGCTCTTGCTAATCACACTTCTCATTTCTCACTCATGTCAGCTTGTGAGTATGAGAGAACAACAAATATCTCAAAAGACAAACCAGAGGGTAGGGCATAACTGTTGGGCTACAGAAGGTAACATCCAAAGTGAGACATTTAGCCTCACCTGGGATGATGGGGCAGGTGGGGAAGGTTGTGAGCAAAGAACCCAGATAGTCACCTCCCCATAATGCCCTTGAGAAACAAACATTTCACCTGCATAGAGTCAGGCCCAAGAGGGCTAATAAAGACTCTGTTGGAATGTCGGCCCAGATGGGTAATGGCTAATTGAGCAAATACAGCTGCTTCTGGAGATCCTACTTAGACAATACCTTCCAATTCTGGGCTGCTGTTTCTCTGAGTATAAATGGGAGAAGCCCATTTCACATATCTAAGCTTTTTTCTGTGCTGCTGCTGACTGTGACCTCTCCTGACAGAGGATGTCTCCAGAACCTGACTCTGTGGTGGGGCTGGCCCGCAGTCTGCTGATGTGTGGAAATGGTGTGTCAAATTCCCACGGCAGGAGACCCAGGCTCCTTCAATCTAGTCATGGGGCATAATTCTAGGATTCTCTATGAGGCCTGTGACCTCCACACTTAGGAGCTTCTTCAGGTGCTATAGATTCCTCCAATCACGTCTGTACCTGCTGTCATATGGCAGTGACTCTCTGGAGTCCATAGTCCCAAGTGAGGCATTCCAGATGAAGGGGTGTCTCAGGATTCTCTGTTTACAACAATTATTAGCTAGCATAGGGACTGAAATGCTGCAGAGTGTCAGTCAGATGGGTGCTCACCCTCATGAGGGTGGGGCTAACCTGAATCATTCTAGGCATGCTCACTACACTCCCTGCTCATGGAATCCAGAGATAGCATGTAGTTAGAACGACCATCTTGGGGAGGACAGAGACAAATATAGGCTCCTAAGCAAGCACTGGTCCCTGTTCAACATCTTCTCCTCACCCTCAAATAAACAGTATTCACAGGATCCCTGTTGCACCCTTGATCTCACTGCAGCCATGGCCCACGGTGCCTCCAAGAGAGGACATAGTCTTGGCCTGATAGTTACAAACCCTACTATACCATTCTGTTCAAATCAGACCCAAATCTATAGCTTAACCCTACACACAGAATTCTCCATGAGTACTACTCCGAGTAATGTTCATACAGAGCAGTTCAGCCTTCATTTGACAGGTCATAGCTAAGAACATCTTCTGCTAGGCTTTGGTACACCTGTCTGAAAAAGAGAATGTTTGGAGGTGGGACCTTACCCTTGAGTCTTCTACAGTGATGGGGGACCTTCATCATTCTCTTCTCACAGTAGAACCCATTATGTTGTGGCAATAACTATTATTTGTAATGCCACGAAAAATAAGAGATGCATATATCAGTCTCAGGAACTATGCTTAATGTGAGCTAGCTGTGGATTACGGGGAACTCTTAGGTAAAAGTCCAGTGGCTTACCATTCACCCTTTTTCTATTTTACACACACACACACACACACACACACACACACACACACACACACACACACACACACACAACCCAGGTGAATAGTCAGATCATGTAAGGAGTAATAAGATTTGAATGTGACTAGGGAACTAACACTCACCAAAATACACACTGAGAATCTGAGTCTGCACAACCTCTGGTGGGCTCACCAGAAACATCATACTCAGAACTGTCCTGTCACTGCTCAGAACAATGGACTGAGGCCCACTGCCTTGAATAAACTGTCAATTTGTTTTACCCTGAATTTTCTGGTTGCACTGGCATGTTGTTGGTTGTCTATTAGCACAATGGTCCTAAAGAATTTAGTAAGAATAAGAGAGAGGACCCAACTATGACACAGGAAAGATTCATCCCAGAACTCCATGAGCTTATAAGGTGAGAATGTTGGGTATCTACAATAAATGATGAACTCAGAAGAAACACTAGGTCTCTTAAGAACACACACATCCTATTCCTCTTCTTCTACTCTCAGGACCAGATGAGACCATCTGTCCATCCTAGAACACACCCAAACACAGTTGAATAAAGAGAACTCCATGTCATAGCACAGGAAAGAGTAGAACCATGTCCTCTCCAGGGAAAGCAGGGTCCCTGGATGGATGATTAGTTGGGAAATTTTGACTTCTATCCCTAACTTCTGTAATTTCTATGTCTAATACCACAGCCCCAGAGAACCAGGACCACACAATGGAGAATCTCATCAGGATGGGTATGGCTTTCTTGGTCCTCATAGTCCTTTGGATTCTAGTTGCTGAGGCCCGGCGAAGTCGTAGACAGACCCACAATACAGCTGGGAAATAATCTAAAGAGAAAGAAGTACATCTTTCAATGTGCTACACTCTGGGAAAGGAATCTGGTGATCCAAAATTTTCTGTCAGAAAACTCCAGCCGCCGTGTTGAGGAACTGTTGGGATAGATTGTCCAAGGAGCATAAGGGTTTGGGGATCAGAGGAAAGTGGCCGTGTCATGAGGAGGTGTGTCCTTGGCAAATCAATCACCGTCCCTCCACATATTGAGAGCCTTTGCTTCATGAACCAACACTCTTATGAAACTATAAATTGATGGAATACGCTGTCCCATCTGCCTGGAATTTCTTTCATCTGTTGATTGTATTTTCTGTATTTTTAAATGATTTGTACATTTAAACGCCTCTGTCATCTTTATAAATTGTATTTAAGATCATTTTCTTCTATTTATGTGTGTGACTGTCTGTCTGATTGTGAGGGGTGTGAGAGAGCCTATGTGTGTTAGCTTATTGCCATTGGGTGTGTTCTCAGGTAACTTATTGGGCAGCATCTTGGGGGGCAAAGGCTTAATTGTGATTCTGGTGACAGCAGCCCTCATGGAAAGCACGTGGGGTTATAGGAAGTAGTGTACGCAGTGTACTTTATTGCCCTTTGCTATGCATTCAGGAGAGTTGGCGGGCCTGGGCTTGGTGAGGAGAGTTTTACCTGTTGGCCCTTAATATGACAGCCCTCTGAGTAATCAAGCAGAGTCGTGGGTCTTACTGGTTTTGAAAGGAATATATCAGTAAAATGGCTCCTAGATCAATGTATTGCTCAACAATTATCAGACAAGCTTCCTCCTGCAGGAGATGGGAACTAATTCAGAGACCCACAACAGAACCATGTCAAGAGAAAGTTCTGAAAACACTGAATCCTAAATGGAATGTCTACATCTTTCTTGGCTCAGAGAACTTTGAGAAACAGGAGTAGAAGAACTCTGAGAGTCACAGGATACTGATAACCCCAAGGGAACTATGATTTCCAGACATAAGATGCTGATGCAAATATGTACTCACAGATGCTGTAACAATATGCACACGGCCAGCACAGATCTACATGAGAGCCTGTTCCAGTGGTGAGAGATGTGGACACAGATTTCATCTATAAATCAGAAGCCAACTACAACTGAAAACACTTGCAAAAGAAAATTTAGTTTTTCCCCAAAGTCACACTGGAGTTCAAGGCACACTGAAGAGCAGGTCTCATGAGCTGCAGTATGCGGCCAACACCAATGGAACCCATGCGTTCTTAGGAGGCCTTTGCTTATAATGCTTGTCTTTTGCTTATACACTATGCAGTCCTGTTTTGATTTTTATGAGATTTCAGGGAATTCATAATGTAATGTGTAAAAAAAAAATCACAAAATTACACATCTCAAGCACATACAGTTCTATTTACCAGTGATTCGTGTATGATTAGGGAAAAGATTTTCGTTGTTTTCTTCTTCAATGTGTCCATTCTGTGTGGCCACTTACACTATTGTGCCTAATGGCATTTCACTGTAAATTTCAGTTCATATGTAAAGTATTCTATAGAATTTAAATACTATCTCCAAAACAAAAACTTTTATACTCTAAAATATAATTATATTGACCCCTGCACATTCCTCTCCAACCACTGCAATATTCCTCTTTTCCCACTCACTCTCAAACTGATAGGCTTGGGGTATTGTCAAATATATATACATATATTAGTGTTTTTTCTACATGACTTTGGACTCACCATGTGATACTGCATGAGAAACTAGAGGCCATCCCTAGAGAAGAGTGCTTCTATCTCTGTCAGCATTTCTTAGTTGCGTACTGTTCTTCATCTAGGGCTGGTGGCCTGTCAGAATTTGTCCTACCACATTAGTGTGTCTACTGGTATTGTTCATCTTCAGATCTTCTTTAGACAATCAAATTGTTTACGTATCATGGGAATAGAATCTCTGTCAATTCTAGAAGACACAATCTCACAGAAGACTTCCTGGTCTTATGGCACTTAGAGTCTTTCTGCTTCTTCGGTGTAGTCTTCTTCTTAGTCTTCTTCTTAGTCTTGACTTCTTCTTCTTCTTCTTCTTCTTCTTCTTCTTCTTCTTCTTCTTCTTCTTCTTCTTCTTCTTCTTCTTCTTCTGTGTTCCCCAAGCCTTAGATGCAGGAATTCCATTGCTGATGTGGCAGTTGGGGTTAAGAACTTCCAGATCAGGGGAATCAGCATCCCTAACCTCAAGCTGTACTATAGAGCAGTAGTGATAAAAACTGCACAGTATTGGTACAGTGACAGGAAGGTAGATCAATGGAATAGAATTAAAGACACAGAAATGAACCCAAACACCCATGGTCACTTGATCTTTGACAAAAGAGCTAAAACCATTCAGTGGAAAAAAGACAGCATTTTCAACAAATGGTGCTGGTTCAACTGGCAGGCTACATGTAGAAGAATGCAAATTGATCCATTCCTATCTCCCTGTACAAACCTCAAGTCCAAATGGATCACAGACCTCCAAATAAAACCAGATACACTGAATCTAATAGAAGACAAAGTGGAGGAAAATCTACAAAACATGAGCACAGGGGAAATGTTTCTGAACAGAACACCAATCGCTTATGGTCTAAGATCAAGAATCGACAAATGGGACCCCATGAAATTACAAACCTTTTGTAAGGCAAAGAACACTGTCAATAGGACTAAACGACAACCAACAGATTGGGAAAAGATATTTATCAATCCTATGTCTGATAGAGGGCCAATATCCAATACATACAAAGAACTCAAGAAGTTAGACTCCTGAGAACCAAAGAACCCTATCAAAAAATGGGGTAAAGAGCTAAAAAGAGAATTCTCAACTGAGAAATATCAAATGGGTGAGAAGCACCTAAAGAAGTGTTCAACATTCTTAGTCATCAGGGGAATGCAAATCAAAACAACCCTGAGATTCCACCCCACACCAGTCAGAATGACTAAGATCAAAAACTCAGGTGACAGCAGATGCTGGCGAGGATGTGGAGAAAGAGAAACACTCCTCCATTGCTGGTGGGATTGCAGGCTGGTACAACCGCTCTGGAAATCAGTTTGGTGGACCCTTAGAAAAATGGACATAATACCTGAGGACCCAGCTATACCACTCCTGGGCATATACCCAGAAGATGCTCCAACATCTAATAGGACACATGCTCCACTATGTTCTTAGCAGCCATATTATCATAGCCAGAAACTGGAAACAACCCAGATGTCCCTCAATAGAGGAATGGATACAGAAAAATGTGGCACATTTACACAATGGAATACTACTCAGCTATTAAAACAATGACTTCATAAAATTCGCAGGCAAATGGATGGAACTAGAAAATATCATCCTGACTGGGATAACTCAGTCACAAAAGAACAATCAGTATGTACTCACTTATAAGTGGATATTGGCCCAATAGTTTGGAATACCCAAGATTCAACTCACAGCAACCGTTGGACTGAGTGTGGGGTCCCAGTTGGAGGAGTTGGAGAAGGGACTGAAGGAGCTAAGGGAGTTCATATCCCCATGGAGGGAGCAACAGTGTCAAATATCCTGACTCCCTGGTGTTCCCTGAGACTTGACCACCAACCAAAGAATCCACATGGAGGGACCCATGGTGCTGGCCACATATGTGACAGAGGAGGGCCTTGTTGGCTATCAGTGGGAGGAGAGGCCCTTGGGCCTGTGGGTGTTAGAGTCCCCAGTATAGGGGAATGCCAGGAAGGGAAGTTGAGAGTGGGTGGGTGGGTGGGGAAATACCCTCATATAGGCAGGGGAGGGAAGAGGGGATAGAGGGGTTCCAAAGGGGAGACCTGGAAAGGGGAAACATTTGAAATGTAAATAAAGTATCAAAAAATGTTTTAAAGGATTAATAGACACTGGAGCTGATGTACTCACTCACCTCCAAGGGATTGATTATTCAATTAATCCAAAACAAAGTTCAAACTTTAGATGTATGAAAGGTTAATGAAGCTACAGGACTTGTGGAGGCATTGCAGTCTGGCTTGCTAACTCTAGCTGCCATTCCAGGAAATGCATATAGAATTATTATGGATTTGGAGGATTGTTTTTATTGTGTTCCTTGGCATCCTGATCATTGTAAAGGGTTTGCTTTTAGTGAACTTGTAATTTTGGAGAACCCATGAAGCGATATCATTGGAAAGTTTTGCCTCAATGAATGGCTAATAGCCTTCATTATCTGAAAAAAAATTGTCGCTGCTTCTATACAAGAAGTTAGAACTTTGAATGTTTCAGTGCATCTTATTCGTTAAATGGAGGGTATTTTATTAGCTGATCCCTCTGAAGGAGTTTTACTACAAGCCTTTGCTCTTCTTATAGAACAAGCTTTAAAATTTTAAAGTAGTTGTTGCTCCAGAAAAGATTCAAAGACAGTATCTTTTTTCAATATTTGGGACTTCAGTTATATCCTAAACAAATTGTGGCACAGAAAATTCAAGTAAGAAAAGTTATTTACTTACTTCAAATTATTTTTAAAGGTTGTTAGAAGATATTAATTGGCTAAGATCTCATCTTAAGCTTACCACTTGCAAGGAGTATGCAAATCCTAATTCCCCTGTACAATTAACTGATGAGGGACAAATAGTTTTGCACAAAGTAGAGGAAGCTATTAGTCAACAACAGATACATTATCAATTGTTGGCTGTTTCACAGCAGTCTTTTGGCAAAAGGGACTGTACTGGCTGGTTTTGTGTATCAACGTGACACAAGCTGGAGTTATCACAGAGAAAGGAGTTTCAGTTGAGAAAATGCCTCCATGAGATCCAGCTGTAAGGCATTTTCTCAATTAGTGATCAAGGGTGGAGGGCCCCTTGTTGTACCATCTGTGGGCTGGTGGCCTTGAGTTCTAAAAGAAAGCCAGTTGAGCAAGTCAGGGGAAACAAGTCAGTAATAAACATCCCTCCATGACCTCTGCATCATCTCCTGCTTCCTGACCTGCTTGAGTTCCAATCCTGACTTCCTTTTGGGATGAATAGCAACGTGGAAGTGTAAGCTGAATAAACCCTTTCCTCCCCAACTTGCTTCTTGGTCATGATATTTGTGCAAGAATAGGAACCTTGACTAAAACAGGGACCATTAATGTGGATTCATCTTTCTTCATCTCCAAGTAAAGTTTGAACACCCTGTTATGAAGCTGTTGCTGTGTCAATACAGAATTGTAGGATAGAATCATGAAAGTATTTTGGAAAGAATGTCTTAAGAACCTGATGAAACGTTTATTCCTTATTCCAAACAGCAATTAAATTGGCTATTGCAGAATTCCGATATTTAGCCTATTGCACATGCAAATTTTTCAGGCGAAATTGACAATCATTATCCAAAAGAGAAGTTGTTAGAATTTGCCTCTATACATACTTTTGTATTTCCTATAAATTTATGCATGCAGCCAATAAAGAATGCATTGACTGTATTTATAAACAGTTCATCTAATGAGAGAGAAGCATATGTGATTAGATCACAGGTTAATTCTCTAGAGTTTCCCCCCTGCTTCACAAATAATTGAATTATGTGCTGTAGCTACTGTTTTTGAAATGTTGAAAAATCAAGCTTTTAATTTGTATACTGATAGCTAATAAATATATAGCTCATGGTTTACAATTGTTTGACATTGTTCCCTTTTTAGATACTGGTAATTCTCAAATTTTGCAATTATTTATACAAATACAGCTTAATTTAAGAAACATATACTGTGCCTTACTTTGTAAGACATTGAAGAGCTCATACTGGATTGCCTGGGTCCCTAGTGAGGGCAATACCACAGCAGATTTATATACCAGGTAGATGATAGTCCTTACAGGAACAATTGGCCAAACAATCTCATTCTTTACATCATCAAAATAGTAATAGTTTGAGACAACAATTTGGTATTTCTAAAAGATATCCACATCAAATTGTAAAGACTTGTACAAGATGGGGATCAGATGAGGGGAAATGAGACAGGAAAGAAGACTGGAAGAGAGAAAAGAAACCCCTGGACTGATATCTCTGGATCAAGACTGAGATCTGGGATGGAAGAGGTTCCTGCAAAGCTATAGGGGTGATCCTAGCTGAGAGTCTTAGAAGCAGGGTATATGGACCCTGAAGTGGACAGCTCATGTAGCCAAGGAGGACTTCCAGTGCAGAGAAGGAGACACCAACTCATTCACAAAACCTTCAATGCAAAATCTGACCTTCCTAGAAGATGTGCAGAAATAAACATGGAGCAGAGATAAGGGGGAAAATGATTGGCTCAATATGGGTTCATTTGTGTATGACGTCTAGATCCATCATATGCATGGTCATTGGTGGATGCTTCTTTTTACCCGAGCTCCCATGGGCCCAGCATAATTAACTGTATAGGTCTTCTTGTGGTGTCACTGTCCCCTGTAACTCCCTCAATCTTGCTCCCCGCTCTTACACAAGACCTTCTCTGTTCTCCTCCTATTGTTTGGCTGTGTAGACCCACCAATGAGAGAAAAACAACCCCTGATCCTATTAAGGGTATTCTTCCAGGTCTACAGACTGGACCATAAAATAACTGTCTTCTAAGAAGCTTAATCCAGCAGCAGATAAATATAGATGCAGAAACTGACAGCCAAACAATAGGCAGAGATGAGAGAGTCTTGTGGAAGGGTGGAGGGAACAATCAAGGGAGCCACAGGGGTCAAGGACACCACAAGGACACCTACAGACTCAAATAACATGGCCCCATGGGAGCTCACAGAAACTGAACAACCAAAAAGACCATGTACTAGAGAGACCTAGGCACCCTACACATATGTTCAAGATGTGCACCTTGACCTTCATGTGTGTACCCTAAAAATAGGTCTGGGAGCTATCTCTGAGACTCTTGCCTGTCTTTGGATCCCTTTATCCAAGCTGGGCTGCTTTGTCTGGCTTCAGTCAGAGAGGATACACTTAGTACTGCTTCAAACTGATGTGCTACATTGGGTTGGTTCCCATGGGTGGGGGGCTCCACTTATCAGAGCAGAAGGCAATAGGGAATGGGGGAGGTGGGAGTGTGGGACTTGAAAGAGAGGAGAAAGAGGAGTTGCAAACAGGACATAAAGTGAACATGTTAATTGATGCATTTTTAAAAATAACACTATCTCTGTCAGTTCAGCCAGGTAAAAAGTGTTCCTAGGAGAGAAAAGAGACTTACCTAGTCAGTTTTGAAGCAAGATAGGGAGTTATTACATGTCCAAAGAGAGACACAATACACTGAACTACATATTAGCAGGTAACTCAGCCTGGCAGGCAACAGGAATGATGCACATGATGAACATGGCTTTACTCCACAAGGTAAGGTTGGTCTAAGAAAGGAAATCTCTCTTTCTCTTGTCTCTGTCTCCCAGTCTGCAACTCCTCCTCCAGCAGTGATTGGCAGGCAGCCAACAAGGCTTGGGGCAGGTCACCTTCTGGACCTCAGCAGCACAGGGCCCTATGGCTATCTCCACGGTGATGGCCCTCAGAGCCCTGTCCACAGGCCTCAGGTGGCAAGTACAGGCACAGGGACTAGAGAGCTCTGGCTTCCTCTTCAGAACAGGGTTCACTGACCCCTGGCATGCCCCAGGGCCAAGTCCCAGGGAGGTCTGGTCCATGGCCAGTGACCCCTGCTCTGCTGGGATGCTAAAAGTCCCAGGGGAGTGCTGTGCAAGGCCCGGGGCAACCCTGGCAGTAAGGGAGGGGGGTGCAGGAGCCCAGGGTTCACAGCAGCAATCTTGGCAGCAAGAGAGAGAGTGGTGTTGGCTGTAGCAGCCCACATTCCTCGCTGACTTGCCATCCACCCTACTGCACTGGGCACTGCGTTGCCGAACCACGCTGGGGCTGCAGCAGCTCTTGGTTAGGGCTTGGCCCTGGGGTCAGCCTGAACCAGATCCTGACAGGATGGTACCGGGGGTGATCTCCCCCTCCCGCTGTCCTGAGGGCAAGAGGGTAGGGGCCCAGGCAGTGGAACTGTTGAGCCCCATTTTGACCCTGGTTTGGGCCTGGCTTGAGTTCTGAGACCTGTCTCAGTCAGTTATGTATAGGGGTGACTCAGCAAGACCTATTTGGCCCTCCCTCTACCCTGTCATTGCATATGTGGAGCTTTGCTATTGACTCTGTAAGTTACCCCTTCCCTGCCTCCTACATCATCTCTCCACATACATAAGTGCCCACTCCCTTTGCCTTCTCTATATAAGGGAGGGGTTGATATGATAAAGTTGAGTTCCTGCTTCTACAAGACTCCTGACCTGGTGTGTTTCTTTTTGGCCATCAACACTCACCATCCCGCTAAGACCCTGACAGACCTGGCTGGACCTGGTTCTCTCCTCTTTCCTGGACCTGCCAGCAAGGAGCCGAAACCAGTCCCTCTGTTTCTCTCTTTTTTTCTCTGTCTCTCTCTGTCTCTCTGTCTCTGTCTCTGTCTCTGTCTCTCTCTCTCTCTCTCTCTCTCTCTCTCTGTGTGTGTGTATGTGTGTGTGTTCTATTTTCATTCACAGACATAAAGGAAACTGTATTCCCTCTAATAGATAAAGACACAACATGTGATCAAAAATCTACAATGAAAACTTGCAATCACTTAGAGAAAAACAGAATCCACTCAGTGCCCAAAGCAATGAAAACCTAGAGTGTGGATGCAAAAGAAGTCACACAAAAACACAACCCAAGCTCAAGATACAGCCACTTAGATCTTTCCCAAGGCTAAGGGAGATTCAGGAGAGAAGCTCCCCTACCACCAGCATGATCCAGTTCCTGAAAAATAAGAGGAGTCATTGTCAGCTGAGAAAACCCTGATAGACACAGAGGACTGCAGGTCAAACACAGCAGAGTCCATCTCACTGTGTGCTCAGTGGCTACGGTGTATGTGGGGTGCTGTTGATGGGAGCCCATGGGGCAATGTTGGAGAACAAGTATCACGGGCATCCAGAAAGAGTCCACCTGCACCTGGTGCTGCATCTGTGTGGTAGCATTATTCAGCAAGCCCTTTGCTAGAATTTGAAGTTTACAACTGCAACACGATGGTGAAGAGTTAACTGTCTCGTCCTTCCCTGGGGGCCCTCCCGGGAAGCTATCGACCACGGTCTGCAATTGAGGAGAGAAACTGTCAACAGAGGAAAGACGACAGGAGACAAGGAATACTTTGGAAGCAAGTAGAATACCCAATCAAGCTTCGACTCCTTTATTTCTAAGTCCGTATATAAGCACTTAGGGAGGGAAGTGGGGGGAGTAGAGAGGTTACTTGAGGTCACTACAAGGCTGGAAAAGACAGAGGGAGAGAAGTTCTCAGGGCCGCTTAATAGCAGCCAAGTATTACACCGCTGTAAATCAGCATAACAAGCCTCAAGATAGCAGGACATCTCAAGGTTTCTTTGGAGCCACAGGCTACTATAAAGAAACCTTCTATTGCCTGCAGGAGACAGCTGCAGTGGGGAGGAATCAAAGGAATGTCTGTTAAAGTCTGGAACCCTCTGGCTAGCTGATTAAGAGCAAGGCCTTAGGTTCAAACGAGGCCATTTGGTCTCCGACATCTCCTCCCTTTTTATTTACTTTAAAGCCGAATAGTCAGGAACCTGTTTAAAAAACAGGGGGGCCTTAATCGGGGGCAAGAGTAGAGACCCAATCCTCATAATTATTAGGATACCTTTTGTATGAGGAGAGGAAGAAGGCCCACCCATTGGGTGAAGCCTTGTCGGTATCAACTTCTATGCCATCAATTTGCCTCTCATGGGATCCAGAGGCAGTGCTTAGCGTCTTTCCCCTTGCAATGCTTCAACTCTGCACCCCACTGATGCTCATGCTGGCTCCCAAGTCAGCGTGCATAAATCTGAGTTTTATGCAGCTCCTAAAGGAGAATCATCGGCTTCAGCCATCGTAATTCCATAATCAAGCAGATTGAGGTGGTGATAGTGAATCTGTAAAGGTCGGGATGTCACAGAGTCAATCTGCTGTTTGATGAATCCTATAATTTTGTTAAAAATGAAAGGTCCCACGCTAACCAAAAGTAAAAGGCTAATTATCGGTCTAACAAGAGGCATGAGAAGAGAAAACATAGATGACTGCCACCAAGAATCAGCATCAGATGAGAATTTCTGTTTCTTAAGGGAAAAGCTGATTTCATGAAGTTTTTTAACCTGTTCCTTAACAACACCAGACTCATTAACATAGTAGCAACATTCTTCATCTAAAAAAAAGATAGGTCCCTCCTTTATCAGCTGTAAGTAAGTCTAAAGATAGACGGTTTTGGAGTGTGACCTGGGCCAGAGAAGAAAGTTGTCTCTGGAGTGAGGCTAGAAACTCTGCTGAAGCTCCTATAGCTAATTCAAACTGCTGACTAAGGGAAGAATAGGAATGTATTGAATGCCCCAGAGATCCGCCAGCAAGCCCTGCAGCAACTGGGGAGGAAGTGAGAGCAATGCCTGCCACTGAGGGAAGGAATACTGTGCGTTTTTTACGATGTAGGGGACCTAGTGCCCTTTGGGTGACATCTGCAGGCATCAACACATTTAATTGAGGCACAAGCATGACTGGAAGACACAGCTGAGGGGAATCTTCTGAGAGAGAAAAGGTTTTTGTCAGAGTCCCATTGCACCAAATAAAAATGCCAGGGGGAGTGACAGGGATATTCTTACAGGAAGTGGAGTTGCAAAGGGACATATTAGGTGTGGATAGGCAGAAAGGGAGGCGTGATGTAGTTTCATATAGATCAATGTCTGGGATAAAACCTAGATCCTCAGTAGATGTTGTTTTGGTCCAGTTGGGTTCTAACACTGGAACCGCAGCAAGGGGGAGCCTGTCTAGGGCAGCACAAAGAAAACAATGGCTAAGATTGCTTATTCCACTAATGCTGGCCAGCAACAGCCCTTCTCGCATCAGGCTTAACCAAAAAAAGGGTTTGGCTTTTAAGGCTGGTGCAAGTTGTTGATTAAGAAGTTCCTCTTGATGTTGAATGTTAATATGAACCATTGATTGGACCTGGATATAGGTCCACCAAATATAGATATGGCTATTGGCAGAAGGAACATAGTAACTTGTATAGGCACCTCCTCGAACCTTAGAGGTCCAGCGGTGGTTCCACAGGTCCCAGATGATCAAAGAGCACAGGTCATTGGTTTTAAAAAGACTGTGTTTCTCAAAGATGGTTTTTAAGGTGGCCTAGCTATCATGGGCCCACTGGGAAATATGGTATCTACATGTTTTATAAGGACATCCCCTACTTTGTTCTACATATGAATTTTTACAATAATCTAGGATTTGATCATAGAGAAAGTGTACCATAGGCCACTTTCCTATATTAATTTTTTGAACTATGGAAAATTTAGGGAAAGGTGTTTGGCATCCTGTAAGGGGGCAGTCAGCAGTTGCCAGAAGGGCACCCTTCCAGTTTTTGCCTTTGTAGGCCGCAGCGTGCTCTGTCCAATTATCAATCAGGAAAAAGCACCAGACAAAAGGTGAGGAAGCAGATGGGGCTTTCTTTGATTCTCCGGGCAATGTAGCAAGGCTCATCCAGACCGTCATCACAAGGAACATCATCTTGGGGGGGGGGCATCTTCACCTAAAACTTAAAAATAAAAGAAACCTCAGGGGTTGATAAACTCCCTGGGAAAACTATTAGCCTTATCAATTTGTTTGACAAGTCTTTTAGGCAGCTAAAAGGCAGCATCATTCTTGGTGTCAAAGACACAAAGTGATCCTCTTGTCCATATGAGAACTGGGTCAGGACCGCTTCACATGATTGAAAGGGTATCTTTCCACATAATTGAGGCAAAGCCATTATCAGTCTTTGGATGCCAGAGATGGTCGGTGGCTGACTTGCCATTTATGTCTAAGGTTAAAAAATTAAGCACAAATAATGTATGATTTAAAACATTTCTGTGTGACCCTTTTGTGGGATACAAATCCCCCTTTTTTAGTTTGTGAAGAACAGCCTTTAATGTTTGATGAGCACACTCAACAATACCTTGTCCTTGAGGAGTGTAAGGAATACCTGTAACATGTTTAATCTGTAATTGAGCACAGAACTGTTGAAACTTGGCACCTGTATATCCAGGGCCATTGTCTGTTTTAATAACTTTGGGCTTGCCCAGGACAGAAAGACAAGTTAGCACATGGGTGATATCATTTTTTCCAGCCTCCCCTGCCTGAAGAGAGGCAAAAATAAACGCACTAAAGGTATCAATTGTGACATGAATATACTTAAGTTTGCCAAATTCTGCAAAATGTGTAACATCCATTTGCCAAATCTCGTTAGGAATCAAGCCTCGAGGATTAACCCTGAGGTGAGGGACGGGGAGTAATGTGACACAGGCAGGGCATTGTTTAACAATTTGGCGCGCCTGTTCCCGTGTCAGCCCATAACGCAATCGTAAAGTCTGGGCATTTAAATGATGTATGGCATGGGCCTGTTTCGCCTGATCAACCTTATCTACAAGGGCAGGGAATGCAAGGCAAGTAGCAGTGTCAGCACAGGCGTTTCCCTCAGACAAAGGGCCGGGCAGGTCAGAATGTGCCCTAAGATGCCCAACATAAAAGGGATGTTGTCTGGACATAATTAACTTTTGAAGTTGTAAAGACAAAGGCGCTGCATTTGTAGAGGGCTTGATAAAAGGAACAGTTTTTAAATGGGAATAGAATTAGCAATATAAGCACTATCAGTATACAAATTAAAGGAGCAGTCTTTCAACAATTGGGAGACCTGAATTACTGCATAAAGTTCAACAAGCTGAGCAGAGGAATAGGGAGATTTAACAGATCTTGATTGGCCATCTATAACATAAGCTGCCATACCATTAGAGGAACCATCTGTAAAGACTAGGCAGGCGGCAGTTATAGGATGAGGGGAGATAACCTTAGGAAACAAGAAGTGGTGAATCCTCATAAATTGAAGAACCTTATCAGCAGGATAATGATTATCTATAATTCCCCCAAAAGAGGAACAAACTACAGGCCAATCATCAGTGGTCTGCATCAACCAATCTAATTGATCTTTTGTATAAGGTACAATTATTTTATCAGGATCCCTGCCAAAGTATTGACAACTCTGTCTGCGTCCCATCAATATTAATTCTGCTATTAACAAAGTATATGGTGCAAGAATCTTGGAGGGAGAGGCAGAGAGATGTACCCACAAATGAGGTCCCTCTTGCCAAAGAACACCAGTAGGCATATAGGATGTGGCACAAACAATAAGAGAAAAGTTTTTATCATAAGAAATAAAGGAGACACCTTGCTTTTCAATGGCTTCATTTACTACACGAAGAGCCTTTAAAGCCTCTGGCATAAGGCTTCAAGAAGAAGAAGGATCAGGATCACCTCTTAAGATGTCAAAAACTGGTTTTAACTCTCCAGTAGTAAGTCTTAAATATGGCCTTATCCAATTAATATCCCCCAATAATTTTTGAAAGTCATTAAGAGTTCTCAGGTGGCCTATTTTAAGGCATGGTTTCTGAGTTAGAATTTTCTGATGTTGTAATTCAAAACCCAAGTAAAAATAAGGATATTGTAATTGAATCTTATCTGGAGCAATCTGAAGGCCCTTGGATGTCAGCCTATGTGACAATTCTTGGCAGCAATAAAGCAATTGAGCCCTATCTGGCCCTGCCATAAGAATGTCATCCATGTAATGAAGTAGATAAAGAAAATGCCATTTACTTTGAAGGGGGTCAATTATTTGAGCCACAAATTTTTGGCAAAGGGTTGGGCTATTAGCCATGCCCGGGGGAGAACTCTCCATTGAAAACAAGGCATAGGCCCTTTAAAATTAACTACTGGCAGGCTGAACGCAAACCTCTGTCTATCTTGTGGATGCAGGAGAATGGTAAAGAAACGGTCTTTAAGGTCTATCACCACCTTATGGTATCCAGCAGGGATGGCCACGGGCATAGGCAACCCAGGCTATAGGGCTCCCATGACCACCATTTGTTCATTTATTTTTCTTAAATCCTGTAGCAGCCTCCATTTACCAGATTTTTTTTTTATGACAAATATAGGTGTATTCCAGGAGGGAGGTGGTAGGTTCAATATGACCAGTGGGAAGTTGTTCCTGTACTAACAAGGAAGCCACAGCTAATTTTTCAGAGGTGATAAGCCATTGATCAGCCCATACTACATCAACACTTTTGCAAATAATTTTGTCTGCATGGGGTACAGGAAAGTCAATGGCTCTTAGGAAAATTTTTCTGAGCCCAAGCCTGTGAAATCAGTTTTTTTTGTGTTATTGTTATAGGTTCTTTTATTCCCTGTGAATGTTTTTCTAATCCCTGTCCAGGGAGGAAACCTTGTCTTAACATTTGTTTAGTCACAACATCGTTTGGACTACATAAAATAAGATTTAACTGGGCAAGGATATCTCTTCCCCAGAGATTAACTGGCAAGCCTAGCACAACATAAGGCTGAACAGTGCCATGGTTACCTTCTTCATCAGGACGAGGTTAAAATCTTAGAACTCTGTTGAGGATTGGTAGACTGTCCAATACCTTTGAGATGGGTCAGGGAAGTTGTAAGGGGCCAAGCAGAAGGCCAATGTTTCTCAGAGATAATTGTGGCATCTGCCCCAGTATCTATGAGACCTTCAAAAGTTTTTCCATCCAATTTTAATTTGAGTGAGAGCCTATCCTGAGTAATCTGTTGAACCCAATAGGCGTCTGAAGAGCCAAAATCACTTGCACCTCTGGATTGTTGAAAAAAATTTTGACTAGAGTAGTTGAAAGGGAACAGGAGTAATTGTGCAATCCTCTGTCCTGATTGTATGGTTATTGGACCAGAGGTGGAAGAAACTAAGATTTTTATCTCTCCTGTATAATCATTATCAATCACGCCAGGAAACACATGTAAACCTTGAAGAGTGGAGCTGGCACGACCAAGAAGAAGTCCAAAAGTGCCATGAGGCAAAGGACCGAAAACTCCAGTGTTTAATATTTGAGTTCCCATCTCAGGGGTTAATACTGAACTGGTGGAGGAACAGAGGTCCAATCCTGCACTATCTGCTGTTGCACTGCAGAGGGAGGCAACGCTCGAGCAATTGTCACTTGGAGGGGTATAGCCCCAGGGGTTTGCCTGTTTTATGGGGCCTGGGGCTGGCCCCTCTGGAAGTTTCCCGGCATCAGGGCCAGGGGGTTGCCTAGAGTGTCCTGGAATGACAATCTGCAATCCAATGTCGGCCCTTGTTACAGTGAGTGCAAAGGGGTGGAAGACGAGAGGAGGAACACCAATCCAAAGGGATGTGGAATGGCTGAGACCCAGGCACTTTAATAGGCCAGTCTCTGGCAAAATGTCCTGGCTGTCTACAGGTGGAGCAAGTGTTGTTGGATGACTGTGGGGGATGAGTTTCTCAGAGGGCCATTTCGATGGCTACCCCAATTGCGTGGGAGGAACCAATCCCTGGACATAATCGTATGTAATCAAAAACTTCCTTGCTAGCACAGTGAGGTCTAATTGCAGCCTGACAAGTGGGGTTGGCGTTTTTAAAAGCTAGGTGTTTAATAAATGCACTCTCGTTCTCATCACCCCCGACAATTCTTTCTGCAGCCTCATTAAAGCGACTAATAAATTCACTATATGGCTCGTCTGGGCCTTGGTGAATCTTAGCAAGGGAGGTAGTGGCTGACCCCTTAGAAGGCAGGCATTTCCACGCCTTAGTGGCAGCAACTTGTATCTGAGTCAATAAACCAGGCAGGAAACGTGCCTGCCTCTCATTGGTATCATAGGGACTGCAACCCAGCAGCTTATCTTTGGTCCATGATTGTGAGTGCCTGCTCTCTAAATTCCTTAATGCAGTCTCGCAGCAATTTCCCACAAATTCTGTTTTCCATAAAACAAAATCACCCCCAGATAGAGTAGCTCTGGCAAGTTGGAACCAATCTTTGGGGGTTAACCATTGTTCTCCTAAATTTTCTACCTGAGAGAGTGTAAAAGGCGCCACTGGGCCATAAAGAGACATGGCAGATTTCAGTTCTTTGATATGTTTAAAATTCAAGTGCTGATACTGTTGGCTAGCCCTAGGAATAACATCATCCTTGTCGGCCTCTTCTTCCTCTCTATCAACCTCCTCTTCACCCTCCCCCTCATCTGACTTAAGTAATGGCACACTTTCAGCAGTGGCAGCAGCGCCAAGCTGTTCTCTTCTACTGGAGGACGTGGGCGCAGTATCAGTAATTTCAGAAGGGTTATTTTTAGATTTAGTTTGAGAAGGAAGGACAGGAAAAGCCGCTTTTACTTTCCCTTTAAGATGAGAAGCTGCGGCAGGCTTCTCAGTGAGAGGTAGCAGGAGGCTTTTCTTGAATGGAGAGAGTGTGGCCTGAACCTCAAGGTCCAGAGAGTGAAGTTCTTTAAGTAGATTTAAATGTTCCCTATGTTGATTTAAGTAACCCTTTAAAGCCTGGTTTTTATGAGAGAGAGCGGTCCTGGCCAACTCAAGATTATCTGGGACAACATCAGCGCAAATGCTTGGTGCTGTTTTAAGGAAAGGTTCAGTATCATGAAGGCCATTAAGAACTGGAGCACACAGGGGATATGGGGGAGGGCTCAAAAGGAGCAAGTACAGGGGGCCAGTCAGAGTTATGATTTTTGGACATCTGTTCCCCCACAATCTCAGTGTCCCCATGGGGCTATGAGTCAAGTGTTTTGATCTGTTTTCTAAGAGAGGTGTATACATTAATTTTTGGCCCTGCAGCCAAGGAAGCAGCGGGGGAAATAGCGGTGGGAGAAACAGAAGTAGCAAGAGGAGGCAAAGAGGGCATATCTGACTTTTGTTCTTCCTCTAATGGGGGCATGTCAATGGAAACAGAACCACATGAGGAAGGGGACCTGGATGAGGACTTAAGAACACACTCTTCCTCAGGCACAACTTTTTGAATATCAGAGGAGTGTTCATGAACCTTAAGAACTTCATTAATAAGATTCCAGTATGACATTGCCTATACAGGAATTCTCTGTGGACCAAGAGTTTTATAATGATCCTGTAGACATTCTCCTATCTGGCGCCAACGAACCGTGCTTATGGCTCCTTCTTTGGGGAACCATGGACAAATGTCCTGAATGAATTCAAAGAAACGCCTTAGATCTTTCTTTTTAACTCTGGTACCTCGAATCTCAAGAGACTCTTTGAGTCCTTGTAAAAAGGCTTCATGGTCACTTAACGTTTGTCCCATGATTCTGTACTATTTTATACAACTTCAACACAATTTTTTCTATTTTAACTTTATCTTATTCTACACAATTCTCACACAATAAAATATCTTTGTTTTCTCTTAACTTATATCACTTCCACCTTTTCACAGTGGAGGATCTCTTTTTTCTTCGTCTTTGTTACTTTAATTTACAAAGACTCTAATCTACATAAACATCTTTTACTATGAGTTTATATTACTTCGAGTCCTTTTCATATAAACTCATTGATCTGTGATACTGATTCACGGCTTTCTCACAGATTAGTCCCTTTCACTGGAGTATCCCTCATCCTGAAGGAAAAGTTTCAGTGAATAAGCTTTCCTATTTTTTCCTTTCCTCTGGAAAAAGCATCTGTCTCTTTCATGTGTCACTCACCTCTCTCCAGGAGTCTGCTTCTTCAGTCAGGTCACTCCGAGAATGTCTCCGCTCTATAAGATCCTCAATAGGATCACCTGGGCCAGGCTTTTCCGTGACATAATGTCCGGCAGTGTGCGTGATCCCGTTCCTCAGTCCCGCATCTGGGTGCCAACTGTGAAGAGTTAACTGTCCCATCCTTCCTGGGGGACCCTCCTGGGAAGCTATTGACCATGGTCTGCACCTGAGGCCAGTGGCGGAAAGATGACAGGAAACGAGAAATACTTTGGAAGCAAGTCAAATACCCAATCAAGCTTCGACTCCGTTATTTCTAAGCCCATATATAAGCACTTAGAGAGGGAAGTGGGGGGAGTAGAGAGGTTACTTGAGGTCACTACAAGGCGGGGAAGAGACAGAGGGAGAGAAGTTCTCAGGGCCGCTTAATTGCAGCCAAGTATTACACCTCTGTAAATCAGCATAACAAGCCTCAAGATAGCAGGACATCTTAAGGTTTCTTTGGAGCCACAGGCTACTATAAACAAATTGTCTATTGCCTGTAGGAGACAGCTGCAGTGGGGCGGAATCAAAGGAATGTCTGCTAAAGCCTGGAACCCTCTGGCTAGCTGATTAAGAGCAAGGCCTCAGGTTCAAATGAGGCCATTTGGTCTCCGACATCTTCTCTCTTTTTATTTACTTTAAACCCAAGCTCAAAATACAGCCACTTAGATACTCCCTCCCCCAAGGCTAAGGGAGATTCAGGAGAGAAGCTCGCCTACCGCCAGCATGATCCTGTTCCTGAAAAATAAGAGGAGTCATCGTCAGCTGAAGAAACCCTGATAGACACAGAGGACTGTAGGTCTAACACAACAGAATCCATCTCACTGTATGCTCAGTGGCTACAGTGTATATGGGGTGCCATTGATGGGAGCCCATGGAGCGATGTTGGAGAACAAGCATCACAGGCATCCAGAAAGAGTCCCCCTGCACCTGGTGCTGTGTCTGTGTGGTAGCATCATTCAGCAAGCCCTTTGCTAGAATCTGAAGTTTACAACTGCAACACGATGACACAGTGGTCCTCACAAATGCTGCTCATGCCTGCAACACTGTGTGTTGACGGCAGCTTTAAGAATCAAGGCCATATTCATATAGGAACACCCTGTATCACAAGAAACTCAAATAAACCTTGGAACATTTTGGGCAAGCACACCCAGGATCATTTCTGTTTTGACTGAAGCAAAAGGACTTAGGAAAATGAGTATAAGTGTTGGGACAGTGAGATGACTCAGTGTACAGGTGCCTGTTACCACCTTTAAGACCGAAGTCGGATCCATAGGCTCCATATTGTACAAGAAAAATGGATTACTCAAGTTGTATTCTGACCTGCAGACATGTGCTTTGAGAAATATGCAGATATGTGTGTGTGTGTGTGTGTGTGTGTGTATTCAAAGCATATATATATACATATATATTTGTCATATGTATAATATGTATATACAAATGGCATTGCAATGACCAATTGTAATGTATCACTTGAGAATATGAAAAAAAAGTCTTTAAATATTATTTCAAGCAATATACACAGCAGGACCCTTTTCAGAAACATCAAAAATGTTGAAAAGAAGGAAATACTTCACATAAAAATGTGAAAAGGAACAAAGCGAAACCACACTTACGTTTATACTGTTATGTGAGATGTTCACACATGTCTGCTACAACATGGCTCTGACAGTGATGAGCACAGGCGAAGCAGATACTGATGGGCTGAGGAAATGTCATCTGTGTGAGACCTGATTGCAGAGGGTCTACTGCCTGGCCTAGTCACAACAATGAGGAAGTCAGAGCATGGTGCCTAAGGAGGCCAGTTCCTCTTCCTGTGGGGCTGCTGAAATGTGACCAGGTCATAACTATAGCCCTGCCTCCAGGGCCACACCCTGTTTCCAATCCCTTCAGAAAGGCTCTGTAGCTCTGCCCTCAAGCACAGTGGCAGCCTCTGAGAGGAGATGCAATGATCTTCCCCTTCACAGCCCTGCTCTGTCTTGGTGAGATGTGAGGGAGAGGGGGAATAATGAAGTCTAGAAAGTATCCTGGCCTGTAGCTGAGCACTCTCCCATCAGGAAACCTCAGAGGCTTAGGTGTTTATGCAGAGGGAAGGAACTGATGAAGTTTCAGAAACAAACCTCTTACAGCAAACTCTCTTCCAGGCCTGCCCCTGGGCCTCAGGATCTCAGTGCTAGCAGGTGAGTGTCTGAAGCTTCCCTGACCCACTCCTCTCTTCATAGATAGGATCTATGCCTGGGCAGTGATGGCAAACAACACTTGTGTGTTAGTCCTAAGGGTAACCTGAGGGTGATGGGGGTAAGGACTGCAATCAGAAAACGGATGTCCAGAATCCTGCCTGCTCTGTTTCTTGCAGGGTTCCTCCGTAAGCCTATCCTCAGAGTACAGCCAGACTCTGTGGTCTCCACACAGAGTAAGGTGATCTTCATCTGTGAGGGGACCCAAGGGGCCAAAACTTATTGTCTCTATAAAGAAGGAAACGGAAATCCATGGTGCAAAGAAATTCTAACAAAGCCTGGGTACAAGGTTGAATTCTCCATCTCAAAAATTGACGAGTACCACGCAGGACGTTACCACTGTTATTATCAGATCCGTGGTCAATTGTCAGAGGACAGTGATGTCCTGGTGCTGGTGGTGACAGGTGAGAAAAAAACAATGGCCCATCCTCAGGCTTCACTGTCAAGAAGTCAGGCTGATCTCAGTGGTGCAACTCCACCTCACAGCCCT
>CM052717.1:6876745-6909761 GCA_028551405.1 Uromys caudimaculatus | reverse complement strand
TTACCACTGTTATTATCAGATCCGTGGTCAATTGTCAGAGGACAGTGATGTCCTGGTGCTGGTGGTGACAGGTGAGAAAAAAACAATGGCCCATCCTCAGGCTTCACTGTCAAGAAGTCAGGCTGATCTCAGTGGTGCAACTCCACCTCACAGCCCTTGAGGATAACAAGGCCTGACACATTTTATTGATTCTGCCTTCTATCCTAGGAGTTCACAGTAAACCCAGCCTGTCAGCCCAACCCAGCCCTGTGGTGACCTCAGGACAGAAGGTTACCCTCCAGTGTGTGTCAGGGCAGAATTATGACAGGTTCACTCTGACTAAGGAAGGACCACAGAAGCTGTCCTGGAGGCAGGACTCGCAGTATAACTATGTTACTGGGAATTCTGAGGCCTTCTTCTCTGTGCATCCAGTGATCTCCAATGAGAGGTGGACATTCAGATGCTACAGCTATGGCAGTCACAACCCACAAGTGTGGTCAGAACCTAGTGACCCCCTGGAGCTCCTTGTCTCAGGTGAGGAACCACAGACTTTTCATTCAATGATGAGGTGAAACAGTCTCAGGGAGGCCTTGATGTTGTGTTTTATACAAAAGAGAGAGCCAGGATATGTTTTGTAAAGCCAGGTATGGTGACGAATGAGGGGTGCCTCTGAGGACCCATCCCTCACCCCTGAGGTACCAGCCATATGACAGATACGGTATAGAATAGAGTTTATTTATGGACATAGGAAAGGGAGTTAAATAGAGACAGAAAGACAGAAAGAGAGGGAGAGGCCAGCCAGGAAGAGGATAGAGAGGGGGATGGGAAAGGAACAGAAGGGAAAGGGGTCACAGAGAGAAAAAGGCGGAGAGAATAAGAGAGTGAGGAGGGGCCGAACACCCCTTTTATAGTAAACCAGGCCTACCTGACTGTTGCCAGATAGATGTTAGGAAGAGCCTAGAAAGAATGCTAACACTTGATGTGTTCTGTGTGTAAGGAACAGGGCTCTTTAGCCCAGTGACAGAGAGCACAGGAGACAATATAACCAGAGATACAGATTTCAATGCAGAAAGTAGTACTACAACCCAGGATGTCCAGGAGTGAGATGAGTCTTCACAGGTCTCTGTCCTACTCTGGATCACCTTGAATGCCATCCTTCTCCAAGTGTGACTTTCTCTGTACCACTCTCAAACAGAACCACCTGCTTCTCTCCTCCTTCCTTGCAGGAAACCTCCCCAAAGCCATCATCAAGGCTGAGCCAGGCTCTGTGATCACTGCCACTAGTTCCATGACCATCTGGTGTCAGGGGACCCCTGATAAAGACATTTATTTTCTGCATAATGAGAGAAGCCAAACAACCTGGAGCACACAGACCCTACCAGAGCCTAGGATCAAAGCCAAGTTCTTCATCCCTTCTGTGACAAGAGAACATGCAGGGCAATATCGCTGTTATTGTTACAGCTCAGCTGGTTGGTCAGAGTCCAGTGACACCCTAGAGCTGGTGGTGACAGGTGAGGGGACAGTCAAGTTCAAAACTGCAGGCTCTGCTCTCAGGAGTATTCCCCTCTCACAGAGTGGTCCAAGAGAACATTGTGACTATGTGAGAATATGTAACAGACTGCCTCCTTCTCTCCTAGGAATCTATGACTACTATGAACTCAGGCTGTCAGTATTGCCCAGTCCTGTGGTGACAGTGGGCAAGAACTTGACACTCCACTGTGCCTCACATAGTCGCTATGATAAATTTGTTCTCACCAAGGAAGATCAGAAGTTCACCAGCTCACTGGACACACAGTATAGACCCTCTAGTGAACAGTACCAAGCACTGTTTGTTATGGGACCCATGACCCCAAACCACACGGGGACATTCAGATGTTACGGTTACTACAAGAATACTGCACAGTTGTGGTCAGTACCCAGTGAGTCCCTGGAAATTTACATCTCAGGTGAGTCAGCACCATCGTTCTCCAATCATTCTGAGAACTTAAGCCCTTTGCTTTCCTTGCCCCTACTGCGGAGTTGCAAGTAGACAAGAGATAAATGGAGAGCCTGTGCTCTCGATCACAGCCCTGCTTGGGGAGAAGCTGTGACATGTGCTGGGCAGGATGGGAGGGCACAGGTGTTTGGTAAGAACCAAATCAGTCCATAACTGTCATCTTCCCCCTAGGGCTGTCAACGAAGCCCTCTCTGCTGACTCACCAAGGCCATATCCTGGACTTTGGAATGAATCTCACCCTGCAATGTTTCTCTGAAATCAACTATGACAGATTTGCTCTGTACAAGGTGGGGGGAACTGACATCATACAGCATTCTAGCCAGCAGACCAACACTGGGCTCTACATGGCCAACTTCACACTGGGCTATGTGAGCAGCTCCACAGGAGGCCAGTACAGATGCTATGGTGCACACAATCTCTCCTCTGAGTGGTCGGCCTCCAGTGACCCCTGGACATCCTGATCACAGGTGAGGAACTCAACAGACTCAGTCAGGTACCTAGATCTCCTGAGACTCTCATGGGGGAGTCCTGTAGCTGAGGGCTGGGGAGGAACAGCTGCAGAAAGAGGAGAGCGGGAGGTGAGCTCAGTCAGACAAAAGAGACAGAGACCCAGGATCTCAGGGGAAATCATGTGTGGTCTGAGCTCAGAACAAGGAAGCCTGCCTCTCATCATCCCTCTTCTGTTTAGGACAGCTCCAAATCACTCTTTCCCTCTCAGTGAAGCCTAACTCCACAGTGCACTCAGGAGAGAACGTGACCCTGCTCTGCTGGTCAAGGAACAGCATGGACACTTTCTTTCTGTCCAAGGAGGGATCAGCACAACAACCCCTACGACTAAAATCAAAGTCCCAAGGTTGGCAGTCCCAGGCCGAATTCTCCATGAGTGCTGTGACCTTCCATCTCTCAGGCACCTACAGGTGCTATGGTTCTCAAGACTCAGCTCTCTACCTGTTGTCCTATGCCAGTGCCCCTGTGGAGCTCACAGTCTCAGGTGACGGATCCTGACATCTCAGTGTGAATCACAATCCACATTGTAGCAGAGCTGTTTACTTGGGTAGGATTAAGGTGACAAAAGGAAGTCTTTGTCAGAAGACACATTACCTGGCAGAGGAGAGGATGCCAGCAGTGGTCCCTCAAGTAATGTCCACTCTGTCCTCTATTGTCATCTAGGTTTGGAGTATCGATTTTGAGGAACTTAAGGTGGGGGTTTACAGGGCAGATTGAGGACAGTGAGCAAAGTGAGGATCCTGGGCTTGCATCTAACCTTCATCCTCTTCTTAATCTGTTTCCTAGGACCCACCAGAACCTCCACCCTGCCACCCACAATGTCCATGCCAACAAATGGTCAGTATGAGGCACCTCTGTGCAGCCAGTATGCTCCAACCCCAGGCTGCCAGGGAGATCTTGGCCCACCAAGGAACTCATTTCTCTCTCACTTCAGCTCATGAATGCAGGAAGCAAACAAAGATCCCAACAGAGACCGCAGAAGCTGTGGCATAGCGGTTGGGCTACAAAAGGGGGCATTCGAAGAGAAATATTTATGCTCAGCATGGGGTATGGGGCAGATGTGGGAAGTTGAAAGCAGGGAACACAGACACTCAACTCCCCAACCTGCCCCTAAGTCTCTGAGAATAAACCTACCACATGCATGGAGTCAGGCCTCAGAGGGATGATAAACACTCTGTTAGAATATGATCCAGATGAGCAACGGCTAGTTAGAGTCTTCAGAGCTGTTTCTAGAACTTAACTTTGTTAAGTCTTTCTCTGAGGCTTCTGTTCCTGAGCATACATGGAAGAAGCCTGGACCATATGTATTAAGATTTTTGATTTTTGATTTTTGTGTGTGTGTTCTTAGATTTGTTTCCCTTTTTTTTTTTCTGTGCTGGCCTTAGTTGTAAACTCTCATGACAAAGAAGGCCTCCAGAATCAGATTCTACAGTGGGACAGTATAAAAATATGGCGACATGTGCAAGGGTGGGACATGGGGCCGTGGCACGACGACATTTAGGCTCCTTCCCTCTAACACATGGGACTCGGCACTGGTGCTTTGAGTGGGGCTGGAAGTCAGAGTCCCTGAGTTCAACTCCCAGTTCTGACACTTGCAGTCAGGTAATCTGAGGCAGGTGAACTGGCTGGATAGGAAAAGAGACAATTCCATGGTGCATGATTGTGAGGATGGGAGATGATGTGTGCAGAGAACCACCATGTGCCTGTCACACAGCAGGTGCTCAGGTAAGCAGCAATGGTTTGCACTCATGGTGTCACTTGTGCCTCAGGTCTGCAAGGGTACCTGAAGGCTCTGATTGGAGTGTCTGTGGCCTTCCTCCTGTTCCTCTTCATCCTCATCTTCATTCTTCTCCGACGAAGACATCAGGGAAAATTCAGGAAGGATGGTGAGGAGGGTATGTGTGACTTGGGTCTCAGGAGATGGGATGTTCCCCTAGGAACATCCAATTGGGGGCTCAAGACACCAGTCATAGGGAAACCATGAACTGGGGCAGGGTAGCTTAGAAACACATTCACATGTCAGACCACAGGGCATTTCTCAGAACCTGTGAAATATCAGGTAGTCTGTGAACTTTACCATATTCCAGGACAGTTGCTCATTCACGCTTTTGTTGCAAAGTTACCTTCTCTCCTTCCCTGTACATGCGTGGGGAGGGGCTTCCACCCTCCTAGCTGAGACTCCTCTTTCCTGCAGCCCAGAAAGAGAAAGAATTGCAACTTCCTGCAGGAGCTGCAGAGCACATAACCAGAGACAAAGGCCACCAGAAGAGGTAAATCACAGTTAGAGATCTAGATCCCTGCCTGCCTGACACATCTCACTGCTAAGTGACATCTCCTTGTTCCTCCAGGTCCATGCCAAATGCTGCCACCCAGGAAGAAAGCCTTTGTGAGAAAAAGAGGGTTGTGGGGGGGAGAGATGTCTGAGGTTTCAAAATTGCAGAGGTGGTGGAGACATCCTGAGGGTTTCCCTCTCTGGGATTGAACTTCACAGGATGGAACAAGGGATGTCACAACTTTCTCTGGTTCTCTGTCCCTACCTAGAGCAAGGCGGGAAACTAGGAGTCTGAGATATCCCTAGATTCAGGTCAATATACATTCTGTTTGTTCTGCTATGACAGATGCTTCAGTGGAGAACATGCAACCTGAAGATGGTGTGGAACTGAACAGTTGGGTAAGGTTCCCGGTCCCATTCTATAGTTCTAAAACTTGGGGCTCAGTTTAGTACAGGGGTCTTCTTCTCCCTCCCTCAGCTCTCAGCAATATCCACAGCTGACCTCTCTCCTCTCTGTTCCTTCTGCCAGCAACTGCCTCCTGTATGCTATGAGCTCACTCATTCCTCCTGTCTTGTCATCTGTCTTATTCTCTTCTGAGGGGAAGCCTTGGTGGAGAAGCCCAAAGAGACATCTAAGGAACAAGCAACTGCCATCTGGGAACACATCAGAACAAAAGGAACTCAGACAGCTATATTAGATTTTGTGTTTTAGTTTGTATATGGGTGTTTTGCCTGCATGTATGTCTCTGCATTACATGCATATTGATGCTCCAAGAGGCCAGGAGATCATGTGAGGTACCCTAGAACTAGGGTTATAGACGAGTATAGGCTGCCATGTGGACTCAGGGAGCCAAACCTGGGTCCTCTGCAAGAGAAGGCAGTGTTCTTAACTGTAGAGACATCTCTTCAACTCCCAGAAACCATTTTCAGGAAGATGAACTCTGTGGCTGAATCCAAGGCAGTTTAGAATGTTAGGTTAAGCCAGAACTATAGGAAGGAAGCCCAGGATGAACCTCAGAGAGGCAATAATCTAAACAGGTCATTTCAGCCATGCTATGAAAACTGAACACAGGAAATTCCCCAGGGGAACATGGAGATGGTATGAGTACCTCACTACTTCCCTGCTACAGAGACCCCCTGAGGAAGATCCCCAGGGAGAGACATATGCCCAGGTGAAACCCTCCAGGCTCAGAAGGGCAGGACCTTTCTCACCTTCTGTCATGTCAAGGGAACAGCTGGACACAGAATATGAACAAGCAGAAGAGGACCAAGAGGTGGACAGTCAGGTGAGTCCTGTCCTCCAAAGACCTGCAGGTTCCCCAAGCCAAGCATATATCTTCCTGTCACCCTCTCCCACTCCAGGTCGTCGAATCTGAGGAGCCCCAGGATGTGACCTATGCCCAGCTGTGCAGCAGGGCACTCAGACAGGGGACAGCGGCACCTCCTCTCTCCCAGGCAGGGGAAGTCCCAGAGGAGCCCACTGTATATGCTGCTCTGGCAGCTGCTCCTCTAGGGGCAGTTCCCAAGGAGAAGGAGCAACAACATTCTGCCTGCCAAAATGACTAAGAGAGACCTACAAGAACTCCTGGAACCTATTAAATCCTGACTGCACTTTTAGTAGCATCACAGTTTGGAAATAAAGCCAGAGATTTTTCAATAATCACATGAAGTGAGAAATGAAATAGAAGGGAAGGTTTTACATGGAGTGATAACTTTCATGATATTTATCATGAAATGAAAAAATGTACCCCACAGTTTCACAGCCCCAAAATTCCAACAAATGGGAAGCTGAGGCAGAATTGCCTTTGTTTTGTGGTGATAGTGAGATACCTAGTGACTTTCATGATAGCCTGGGCTACAGAGTGAGCCATGTTACAAATAACATTAGACTCCAAAGGCCAGGGAGGAGGTTGCACCTAAAGTCCTATCAGTTTGGAGGAGTGAAAAGGAGGGTCAAGAGGTCAAGGCCATCTTTAGCCACGTAGCCTAGGAGGATGAGACTAGCCTGAAACACACTAGACACTGTAAAAATAGATAAATAAGCAAATGAGGTTTGGCAGTGCATGCCTTCAACCTCAGCACTAAGAAAGTAGAGACAGGCAGATTTAAGCAAATTTCTGTGAGTTCAGGGCCAGATGGTCTACATAGTAAGCTCCAATACAGCGAGGGACATATACAGAAATCTTGTCTCAAAATACAGAAATAAAATAGGGCCAGTAGGATGGATCAACAATAGAGGCACTTGCAATCAGCACTAACCTCCTAAGTTCAATCAGCAGGAACAGTAGAAGGAGAAATCAGACTCCAAGAATTATGTTCTCACTTCTACGTAAGTCCTCGATGTCCTTCGCACACCCGATAAGGAATTAAAACATAAATTAAAAAATAAACAAACAAATAACAACAACTGAAAACTTGGTATAGTAGTGTAAATTTCTAATCAAAAGAAAGCTGGCTTCAAACATGCTATTCTCCTGCCTCAGCTCCTTGCCTGTACAACACTATATTCATTACTTCCTCAATGGTTTATTTTGTTTTATTTAGGTGTATGTATGTGTGTCTGTGTGAGTATATGTCATGTGTGTACAGGTGTCCATGCAGGACAGAGAGGACCTTGGAACTGGAGAAGAGGTGTTATGAGCTGCACTCTGGTGGTGCTGAGAACTGAACTCCAGTCCTCAGCAAGTGCTCTGCAGGCTCTTCCCCACAGAGCCATCTCCACAGCCTTGTTATATTTCTTTAAAAAGTAGTAACAGGATCCCGTTGCCCTTCTGGTCTGCAACTCCACCTGCACCTAGGCAGATCCTTGTGCCTGCTCTCCAACCCAATAGCCCTATCTGTCTCTCCAGGAGATCTACCCTATCCAGGAACACAGTTGAGGCCACCGACCCAATACACATGTCATCTTGGACCCCACAGTGCTCAGCAGATGTGGAAGCTGTTCTGCCCTGCTGGAGCCCTTTGGGTCTGCATCTCTATAGTCACCTTTGGAAGATCAGTGTACCCACTCTCCCACCACTTAGCCCTGCCTGTCTCCCAGAAGAACTGCTATAATCACAGACACAGGAGGCCTGCTCTAACCAGGGAGACAGGAGGCCTGGTCTAACAAGAGACAGCATTGCCTGCTTCCTAGGAGGCCTGCTGTAACCTGGGACACACAGCTCCACCTTTCTCCGAGGAGATCAACTCCAATCTGAGACACCCAAGCTAGTTATCACCAGAGTCAACCAAAAGGCAAAAGGTAAGTGTGAGATCATAATCAACAAAGCCAATGCAATTTCAGCAACATGACAGAACCCAGCTTTCCTACCACAGCAAGCTCTGGATATCCTCACACACCTGAAGAGCAAGATTTTGACCTTGAATCACATTCATGAATATGATAGAGGACTTTAAGGAGGACACAAAGAACTCCCTTAAAGAAATACAGGGAAAGACAGGCAAACAGGTAGAAGCCCTTAAAAAGGAAACAAATGAATCCCCTGAATAAATATAGGAAAATACAATCAAACAGGTGGAGGAATTAAACAAAAGAGTCAAAGTCCTAAAAATAGAAATAAAGCAATAAAGAAATCACAAATGGAGGCAACTAGGTAGACTGAATACCTACAAAAGAGGACAGGAGGCGGTCGGAGACCCCAGTTTGTGCCACAGACCTCCATAACCAAATAGTGCAGGGAGAAGACTAGCATCCAGGGAGTGTGGAAAAGCCTGTGAGTGGAGGTAAGACAGGCACCACAGCTCAGCGGAACCCACTCGGGATCTGCAAAACACTGGGACAGAGGAACATCCTGGGACAGGAGCCTTCTGGTACCCCTATGGTCTGTGCCATGCAGCTCCATACATAAATAGCACAGGGAAAGAGCTACCCTCCCAGGAGTGTGGACAAGCCTATGATAAGGGGAAACATCAGCACATCTGCTCAGAGAGACCCACCCAGAACCCTAAGCACAAAGGGACTGAGGACTGGCCTTCTGGTTTCCTTCTGAGGCCGGGAGCTGATCCTGTAACACAGGGCTCCATATTCAGTGATAGGAGATAGCTGGTCTACCAGGAGTGCTGACACATGTTTGAGCACAGGAAGACCACCACTTCTGTTCAAATTCCTCAATCAAGAGGGACCATCAAAGAACCATCAGGACACAAGAACCAAGAAACAGCTGGGGACAGGATCGTTCTGGTTTCTGTCTGCACCCCAGAGCTAACCATGTACCACAGCTCCCCAAACACAATTTCCTCTCAGAGAGCACTGGTCTCCAAGGAGTACTGACTAAAAGGCTAGCAGGAGGAACAAGCCACAGTCAGAGAGAGCAAGACCAGCTAACACCAAAGATAACCAGATGGCAAAAAGCAAGGGCAAGAATATAAGGAACAGAAACCAAGGCTAATGGGCACCATCAGAAACCAGTTCTCCCACCATAGTGAGCCCTGGATACCCCAAAACACCAGAAAAGGAAGACTCAGATTTAAAATCATTTCTCATGATGATGATAGAAGACTTTAAGAAGGAAATAAATAATTCCCTCAAAGAAATACAAGAGAACACAGGTAAACAGCTTAAAGCCCTTAAAGAGGAAATACAGGAAAACACAATCAAACAGGCAAAGGAAAGGAACAAAACCATCCGGGATCTAAAAATGGAAATAGAAACAATAATGAAATCACAAAGGGAGACATCTCTGGAGATAGAAACCCTAGGAAAGAGATCAAGAGTCATAGATGCAAGCATCACCAACAGAATACAAGAGATAGAAGAGAGAATCTCAGGTGCAGAAGATACCATAGAAAACATTGACACAACAGTAAAAGAAAATGCAAAATGCAAAAAGTTCCTAATCCAAAACATGCAGGAAATCCTGGATGGACAGGACACAATGAGAAAACCAAACCTAAGGATAATAAGTATAGTAGAGCGTGAAAGTTCCCAACTTAAGGGCCAGTAAATATCATCAACAAAATTATAGAAGAAAATTTCCCAAACCTAAATAAAGAGATGAACATAAGCATTCAAGAAGTCTACAGAACTCCAAATAGACTGGAAGAGAAAAGAAATTCCTTCCAGCACATAATGGTCAAAACACCAAATGCACAAAACAAGGAAAGAATATTAAAAGCAGTAAGGGAAAAAGGTCAAGTCACATATAAAGGCAGAAATATCAGAATTGCACGAGACTTATCATCAGAGACTATGAAAGCTAGAAGATCCAGGACAGATCTCATACAGACCCTAAGAGAACACAACTGCCAGCCTAGGCTGCTATACTCAGCAAAACTATCAATTAACACAGATGGTGAAACCAAGATATTCCATGACAAATTTACACAATATCTTTCCACAAACCCAGACCTAAAAAGGATAATAGATGGAAAATTCCAACATGAGGCGGGAAACTACACCCTAGAAAAAGAAATCTTTCAACAAACCCAAAAGAAGATAGCCACACAAACATAAAAATAACATCGAAAATAACAGGAAGCAACAATCACTACTCCTTAATATCTCTTAACATTAATGGATTCAATTCCCTAATAAAAAGACATAGGCTAACAGACTGGATATATGAACAGGACCAAGCATTTTTGCTGCATATAGGAAACACACCTCAGTGGTAAAGATAAACACTACCTCAGGGTAAAGGGTTGGAAAACAATTTTCCAGGCAAATGGTCACAAGAAACAGGCTGGAGTAGCCATTCTAATATAGGATAAAATCAACTTCCAACCAAAAGACATCAAAAAACATAAGGAAGAACACTTCATACTCATCAAAGGAAAAATCTACCAAGAAGAACTCTCAATTCTGAACATCTATGCTCCAAATGCAAGGACAACCATATTCATAAAAGAAATGTTACTAAAGCTCAAAACAAACATTGCACATCACACAATAATAGTGGGAGACCTCAACACCCCACTCTAATAAATGGACAGATCTTGGAAACACAAACTAAAGAGAGATGCAGTGAAACTAACAAAAGTAAGGGACCAAATGGATTTAACAAATATCTATAGAACATTTCATTCTAAATCAAAAGAATATAGCTTCTTCTCACCACCTCATGGTACCTTCTCCAAAATAGACCATATAATTGGGTCACAAAGCAAATCTCAACAGATAAAAGAAGGTTGAAATACTTCCATGCCTCCTATCAGATCAATACGGGTTAATTATGGTCTTCAATGGCAACAAAAACAATAGAAAGCTCACATACACATGGAAGCTGAACAGTGCTCTACACAATGATAACTTGGTCAAAGAAGAAATAAAAAAAGAAATTAAAGACTTCCTAGAATTTAATGAAAGTGAAAGTACAACATACCCAAACTTATGGGACACAATGTAAGCAGTGTTAAGTGGAAAACTAATAGCTCTGAGTGCCTCCAAAAAGAAACTGGAGAGAGCATACACTAGCAGCTTAACAAAACACCTAAAGCTCTAGAACAAAAAGAAGCTAATACACCCAGGAGGAATAGAAGGCAGGAAATAATCAAGCTCAGAGCTGAAATCAACCAAGTAGAAACAAAAAGAACTATACAAAGAATCAACAAAACCAGGAGATGGTTCTTTGAGAAAATCAGCAAGATAGATAAACCCTTAGCCAGACTAACCTGAGGGCACAGAGACATTATCCAAATTAACGAAATTAAAAATAAAAAGGGAGACATAACAACAGATCCTGAGGAAATTAAAAAAATCATCAGATCCTACTACAAAAGCCTATACTCAACAAAACTGCAAAATCTGGATGAAATGGACAATTTTCTAGACAGATATCAAATACCAAAGTTAAGTGAGGATGAGATAAACCATCTAAGCGCTTCCATAATGCATAAAGAAATAGAGGCAGTCATTAAAAGTCTCCCAACCAAAAAAAGCCCAGGTCCAGATGGGTTCACTGCAGAATTCTATCAGACCGTCAAAGAAGACCTAATATCAATACTCTTCAATCTATTCCACAAAATAGAAAGAGAAGGAACACTTCCCAAATCCTTCTATGAGGCCACAGTTACACTGATACCAAAACCTCACAAAGACCCAATAAAGAAAGAAAACTTCAGATCAATTTCCCTTATGAATATCAATACAAAAATACTCAATAAAATTCTCGCAAACTGAATCCAAGAACATATCAAAACAATCATTCATCATGATCAAGTAGGCTTCATCCCAGGGATGCAGGAATGGTTCAAAACCTGGGAATCCATCAATGTAATCCACTACATAAAAATCTCAAAAAAAACCCCACATGGTCATTTCATTAGATGCTGAAAAAGCATTTGACAAAATTCAGCATCCCTTCATGATAAAAGTCTTGGAAAGATCAGGAATTCAAGGCCCATACCTTAACATAGTAAAAGTAATATACAACAAACCAGAAGCCAACATCAAACTAAATGGGGAAAAATGTGAAGCAATTCCACTAAAATCAGGTACTAGACAAGGCTGCCCTCTCTCTCCCTATCTATTCAATATAGTAATTGAAGTTCTAGATAGAGCAAATAGACAACAAAAGGAGGTCAAAGGATACAAATTGGAAAGGAAGAAATCAAAGTATCAGTCTTTGCAGATGATATGATTGTATAATTATGTGACCCGAAAACCTCCACCAGAGAACTGCTGCAGCTGATAAACAACTTCAGCAAAGTGGCCGCATATAAAATTAACTCAAACAACTCAGTAGCCTTCCTATACTCAAAGGATAAACAGGTTGAGAAAGAAAATCGGGAAATGACACCCTTCACAATAGTCACAAACAATATAAAGTATCTTGGTGTGACTCTAACCAAGCAAGTGAAAGCTCTGTATGACAAGAATTTCAAGTCTCTGAAGAAAGAGATTGAAGAAGACCTCAGAAGATGGAAAGATCTGCCATGCTCATGGATTGGGAGGATTAATATAGTAAAAATGGCCATCCTACCAACAGCAATCTACAGATTCAATGCAATCCCTATAAGAATTCCAACTCAATTCTTCATAGAAAGAGCAATACTCAATTTCATTTGGAACAACAAAAAACCCAGGATAGCAAAAGCGATTCTCAACAACTAAAGAACTTCTGGGGAAATCAGCATTCCTGACCTCAAGCTGTACTACAGAGCAGTAGTGATAAAAACTGCATGGTATTAGTACAGTGACAGGCAGGTAGATCAATGGAATAGAATTGAAGACCCAGAAATGAACCCACACATTTATGGTCACTTGATTTTCGACAAAGGAGCTAAAACCACTCAGTGGAAAAAAGACAGCATTTTCAACAAATGGTGCAGGTTCAACTTTCAATCTGCATGTAGAAAAATGAGAATTGATCCATTCCTATCTCTCTGTACAAAGCTCAAGCCCAAGTGGATCAAGGACCTCCACATAAAAGCAAATACACTGAATCTAATAGATGAGAAAGTGGGGAAAACTCTTGAACACCTGGGTACAGGGGAAAAGTTCCTGAACAGAACACCAGTGGCTTATGCTCAAAGATTAAAAATCGATATATGAGACCTCATGAAATTGCAAAGTTTCTGTAAGGCAAAGGACACTGTCCATAGGACAAAACGGCAACCAACAGATTGGGATAAGATCTTAACCAATCCTACGTCTGATAGAGGGCTAATATCCAATATATATATAAAGAACTCAAGAAATTATACTCCAGAAAACCAAATAACCCCATCAAAAAATGGGGAACAGAGCTAAACAGAGAATTCTAAACTGAGGAAATTAGTAGGGCTGGGAAGTACCTAAAGAAATGTTCAACATCCTTAGTCATCAGGGAAATGCAAATCAAAACAAGTCTGAGATTCCACCTCACACCAGTCAGAATGGTCAAGATCAAAAACTCAGGTGACAGCAGATGCTGGCGAGGATGCGGAGAAAGGGGAACACTCCTCCATTGTTGGTGGGATTGCAGGCTGGTACATCTACTCTGGAAATCAGTTTGGCACACTCTCAGAAAAATGGACATAATACTACCTGAGGACCCAGCTATACCTTTCCTGGGCATATACCCAAATGATGCTCCAACATGTAATAAAAACACATCCTCCACTATGTTTATAACAGCCATATTTATAATTGCCAGAAGCTGGAAACAACCCAGATGTCCCTCATCAGAAGAATGGATACAGAAAATGTGGTACATTTACACAATGGAGTACTACTCAGCTATTAAAAACAATGACTTAATGAAACTTGCAGGCAAATGGATGGAACTTGAAAATATCATCCTGAGCAAGATAACTCAGTCACAAAAGAACCAACATGGTATGTACTCACTGATAAATGGATATTAGACCAAAAGTTCGGAATATCCAAGTTTCACTTTACAGTAACCGCTGGACTGAGATGAGGTCCCAGATGGAGGAGTTGGAGAAGGGACTGAAGAAGCTGAGGGAGTTTGAAGTCCCATGGAAGGAGCAAGAGTTTTAATTAGCCTGACCTCCACCCCTTTCCTCCTGGAGGCTGGACCACCAACCAAGGAATACGCATCAAGGGACCCATGGCTCAGACCACATATGTAGCAGAGGAGGGTCTTGTTGGCCATCAGGAGGAGGAGAGTCCCTTGGGCCTCAGGGTGTTAGAGACCTCAATAAAGGGGGATGTCAAAGTGGGAATATGGGAGTGGGTGGGCGGGTGGGTGGGAGGTGGAATACCCTCATAGATGCCCGTGAAGAGGAGGGGATGGGTGTTTCCAAAGAGGAGACCTGGAAAGAAGGAAACATTGGAGATGTAAATAAAGTATCAAAAAATAAATAAATAGCCGGGCAGTGGTGGTACACGCCTTTAATCTGAGCACTTGGGAGGCAGAGGCAGGAGGATTTCTGAGTTCGAGGCTAGCATGGTCTACAGAGTGAGTTCCAGGACACCCAGGGCTACACAGAGAAACCCTGCCTCGAAAAACCAAAGAAATAAATTAATAAATAAATAATTTTTTAAAATGACCTGATTGCAGAGGATCAACTGCCTGGCCAAGTCCCAACATTGGGGAAGTCAGAGCATGGTGCCTGAGAAGGCCACAGCCATGTGATGGGGACTGCAAGGCCTCCAGGGCCACACCCTGTTTCCAATCCCCTCAGACATGCTCTGTAGCTCTGCCCTCAAGCACAGTGGCAGCCTCTGAGAGGAGATGCCATGACCTTCACCTTCACAGCCCTGCTGAGTCTTGGTGAGATGTGGAGAGGGGAAGGGGATACTGAGGTCTGGATATTATCCTGGCCTGTAGCTGAGCACCCACCCATCAGGAAACCACAGGGTCTCAGGCAGTTCTGCAGAAGGAAGGACTTGCTCAGCCTTACTGACAAATCTCTTACATAGAACTCTCTTCCAGAACTGACTCTGGGACTCTGGATCCCAGTGATGACAGGTGAGTATGTCTGCAGCTGTCCTGAAGTGCTCTTCTCTGCATATCCAGGAGCCATGCTTGGGCAGTGATGGTGGAAAACACCACATGTGTGTTATTCCTGGGGGTGACTGGAAGGTCATGGGGTTAAGGATTGCCTGCAATCTGAGGGTGGTTGTCTTGGGTTTAGCTCCTCTTTTCCTTCCAGGGTCCCTACCTAAGCCTATCCTCAGAGTACAGCCAGACTCCATGGTCTCCAAGCAGACAAAAGTGACCTTCTTGTGTGAGGGAACCCTCGCAGCCAAAGAGTTTAGGCTCTATAAAGAGGGAAACCCAGCTACATGGTGAACAGTAATTACACCATAACCTGGGAACATGGTTGAATTCTCCATCTCAGAAATTGACCTGGACCATGCAGGAAAGTACCGCTGTTACTATAGAACCAGTGATGGATGGTCAAGGGACAGTGACATCATGGCACTGGTGGTAACAGGTGAAAAGAAAACAGTGTCTCCATCCTCAGGATTCACTGTCAAGAAGTCAGGCTGCTCTCAGTGGTGTACCACCACCTCACAGCCCTGGAGGATAACAAGGCCTGACACATATATCTGATTCTGTCTTCTCTCTTAGGAGCTCACAGTAAACCCATCCTGTCAGCCCAGCCGAGCCCTGTGGTGACCTCAGGACAGAGTGTAATACTCCAGTGTATTTCAGAGAAGCAACAGATGTTGCTTCTGATTAAGGAAGGACCCGTGAACCACTCCTGGAGGAAGTACTTAAAGTCTAACCATAAAACTAGGAATTTTGAGGTCTCCTTCACTGTGGGTCCAGTGACCAACAGCCAGAGGTGGGCATTCAGATGCTACAGTTATGACAGGAGCAGCCCAGAGCTGTGGTCTGAACCTAGTGACCCCCTGGAGCTCCTGGTCTCAGGTGAGGAACCACAGCCTTTAAATAGAATACTGAGATGAGACAAGTGCTCAGGGAGGCCTTGATGTGTGCTGTGTTGAAGAACCAAGGCTCTTTAGCCCACTGACACAGAGCACAGGAGACAGTGAGACTCAAGATACAGAACCCAACAAAGAAAGGGATAGCAAAATCCAGGGTGTTCAGGGGTCAGATGAGTGTTCATGGGGCTCTCTCCTACTCTGGATGAGCTTAAGTGCCATCTCCAAGTGTGACTTCCTCTGTGCCACTCTCAAACAAACCCACCTGCTTCTCTCCTTCTTCCTTATAGGGAACCTCTCCAAAGCCATCATCAAGGCTGAGCCAGGCTCTATGGTTGCCTCCAGAAGTTCTATGTCCATCACGAGTCAGGGCATCCTGGATGCAGAAATGTATTTTCTGAATGAAGAAGGACGCCAAAAACCCCTGCGAACGAAGACCTGAGAGGAGTCCGAGGGAAAGGCCAACTTCTCTATTCCTTCTGTGACAGTAGATCATGCAGGGCAATATCGCCATTATTGTTACAGCTCAGCTGGTTGTGACAGGTGAGGGGACAGTCAGGTTCTCAAGCCCAGACTCTGTTCTGCTCCCCTCCCACGAGTAGTTCCCACTGTGTGGGAACAAGTAACAGACTGCCACCTTCTCTCTTAGAAATCTATAACCTCTATGAACCCAGGCTGTCAGTACTGCCCCGCCCTGTCATGACAGTGAGAGATAACATTACACTCCAGTGTGCCTCACAGAATAACTATGATAAACTCATTCTCACCGAGGAGGATCAGAAGTTCACCAGTTCACTGGACACACAGTATACACCTTCTAGTTGACAGTACCAAGCCGTGTTTTTATTGGACTCATGACCTCAAGCCACACGGGGACATTCAGATGTTACAGTTAATACAAGCATAGCACACAGCTGTGGTCAGTACCCAGTGATCTCCAACAAATACTCCTCTCAGGTGAGTCAGCACCGACATTCTCTAACCATTTTCTGAGACCCTGAGCCCTTGCCATGGCCTGCCCCTCTGCAGAGCTGCGGGTAGAGCAGGACTGAGTGGACAGCCTGTGTTCTCAGTCACAGTCCTGCTCGGGAAGAAGCTGTGATATGTGCTGGGCATGATGGGAGGACATAGTGTTTGTTAAGAACCAAATCAGTCCATAACTGTCACCTTCCACTTAGGGCTGTCAACGAAGCCCTCTCTGCTGACTCACCAAGGCCATATCCTGGACTTTGGGATGAATCTCACCATGCAGTGTTTCTCTGACATCAACTATGACAGATTTGTTCTATAAAAGGTGGGAGGAGCTGACATCATGCAGCACTCTAGCCTGTGGACCAACACTGCCCTCTCCATGGCCAACTTCACACTGGGCTATGTGAGCTGCTCCCCCGGAGGCCAATACAAATGCTATGGTGGACACAACCTCTCCTCTGAGTGGTCGGCCTCCAGTGACCCCCTGGATATCCTGATCAGAGGTGAGGAACTCAGACAAAATCAGATACATGGATCTACTCAGGCTCTCATGGGGGAGCCCTGGAACTGATGAGAGACAGGAATCCTAAGCAGGAACAGATGCAGGAAGAGGAGATCAGGAGATGAACTCACTCAGAGAAAAGAGACAGAGACCCCGGATCTCAGGGGGAATCATGTGTGGTTTGAGTTCAGAACAAGGAAGCCAGCCTCTCATCATCCCTCTTCTCTTTAGGACAGCTCTGAATCACTCCTTCCCTCTCAGTGAAGCCTAACTTCACAGTGCACTCTGGAGAGAATGTGACCCTGCTATGCTGGTCAAGGAACTCAGTGGACAGTTTCATTCTGTCCAAGGTGTGATCAACCCACCAACACCTTCGATTAAAATCAAAGTACCATGATCAGCAGTCCCAGGCAGAATTCCCCATGAGTGCTGTGACCACCCATCTCTCAGGCACCTACAGGTGCTATGGTTCTCAAGACTCAGCTCTCTACCTGTTGTCCTATGCCAGTGCCCCTGTGTAGCTCACAGGCTCAGGTGAGGTTTTCCTGACACCTGAGAGTGACTTATAATTCAAAGCTTAGGAGAACTCTTGATTCAGTGGGATTAAGGGGACAATAGGAATACTTAGTCAGAAGGCACATTCCTCAGCCCAGAACTGCATGTCAGCCATGATACCTTCATGTAATGTTCCCTCCATCCTTAGGTAGTTCACTGGGTTTATGTAGGACAGACAGCAGGAAGAACATCCTCTTCTTGTTCTGTGTCCTAGGACACACTGAGGCCTCCAGCTGGCCACCCAAAAGGCGCATCCCAATAGCCAGTAAGTATCAGGCACCCTGTGTATACAATATGCTACAAACACAGGCAGACTAACAAACAGCTCTTGCTAATCACACTTCTCACTTCTCACTCATGTCAGCTTGTAAGTATGAGAGAACAACAAATACCCCAAATGACAAATCAGAGGGTGGGATGTAACTGTTGGGCTACAGAAGGTAGCATCCAAAGTGTGACATTTAGCCTCACCCTGGATAATGGGGCAGGTGAGGAAGGTTGTGAGCAAAGAACCCGGATAGTCACCTCCGCATAACACCCTTAAGAAACAACTTTTCACCTCCATAGAGTCAGGTCCAAGAGGGCTAATAAAGACTCTGTTGGAATGCAGGCCCAGATGGGTAATGGGTAATTGAGCAAATACAGCTGCTTCTGGAGATCCTACTTAGACAATACCTTCCAATTCTGGGCTGTTGTTTCTCTGAGTAAAAATGGGAGAAGCCTGATTCACATGTCTAACCTTTTTTCTGTGCTGCTGCTGACTGTGACCTCTCCTGACAGAGGAAGTCTCCAGAACCTGACTCTGCAGTGGGGCTGGCCCACAGTCTGCCGATGTGTGGAAATGGTGTGTCAAATTGTCATGGAAGGAGACTCAGGCTCCTTCAATCTAGTCACGGGGCATAATTCTAGGATTCTCTATGAGGCCTGTGACCTCCACACTTAGGAGCTTCTTCAGGTGCTATAGAATCCTCCAATCATGTTTGTACCTCCTGTCATATGGCAGTGACTCTCTGGAGTTCGTAATCCCAAGTGAGGCATTCCAGATGAAGAGATGTCTCAGCATTCTCCGTTTACATCAATTATGAGCTAGCATAGGGACTGAAATGAGGCAGAGTGTCAATCAGATGGGTGCTTACCCTCATGAGGGTGGGGCTAACCTGAATCATTCTAGGCATGCTCACGACACTCCCTGCTCATGGTATCCAGAGGTAGCATGTAGTTAGAAAGACCATCTTGGGGAGGACACAGACAGATATGGGTTCCTAAGCAGGAAATGGTCCCTGTTCAACATCTTCTCCTCACCCTCAAATAAACAGTATTCACAAGATCCCTGTTACATCCTTGTTCTCAGTGCAGCCATGGCCCACAGTGCCTCCAAGATAGGATATAGCCTTGGCCTGATAGTTACAAACCCTACTATACCATTCTTCTGTTCAAATCAGACCCACATTCATAGCTTAACCCTACACACAGAAGTCTCCATGAGAACTACACCAAATAATGTTCACACTAAGCAGTTCAGCCTTCCTTTGAGAGGTCACAGCCAAGAGCATCTTCTGCTAGGTTTTGGTACACCTGTCTTAAAAAGAGAATGTTTGGAGGTGGGATCTGCAGGGACTCTCTACCACTGACCCTTGAGTCTTCTACAGTGATGGGGGACCTTCATCATTCTCTTCTCACAGTGGAACCCATTATGTTGTGACATTAACTATTATTTGTAAAGTCAAGAAAAATAAGAGATCCACGTGTCAGTCTCAGGATCTGTGCTTAATGTGAGTTAGCTGTGGATGATGGGGAACTCTTAAGAAAAGTCCAGTGGCTTGCCATTCACCCTTTTTCTATTTCACACACACACACACACACACACACACACACACACCCAAGGTGAATAGTCAGATCATGTAAGGAGTAAAAGGATCTGAATGTGACTAGGGAACCAACACTCACCAAAATACACACTGAGAATCTGAGTCTGCACAACCTCTGGTGGGCTCACCAGAAACACCATACTCAGAACTGTCCTGTCACTGCTCAGAACAATGAACTGCAGCCCACTGCCTGGAATGAATTGTCAATTTGTTTTACCCTGAATTTTCTGGTTGCACTGGCATGTCGTTGGTTGTCTATGAGAACAATGGTTTTATAGAATTTACTAAGAATAAGAAAGAGGACCCAACTGTGCCACAGTGTAGGGAGCTGTTGCTGCACCTTAAAGATGGCGCCGGTTTCCTGCCTGACGCCACCCTGCAGGTGGTAAACATTTTCCTTATGGCTGTGGGTGGTGAATTACATAGCTTCTGCTTTAGAGTAGCCTATCTGCAGAACCTACGTGGTGGATTATGGTTGGAGGATTGTAGACTATTTAAGGGAGAAGGGGAAGGGGCAGGAATGAGAAGAAAAAACAACAGAAGAAAAAAGGTAAGTAAAGAAGAAACAAACAAGCTTGTACAAGGGACCTGAATAAACTGCTTGAAGATCTCAGTCGTTGCGTCTTTCTTGCTGGTTGAGGAGATGCGACAAGTGGTGGCCCGTACGGGGACCCATTTTTGAGAGATCAGAACTTCCTGCAGTCAGGGGGAAGCGCTGGAAAGTTCCCAAGGTAAGGTGGGACTATAAGGACCGCGGATGAGCGGCAATGAAGTTCCCAGGGTAAGATGGGATTATAAGGACAGGGTGTGTGAGAAAGTCTGGGTTTGAGTTAAATTGACTTTATTGTCTGCTGGTGGTGTTTACAGAGTCCATCCTCACACACTAACCACCACACTCCTGTTTTAAAGAGGATCAGTTCATTATCATTCTTATAATCAGTCGAGTCTCTCTCCCACCTGTCTGCATAGTTTGCCAATGAACAAGCTGCCCTAAATTTAGCAGCAGGCGGAGGTCAGGCTGCCTGGGACAGAGATATGTTGCTTGGGCAGGGATGTTTCGCCCAGCAACAGACTGGATACCCTCCACAAGTCTATGAACAAATTAATAACATAGCAACAAAAGCTTGGAAATCCCTTCCGAATAAAGGGGAGGTGTCTGACACTTTAACAAAGATTGGACATATCAAAATCCCAAAATGGTGTTATCGGCTAATCCTTTTGATATATGGCTGTGTGTGGTTGTGGCAAATAGTGCAGCTAGGATGTCAGTGGAAATATTCTGGGCTTTGTGTGACTGCTGTCCAATATGAAAATTTTACTCGTGCTGCTAATTTATCAAGAGCTTTATCCGAGTATCTTTTAGGAAAGGTGAATTCAACGCGTGTGGATCCTGGATTAGCAGAAGGATTGACATCCTGGTTCTCAGAGGCCCTGAATCATCTTAAGGATTGGGCAGGAATGGGGACTTTGCTTGGACTTCTATGCCTTGTTTCCATTGTCAACCAGTGGTGTTTCTGTAAGATAAGGTTTGCTCAACAGCGGCATGCTGCTATGGTCATTCAGGCATTCACAGCCATTGAAGCAGGACAGTCTCCCCGAGCTTGGCTCACGGTCATCCAGGACCTATAATTTTGCAGCAATTAGATTCATTCCCAGGCCAGTGTGTGAGGACTCTATGAGCCCCACAACTAGTGGAATTCCTTACCTGACTTGATGAGTGCTTATCAGAGATGGGCAACTTTCCTGCTGACTTAATCGACCTAAGAGAGGAAGCTGTGAGAATGACATGGTTATCCAGTGAAGGGTCAGATAGGTCAGTGCAGGAACGACCTAAGACAGATGGTACTCGAAAAAATGTCGGGATAGGTTTGCTGGTGCCTGCGCTATTGCTGATTTATAAAACAAAAAGGGGGAACTGTAGGGAGCTGCTGCCGCGCCTTAAAGATGGCGCCGGTTTCCTGCCTGATGCCACCATGCAGGTGGTAAACATTTTCCTTATGGCTGTGGGTGGTGAATTACATAGCTTCCGCTTTAGAGTAGCCTATCTGCAGAACCTACGTGGTGGATTATGGTTGGAGGATTGTAGACTATTTAAGGGAGAAGGGGAAGGGGCAGGAATGAGAAGAAGAAACAACAGAAGAAAAAAAATAAGTAAAGAAGAAACAAACAAGCTTGTACAAGGGACCTGAATAAACTGCTTGAAGAAGATCTCAGTCGCTGCGTCTTTCTTGCTGGTCGAGGAGACGCGACACCACAGGAAAGATTCATCCCAGAACTCCATGAGCTTATAAGGTGAGAATGTTGGGTATCTTCAATAAATGATGAACTCAGAAGAAACACTAGGTCTCTTAAGAACACACACATCCTACTCCTCTTCTTCTACTCTCAGGACCAGCTGAGACCATCTGTCCATCCTAGAACATGCCCAAACACAGTTGAATAAAGAGAATTCCATGTCATAGCATGGGAAAGAGTAGAACCATGTCCTCTCCAGGGAAAGCAGGGGCTCTGGATGGATGCTTAGTTAGGAACTTTTGGCCATCCCTAACTTCTGTAATTTCTGTGTCTAATACCACAGCCCCAGAGAACCAGGATCACACAATGGAGAATCTCATCAGGATGGGGGTGGCTGTTGTGATCCTCATAGTCCTTGTGATTCTAGTTGCTGAGGCCTGGCGAAGCTGTAGACAGAGCCACAGTGCAGCTGGAAAATAATCTAAAGAGAAAGAAGTACATCTTTCAATGTGCTACTCTCTGGGAAAGGAATCTGATGACCCAAAGTTTTCTGTCAGAAAACTCCAGCCGCCCTGTTGAAGAACTGTCGGGATAGAATGTCCAGGGAGCATAAGTCTTTGGGGATCAGAGGAAAGTGGCCATGTTATGAGGAGGTGTGTCCTTGGCAAATCAATTACTGTCCCTCCACATACTGAGAGCCTTTGCTTCATGAACCAACACTCTTATGAAACGATAAAGTGATGGAATATGCTGTCCCATCTGCCTGGAATTTCTTTCATCTGTTGATTGTATTTTCTGTAATTTTAAATTATTTAAACATTTAAAGGCCTCTGTCATCTTTATAAATTGTATTTAAGGTCATTTTCTTTTTTGTATGTATGTGACTGTCTGTCTGATTGTGAGGGGTGTGAGAGTGCCTATGTGTGTTATCTTATTGCCATTGGGTGTGTTCTCAGGTAATTTGTTGGGCAGGAGCTCGGAAGGCAAAGGCTTACTTGGTGTTTCTGGTGGCAGCAGCCCTCTTGGGAAGTACTCGGTTCATAGGAAGTAGTGTACGCAGTGTACTTTATTGCTCTTTGCTAAGCATTTGGAGAGTTGGCCGGCCTGGGCTTGGTGAGGAGAGGTTTACATGCTGTCCCTTAAAATGACAGCCCTCGCTGTGCAGTGGTAGCACACACCTTTAATCCCAGCTCTTGGGAGGCAGAGGTAGGCGGATTTCTGAGTTCGAGGCCAGCCTAGTCTACAGAGTGAGTTCCAGGACAGCCAGGGCTACACAGAAACCCTATCTCAAAAAAAAAAAAAAAAAGAAAAAAAAAAAAAAAGACAGCCCTCTGAGTAATCAAGCTGAGTTGTAGGTCTTATTGTTTTTTAAAGGAATATATCAGTAAAATGACTCCTAGATCAATGTATTGATCAATAATTAGCAGACAAGCTTCCTCCTGCAGGAGATGGGAACTAATTCAGAGACCAACCACTGAACCATGTGAAGAGAAAGATCTGAAAACACTGAATCCTAAATGGAATGTCTACATCTTTCTTGGCTCAGAGAACTTTGAGAAACAGGAGTAGAAGAACTCTGAGAGCCACAGGACACGGATAACCCCAAGGGAACTATGATTTCCAAACAGAAGATGCTGATGCAAATATGTACTCACAGATACTGTAACAATATGCACAGGGCCAGCACAGATCTACATGAGAGCCTGTTCCAGTGCTGAGAGATGTGGACACAGATTTCATCTATAAGCCAGAAGCTAAGTACAACTGATAAACACTTGCAAAAGAAAATTTAGTTTTTCCCCAAAGTCACACTGGAATGCAAGGCACACTGAAGAGGAGGTCTCATGCCCTGCAGTATGAGGCCAACACAAATGGAACCCACGAGTACTTAGGAGGCCTTTGCTCATAATGCTTGTCTTTTGCTTATACACTATGCAGTCCAGTTTTGATTTTTATGAGATTTCAGGGAATTCATATGTAATGTGTAAAAAATCACAAAATTACACCTCTCAAGCACATACAGTTCTATTTACCAGTGATTCGTGTATGATTAGGAAAAAGATTTTTGTTGTTTTCTTCTTCAATTTGTCCATTCTGTGTGGTGACTTAAATTATTGTGCCTAATGGCATTTCACTGTAAATTTCAGTTCACATGTAAAGTATTTTATAGAATTTAAATACTATCTCCAAAACAAAAAACATTTATACTCTAAAATATAATTATATTGACCCCTCCACTTTCCTTTATCTAACCACTGCAATATTCCTCTTTCCCCACTCACTCTCAAACTGATAGGCTTGAGGTATTGTCAAATACACACACAGACACACACACAGACACACAGACACAGACACACACACACACACACACACACACACACACACACACACACACACATATATATATATATATATATATATATATATATATATATATATATATATATATATATATATATATCAATGTTGTTAGTACATGACTCGGACTCACCATGTGATACTGCATGAGAAACTAGAGGCTTTCCCTAGAGAAGAGTGCTTCTACCTCTCTCAGCATTTCTTAGTTGCCTACTGTTCTTCATCTAGGGCTGGTGGCCTGTCAGATTTTGTCCTACCACATTAGCGTATCTACTGATATTGTTCATCTTCAGATCTTCTTTAGACAATCATATTGTTGATGTATCATGGGAATAGAATCCCTGTCATTTCTAGAAGACACAATCTCACACAAGACTTCCGGGTCTTATGGCACTTAGGGTCTTTCTGCTTCTTTGTTTTCTTCTTCTTCTTCTTCTTCTTCTTCTTCTTCTTCTTCTTCTTCTTCTTCTTCTTCTTCTTCTTCTTCTTCTTCTTCTTCTTCTTCAGTGTTCCCTAAGCCTTAGGTGAAGGACTTCCATTGCTGATGTGGTATTTGGGACCAAGAACTTCCAGAGCAGGGGAATCAGCATCCCTGAACTCAAGCAGCACTACAGACCAGTAGTGATAAAAACTGCATGAAGACCCAGAAATGAACCCACACACCTACGGTTACTTGATCTTTTACAAAGGAACTAAAACCATCCAGTGGAAAAAGACAGCATTTTCAACATATGGTGCTGGTTCAACTGGTGGTCAACATGTTGAAGAATGCATATTGATCCATTCCTATCTCCCTGTACAAAGCTCAAGTTCAAGTGGATCAAAGACCTCCACATGAAACCAGACACACTGAATCTAATAGAAGAGAAAGTGAGGGAAAGTCTACAAAATATGGGCACAGGGGAAAAGCTCCTGAACAGAACACCAATGGCTTATGCTCTAAGATCAAGAATCAACAAATGGGACCTCATGAAATTGCAGAGATTCTGTAAGGCAAAGGAAACTGTCAATAGGACAAAATGGCAACCAATAGATTGGAAAAAGATCTTTACCAATCCTACATCTGATAGAGGTCTAATATCCAACATATACAAAGAACTTAAGAAATTAGACTCCAGAGAACCAAATAACCCTATTAAAAAAATGGGGAACAGAGTTAAACAGAGAATTCTCAACTGAGGAAACTTGAAGGGCTAAGAGGCACCTAAAGAAATGTTCAACATCCTTAGTCGTCAGGGAAATGCAAATCAAAACAACCCTGAGATTTCACCTCACACCAGTCAGAGTGGCTGAGATCAAAAACTCAGGTGACAGCAGATTCTGGCAAGGATGTGGAAAAAGAGGGAAACTCCTCCATTGCTGGTGGGATTGCAAGCTGGTACAACCACTCTGGAAATCAGTTTGGCAGACCCTCAGAAAAATGGACTTAATACTACCTGAGGACACAGCTATACCTCTCCTGGGCATATACCCAGATGTTCCAACATCTAATAAGGACGCATGCTCCAATATGTTCATAGCAGCCACATTTATAATAGCCAGAAGCTGGAAACAACCAAGATGTCCCTCAATAGAGGAATGGATACAGAAAGTGTGGTACATTACACAATGGATAACTAATCAGCTATTAAAAACAATGACTTCATGAAATTCGCAGTCAAATGGATGGAACTTGAAAATATCATCCTGAGCAAGGTAACTCAGTCACAAAAGAAAAAACATGGTATATACTCATTGATAAGTGGATATTAGCCCTAAAATTTGGAATACTCAAGATTCAATTCACAACAACTTTTGGACTGAGCGTGGGGTCCCAGTTGGAGGAGTTGGAGAAGGGACTGAAGGAGCTGAGGGAGTTTACAGCCCCATGGAGGGAGCAACAGTGTCAACTGGCTAGAGCCCCTGGTGTTCCCAGGCACAGGATCACCAACCGAAGAATATACATGGAGGGACCCATGGTGCTGGCCACATATGTGGCAGAGGAAGGCCTTGTTGGCTATCAGTGGGAGGAGAGGACCTTGGGTCTGAGAGAATTAGATGCCCCATTATAGGTAATTGCCAGGGAGGGAAGACAGGAGTTGGTGAGTGGGTGGAGGAATACCTTCATAGAGGCAAGGGGAGGGGGAATAGGATAGGGGGTTCCCAAAGGGACACCTGGAGAGGGGAAAACATTTGAAATATAAATAAAGTATTAAATAAAAAAAAAGAACAGGACAGGAACTACAAATGCAAGAGTCAGCAACAGAATATAACAGATGGAAGAAAGACACGTGTAGAAGATACCATCCATACTGATATTTCAGTCAAAGAAAATACCACATGTAAAAAAGTTTCACACACAAAACATCCAGGGAATTTGAGACACAATGAAAAGACCAAACCTAAGAAAAATAGATATAGAAGAGGGTGAAGAGTCCAAGTTCAAAATGCCAGAAAACATCTTCAACAAAATCATAGAAAAAAGCTTCATTAACCTAAAAAAAGAGATGCCCATAAATGTACAAGAAGCCTAGAGGTTCTAAGTAGAATAGACCAGAAGGAAAATTCTCCCATTACATAATAACACTAAATTCCCAGAACACAGAAAGAGTATTAAAAGCTGTAAGGCAAAAAAGACCAAATAACATGCAAAGTAAACCTATCAGAATTACACCAGAATTCTCAACAGAGACTACAAAAGCCAGAAGAACCTAGACAGATCTTATCCAGACCCTAAAAGAACACAAATGCCAGTCCAGGATACTGTACTCAGCAAAATATTTGATCACCTTCGATGGAGAAACCAAGATATTCCATGACAAAACTAAATTTAAACAGTATTTTTCTACTAATGCAGCCCTACAGAGGATAACAGAAGGAAAATTCCAACACAAGGAGGGTAACCACATACAAGAAAACACATGAAATTAATCAACTCAAAACAAACTCAAAAGAAGAGAATCGCAGTCACATAATACCACGTCCGACAACAAAAACAGCAGGAACTAACAATCACTGGTCAACATCAATACACTAAATTCCCCCAATAAAAAGACACAAGCTGAACGACTTGATGTGTAAAAGGGATCTGTCATTCTGATACATAGGAGAAACAAATCTCAGCAACAAAGATGAATACTACTTAAGAGAAAAAAAGCTGGAGTTAAGTTTTCCAAACAAAAGGTCCCAAGAAACAAGATGGAGTAGCCATTTTAATATCCAATAAAATAAACACTCATGATAAATGATGATTTGATGTGTTCCTGGATTTAGCTTGTGATTATTTTATGGAGTATTGTTACATAAGTGTTCATAAGATAAATCACTGTGAAATTCTCTTCATTTCCTGAGGCTTTATGTGGTTCAGGTCTCAAGGTGACTGTGACTTCATAGAATGAATTTAGCAGTGTTTTTTCTCCTTCTATTTTGTGAAATAGTTTGAGCAGTATTTGTTTAAGCTCTTCCTTGAAAGTCTGGTAGAATTCTGCACTAAAAACATTTGTCTCTAGGTTGGTGGGGGTTTTGTTTTTGTTTTTGTTGTTGTTTCTGTTTGTTTGTTTGGTTGGTTTCGGTTTTTATTGGTTTGGTTTGGTTTGGTTGGTAGACTTTTAATGATGCTTCTGTTTCTTTAGATGTTATGGGCTATTTAAATAGTTTACCTCGTCTTGATTTAACTTTGGTAACTGGTATCTGTCTAGAAAATCATGCATTTTGTTAGGATTTCCATGTTTGTGAAGTACAGGATTTTGAAGTAAAATGTAGCAGGAATGGAGGGGCCACCTCAATGTAAATGCCAAAAAGATTCTCCTACAGAAGTTCTAATTGAGTATTTCCTGAGAGACTAAGTATTGCTGGTGCAGACAGTACCAACCAATCGAAACTACTGTTTAGAAAAGATGATGGTATTCAAAGAGCTTATAATAGTGTTCAGATGAGCTTGCTGTGGTGTTTCTCAACTGATCCCGGAGTCTCTGTCATTCACTCTGTGCTACCTCACCTACAAGTCCCAAGGGCAGGTAGGGTCGGCAGTGAGTAGTCGAGGGCACAGGCAATTGTAAGACCTAACTATTGTTTGTATTTTCTCAGTATCTATTGTTATATCTCCCTTTTCATTTCTGATTTTGTTTATTTGGATACTCTCTGTGTCTTTTGATTAGTTTGGCTAACAGTTTCTATATCTTATCTATTTTATTAAGAACCACCTCTTGGTTTCAGTAATTCTTTCAATTGGTTTCTTTGTTTCTAACTGATTGATTTCATCTCTGGTATGAAGATTTCCTTCCTTCTATTCTTTTTTGGTGTTCTTGATTTTTTTTTCTCCCTCAGTTTCAATGTACTTTGAAATTGGTGATATGAGAATGTCTTAGTTAAGGTTTTACTGCTATGAACATTCAACATGAACAAGGCAACATTAGAAGGACAATAAATAATTGGTGCTGGCTTATAGGTTCAGAGGTTCAGTCCATTATCATCAAGGCAGGAGCATGGCAACGTTCAGGCAGGCATGGTTCAGGAAGAGCTGAGAATTTTACATCTTCATCTGAAGACTATTAGTGGAAGTCTGACTTCCAGGCAGCTAGGGTGAGTGTCTTAAACCCATGCCCACAGGGACACATCTACTCCAACAAGGCCACACCTCCCAACAGTGCCACTCCCTGGGCAAAGCATATACAAACCATCACAGAGAACTTTCTAGTTTCTTTACAGAGGCTCTTATGCTATGAACTTTCCTCTCAGCACTACTTTCATTGTGTCACATACATGTGGGTGTGTGTTGCCTAAATTTTCAATGAACTCTTGACAGGCTTTAATTTCTTTCTTTATTTCTTCTGTGATCATTGTGCAGAGAGTTGTTCAATTTCCATATGAAATACTATTTTCCTAGGGAAAAACAAAAAACCCAGGATAGGCAAAACAAATATGAACAATAAATGAACTTCTGGAGGCATCACTATCCTTGAACTCAAGATGTATTATAGGGCAATAGTGATTTTAAAAAATGCATGGTATTGGTCCAGAGACAGAAAGTTTGATCAATGAAATAAACTCAAAGACCCAGAAAAAAACCATATACCTACAGATATTTTTCTTTGACAAAAAAATTAAAGCTAAAACCATACAGTGGAGAAAAAAGAAATCATTGTCAACAAACTAACTGGCTGTCTCCATGTAGAAGAATGCAGATTGATTCATATTTAACACCTGTACAAAAATGAAGATCAAGGACTTCAACAGAAAACCAGATATACTGAATCTAGTAGAAAAGAAAGTGGCAAATAGACTCAAACCCATTGGCACAGGAGAAAATTTCCTGAACAAAACACCAATGGCTCATGCTCTAACATCAACAATTGTTAATTGGACATCTTGAAACTAAAAAACTTCTGTAAGACAAAGGACACTGTCAATAGGACAAAACAGCAATCTACAGATTGGGAAAAGATCTTAACTGACCCTACATCCAATACAGGGTAATATCCAAAAAAATTATGAAGAACTCAAAAAATTAGACTCCTAAAAATAAATAACTCTATTTAGAAATGGGGTGTGGCACTAAACATAGAATTCTAAACAGAAAAATCTCAAATGGCAGGGAAGGATGTTCAACATCCTTATGGGGAGAAACAGGAACACTCCTCCATTGCTACTGGGATTGGAAACTGGTAAAACCACTCTGGAAATCAACCTGGACGTTCCTCACAAAATTGGAAACAAATCTACCTGAAGAAATTGCTATCCCACTCTTGGACACATACCCAAAAGATGCCTCATCATACCACAATGGCAAGTGTTCCATTATGTTTTTACCAGCCTTATCTGGAATAATCAGAAGCTGGAAAAAACCCAGATGTCCCACACCTGAAGAATGGATTCAGAAAAAGTAGTTCATTTACGCAATGGAATACTACTAAGCTATTAGGAACAAGGACATCATGAATTTTGCAGACAAATGGATGGAACTAGAAAATATCATCCTGAGTGAGGTAATCAGATGCAAAAGGACATGAATGGTGTATACTCACTAATAAGTGGATATTAGAAAATACATACAGAATACCTAGTATACAATACACAGAACTCAAAAAGTTTAACAAGGTGAAGGGTCCAAGTGATGATGCATCAATCTTACTTGGGAATGAGTAGAAAACAATCATGGAAGGCAGAGCGAGAGAGGGATCAGGGTGGAAGAGGTGATGGGGGAAGGAGAACATGATCAAGTATGGTGGAGAGACAGGAGAGAAGCCCTGAAGGCCAGCAGAATGAATGTAATTATGCAACCTCAGGTGTGGGGAGTTGGGAGCACCCTCTACAAAGTACCAGAGACTGGGAGGTAAAAGACTCTCAGTCATCCACCCCTGCTGCACCCCTCTGCCATCCCCCTATGCTGGAACAAGCCTCTACAAGACCAAGGCCTCCCCTTCCACTGTTACCATATAAGGCAGTCCTCGACTACATATGTAGCTGGAGCCATGGATCCCTGCCACCAGGGTTCCATAGCCAAATAGCGCCAGGAGAAAGCTAGACTCCCAAGTATGTGGACAAGCCTGTCTGCTCGAAGGGATCCACCTGTAATCCCAGTACACAGTGACTGAGGTGTGGTCTTCTGGTTTCTTCTGGCAGCTGGGGAGCTGATCCTGTGACACAAGGCTCCATACTCAAATAGTGCCAGAAGGGATCTGGTATCCCAGGAGTGCTGACACACATTCAAGTACAGGCAAAACCACCATTTCTGTTTAAATTCACTGGATCAAGAGGGACACTTGCAGAGCCATCAGGACACAGGAACCAAGGGACAGATGGGGACAAGATCCTTCTGGTTTCTGTCTGTACCCCAGAGCTGATCTTGTGACACAGCTCTTCAAACCCAAATACCTCTCAGAGATAGCTGGTCTTCAAGGAGTATTGACACGAAGACTTGTAGGAGGGACAAGCCACAACCAGACAGACTAAGATCAGCTAACATCAGAGTGAACCAGATGGTGAAAGGCAAGAGCAAGAACATAAGGAGCAGAAACCAAGGCTACTTGGCATCATCAGAAGCCACCTCTCCCACCACAGCAAGCCCTGGATACTCCAATAGACCAGAAAAGCAAGATTAAGATTTAAAATCATTTCTCATGATGATGATGGAAGACTTTAAGAAAGATATAAATAACTCACTTAAATAAATACAAGAGAGCACAGGTAAACAACTAGGTGCCCTTGAAGAGGAAACACAAAAATCCATTGAAGAATTACAGGAAGGCAGAATCAAACAAGCAAAATTACGGGAAAACACAAATAAACAGATGAAGGAAATAAATGAAACCACCCGGGAGCTAAAAATAGAAATAGAAACAATAAAGAAATCACAAAGGGAGACATCCTGGAGTTAAAAAACCTGGGAAAGACATCAGGAGTCATTGATGCGAGCATCACCAACAGAATACAAGAGATAGAAGAGAGAATCTCAGGTGCAGAAAATACCATGGAAAACATTGACGCATCAGTCAAAGAAAATGGAAAATGCAGAAAGCTCCTGGTGAAAACATCCATGAAATCCAGGACACATTGAGTAGACAGAACCTAGGGATAATAGGTATAGAGGAGAGTGAAGATTCCCAACTTAAAGGGCCAGTAAATATCTTCAACAAAATTGTAGAAGAGAAACACTGAACCTTCTGGTTTTTCTCCTGTGGGTGGAGACCTCTGCCTGGGCCACCAGGAGTCCATAGCCAACCAGCTCCGGAGAAAGATACCCTCCCAGGAGCTTGGAAAAGCCATGAGTGGGGTTAAGGGGAGCAACACTTCTCACCCAGACCCACCCGGATCTGACGGGATACAGGGCCTGAGAACCTGGGGCCAGGAAACCTCTGAACCTTCCGGTTTCCACCTGTAGGTGGAGACCTCTGCCTGGGCCACCAGGGTCCTGTGCCTGGGGAACTCAGCCTGGGCCAAAAGACTCCAGGAGAGAGCGGGTATCCCAGGAGTGCTGACACACCTTTGAGCACAGGCAAAACCACCACTTCTGTTCAAACTCACTGGATCAAGAGGGACCTTTGCAGAGCCTTCAGGGCATAGGAACCAAGGGACAGCTGGGGACAAGATCCTTCTGATTTCATTCTGCACCCCAAAGCTGACCCTGTGCGACAGCTCTCCAAACCTAAACACCTCTCAGAGAGAGCTGGTCTTCAAGGAGTACTGACACAGAGGCCTGCAGGAGGGTCAAGACAGAACCGGACAGAGTAAGATCAGCTAACATCAGAGTTAACAAGATGGCAAAAGGCAAGGGTAAGAACATAAAGAACAGAAACCAAGAGTACTCGGAATCATCAGAACCCAGCTCACCCACCACAGCAAGCCCTGGATACCCCAACACATCAGAAAAGCAAGACTCAGATTTTAAATCATTTCTCATGATGATGATAGAAGACGTGAAGAAAGAAATGAATAACAACCTTAAAGAAATACAAGAAAACAGAGATAAACAACTAGAAGCCTTTCTAGAGGAAATACAAAAATCCATTAAAGAATT
>CM052717.1:6857272-6876245 GCA_028551405.1 Uromys caudimaculatus | reverse complement strand
TCATTTATTGTAGATACCCAACATTCTCACCTTATAAGCTCATGGAGTTCTGGGATGAATCTTTCCTGTGGCATAGTTGGGTCCTCTCTCTTATTCTCACTAAATTCTTTAGGACCATTGTGCTATTAGACAAGCAATGACATGCCCGTGCAACCAGAAAATTCAGGGTAAAACAAATTGACAGTTCAATCCAGGCAGTAGGCCCCAGTCCATTGTTCTGAGCAGTGACAGGACAGTTCTGAGTATGGTGTTTCTGGTGAGCCCACCAGAGGTTGTGCAGACTCAGATTCTCAGTGTGTGTTTTGGTGAGTGTTGGTTCCCTAGTCACATTCAGATTCTTTTACTCCTTACGTGATCTGACTATTCACCTGATGTGTGTGTGTGTGTGTGTGTGTGTGTGTGTGTGTGTGTGTGTGTGTGTAAAATAGAAAAAGGTGAATGGCAAGCCACTGGACTTTGACTTAAGAGTTCCCCATCATCCACAGCTAACTCACATTAAGCACAGATCCTGAGACTGACACGTGGATCTCTTATTTTTCTTGACTATACAAATAATAGTTAATGCCACAACATAATGGGTTCCACTGTGAGAAGAGAATGATGAAGGTCCCCCATCACTGTAGAAGACTCAAGGGTCAGTGGTAGAGAGTCCCTGCAGGTCCTACCTCCAAACATTCTCTTTTTCAGACAAGTGTACCAAAGCCTAGCAGAAGATGTTCTTAGCTGTGACCTCTCAAATGAAGGCTGATCTTCTTAGTGTGAACATTATTTGGTGTAGTTCTCATGGAGAATTCTGTGTGTAGGGTTAAACTATGGATGTGGGTCTGATTTGAACAGAAGAATGGTATAGTAGGGTTTGTAACTATCAGGCCAAGGCTATGTCCTCTCTTGGAGGCAACATGGGCCATGGGTGCACTGAGATCAAGGGTGTAACAGGGATCCTGTGAATACTGTTTATTTGAGGATGGGGAGAAGATGTTGAACTGGGACCAGTTCCTGCTTAGGATCCCATATCTGTCTGTGTCCTCCCCATGATGGTCTTTCTAACTACATGCTATCTCTGGATTCCACGAGCGTAGTGAGCATGCCTAGAATGATTCAGGTTAGCCCCACCCTCATGAGGGTGAGCACCCATCTGACTGACACTCTGCCGCATTTCAGTCCCTATGCTAGCTCATAATTGTTGTAAACAGAGAATGCTGAGACACCCTTTCATCTGGCCTCACTTGGGACTATGGACTCCAGAGAGTCACTGCCATATGACATGATTGAAGGAATCTATAGCACCTGAAGAAGCTCCTAAGTGTGGAGGTCACAGGCCTCATAGAGAATCCTAGAATTATGCCCCGTGACTAGATTGAAGGAGCCTCGGTCTCCTGCCATGGGAATTTGACACATCATTTCCACACATCGGCAGACTTGTGGCCAGACCCACTGCAGAGTCAGGTTCTGGAGGCCTCCTCTGTCAGGAGAGGTCACAGTCAGCACCAGCACAGAAAAAAGCTTAGACATGTGAATCAGGCTTCTCCCATTTATACTCAGAGAAACAGGAGCCCAGAATTGGAAGGTATTGTCTAAGTAGGATCTCCAGAAGCAGCTGTATTTGCTCAATTAGCCATTACCCATCTGGGCCAACATTCCAACTGAGTCTTTATTAGCCCTCTTGGGCCTGACTCTATGCAGGTGAAATGTTTGTTTCTTAAGGGTGTTATGGGGAGGTGACTATCTGGGTTCTTTGCTCACGACCTTCCCCACCTGCCCCATCATCCCGGGTGAGGCTAAATGTCTCACTTTGGATGTTACCTTCCATAGCCCAACAGTTATGCCCCACCCTCTGGTTTGTCTTTTGAGGTATTTGTTGTTCTCTCATACTCACAAGCTGACATGAGTGAGAAATGAGAAGTGTGATTAGCAAGAGCTGTTTGTTAGGCTGCCTGTGTTTGTAGCATATTCTATATACAGGGTGCCTGATACTTATGGGCTGTTGGGATGTGCCTTTTGGGTGGTCAGCTGGAGGCCTCTGTGTGTCCTAGGAAACAGAACAAGAAGACGATGTTCTTCCTGTTGTCTGTCCTACATACACCCAGTAAACTACCTAAAGATGGAGGGAACATTACATGAAGATATCATGGCTTACATCCAGTTCTGTGCTGAGGAATGTGCCTTCTGACTAAGTATTTCTGTTGTCCCCTTAATCCCACTTAAATCAAGAGTTCTCCTAAGCTTTGAATTGTAAGTCACTCTCAGATGTCAAGATCACCTCACCTGAGACTGTGAGCTCCACAGGGGCACTGGCATAGGACAGCAGGGAGAGAGCTGAGTCTTGAGAACCATAGCACCTGTAGGTGCCTGAGAGATGGGAGGTCACAGCACTCATGGAGAATTCTGCCTGGGACTGCCAATCTTGGGAGTTTGATTTTAGTCGCAGGGGTTGTTGTGCTGATCCCTCCTTGGACAGAAAGAAAGTGTCCACTCTGTACCTTGACCAGCACAGCAGGGTCACATTCTCTCCTGAGTGCACTGTGGAGTTAGGCTTCACTGAGAGGGAAAGAGTGATTTGGAGCTGTCCTAAAGAGAAGAGGGATGATGAGTGGCTGGCTTCCTTGTTCTGAGCTCAGACCACACATGATTCCCCGTGAGATCCTGGGTCTCTGTCTCTTCTCTCTAACTGAGCTCATCTCCTGCTCTCTCTTCCTGCAGCTGTTCCTGCTTAGGATTCCTGTCTCTCATCATCTCCAGGGGTCCCCCATGAGAGCCCGAGCAGATCCATGTACCTGATTTTGTCTGAGTTCCTCACCTCTGATCAGGATGTCCCGGGGGTCACTGGAGGCCGACCACTCAGAGGAGAGGCTGTGTCCACCATAGCATCTGTATTGGCCTCCTGTGGAGCGGCTCACATAGCCCAGTGTGAAGTTGGCCATGGAGAGGCCAATGTTGGTCCACTGGCTAGAGTGCTGCATGATGTCAGCTCCTCCCACCTTGTACAGAGCAAACCTGTCATAGTTGATGTCAGAGAAACACTGCAGGGTGAGATTCATTCCAAAGTCCAGGATATGGCCTTGGTGAGTCAGCAGAGAGGGCTTCGTTGACAGCCCTAGAGGGAAGGTGACAGCTGTGGACTGATTTGGTTCTTACCAAACACTTTGCCCTGCCATCCTGCCCAGCACATGTCACATCTTGTCCCTGAGCAGGGCTGTGACTGAGGGCACAGGCTCTCCATTCAGTCCTGCTCTACCTGCAGCTCTGCAGAGGGACAGGCCATGGCAAGCGCTCAGGGTCTCAGGAAATGATTAGAGAATGTTGCTGCTGACTCACCTGAGATGAGTATTTGTTGGCGCTTACTGGGTACTGACCACAACTGTGCAGTATTCTTGTAGTAACCGTAACATCTGAATGTCCCCGTGTGGTTTGGGGTCATGGGTCCCATAACAAACAGGGCTTGGTACTGTCCACTAGAATATGTATACTGTGTGTCCAGTGAGCTGGTGAACTTCTGATCCTCCTTGGTGAGAATGAGTTTATCATATTGATTCTGTGATGCACACTGGAGTGTCATGTTCCCTCCCACTGTCACCACAGGGCTGGGCAGTACTGACAGCCTGGGTTCATAGTGGTCATAGATTCCTAGGAAAGAAGGAGGCAGTCTGTTACTTGTTCCCACACAGTCACAATGTTCTCGTGGACCACTCTGTGGGAGGGGAGCAGAGCGGAGCCTGGGCTTGAGAATCTGACTGCCCCCTCACCTGTCACTACCAGCTCCAAGGTGTCACTAGGCTGTGACCAACCAGCTGAGCTGTAACAATAACAGCGATATTGCCCTGCATGGTCTACTGTTACAGAAGGGATAGAGAAGTTGGCCTTTCCCCCAGAATCCTCTCGGGTCTTTGTTCCCAGGGGTGTTTGGCTTCCTTCTTTATGCAGAAAATACATTTCTGCATCCAGGATGCCATGACACCAGATAGTCATAGAACTTCTGAATGTGACCACAGAGACTGGCTCAGCCTTGATGATGGCTTTGGGGGGGTTCCCTGCAAGGAAGAAGGAGAGAAGCAGGTGGGTTTGTTTGAGAGTGGCACAGAGAAAGTCACACTTGGAGATGGCGCTTAAGCTCATCCAGAGTAGGACAGAGCCCCATGAACACTCATCTGACTCCTGAACACCCTGGATTTTGCTAACCCTTTCTTTGTTGGGTTTTGTGTCTTGAGTCTCACTGTCTCCTGTGCTCTGTGTCAGTGGGCTAAAGAGCCTTGGTTCTTCAACACAGCACACATCAAGGCCTCCCTGAGCACCTGTCTCATCTCAGTATTCTATTTAAAGGCTGTGGTTCCTCACCTGAGACCAGGAGCTCCAGGGGGTCACTAGGTTCTGACCACAGCTCTGTGCTGTTCCTGTCATAACTGTAGCATCTGAATGCCCACCTCTGGCTGTTGGTCACTGGACCCACAGTGAAGGAGGCCTCAAAATTCCCAGTTTTATGGTTATACTGTGAGTACTTCCTCCAGGTGTGGGTCTCTGGTCCTTCCTTAGTCAGAATCAACATATGTTGCTTCTCTGAAATACACTGGATTATTACATTCTGTCCTGAGGTCACCACAGGGCTGGGCTGGGCTGACAGGCTGGGTTTGCTGTGAGCTCCTAGGAGAGAAGACAGAATCAGCTAAATGTGTCAGGCCTTGTTATTCTCCAGGGCTGTGAGGTGGCGCTACACCACTGAGAGCAGCCTGACTTCTTGACAGTGAAGCCTGAGGATGGGGACACTTTTTTATTTTCACCTGTCACCACCAGTGCCACGTCATCACTGTCCCTTGACCGTCCATCACCGGTTCTATAGTAACAGCGGTACTTTCCTGCATGGTCCAGGTCAATTTTTGAGATGAAGAATTCAACCCTGTTCCCTGGTTTAGGTGGAATTCCTGTTCGCCATGGAGCTGGGCTTCCCTCTTTATAGAGCCCGTACTCTTTGGCTCCCAGGGCTCCCTCACACAAGAAGGTCACTTTTGTCTGCTTGGAGACCACGGAGTCTGGCTGTACTCTGAGGATAGGCTTAGGGAAGGACCCTGGAAGGAAAAGAGGAGCTAAGTCTCAGGACACCCAGCCTCAGATTGCAGTCCCTAACCCCATGACCTTCCAGCCACCCCCAGGAATAACACACATGTGGTGTTTTCCACCATCACTGCCCAGGCATGGCTCCTGGATATGAAGAGAAGATCATTTCAGGACAGCTGCAGACACACCCACCTGTCAGCACTGGGATCCAGAGCCCAACAGTCAGTCCTGGAAGAGAGTTCTATGTAAGAGATTTGTCCCTAAGGATGAGTAAGTCCTTCCCTCTGCAGAACTGCCTGAGACCCTGGGGTTTCCTGATGGGTGAGTGCTGAGCTACAGGCCAGGATAATATGCAGACCTCAGTATCCCTTCCCCTTCTCCACATCTCACCAAGACTCAGCAGGGCTGTGAAGGGGAAGGCCATGGCATCTCCTCTCAGAGGCTGCAACTGTGCTTGAGGGCAGAGTACAGGGCCTGTCTGAGGGGATTGGAAACAGGGTGTGGTCCTGGAGGCAGAGCAGTCCCCATCAAGTGGCTGTATTTCATCAGCCCCACAGGAAGGGGAACTGGCCTTCTCAGGCACCATGCTCTGACTTCCTCAATGCTGTGACTAGGCCAGGCAGTTGACCTCTGCAATCAGGTCTCACACAGATGACATTTCCTCAGTCCATCAGTATCTGCTTCGCCTGTGCTCATCACTGTCAGAGCCATGTTGCAACAGACATGTGTGAACATCTCACACAACAGTAGAAATTTAAGTGTGTTTGTGTATTGTTCCTTTTCACATTTTTATGTGAAATATTTTCTTCTTTTCAACATTTTTTAATGTTTCTGTGAAGGTTCCTAGTGTCTATATCTGCATGATATATACATATATTATGAATTTTATAATCATTTCTCGTACTCTCATGTTATAAATATGTACTACTATTGAGGAGGGAGAACTTAGATGAATGCCATCAGGAATCAGCATCAGATGAAAATTTCTGTTTCTTAAGGGAAAAGTTGATTTCATGAAGTTTTTATCACAGTAATAACTCACTATCCTCTTGCCTCTGTTTTAGATCTGACTCACTTCTTCCAGTACTTGCAAGCCTTTTCTAGAATATCAAGGTCCTGTAAAACTCACAGGCAATAGAACAAAAGCTAGTTGATAGACCATAACAGAAATGTCAGACTTCAACACTCTTAACATAGTTGAAAAAGGTGTACAATCAATACAACTTACATTAAATTTAACATGACCAATAAATAAAAAATTGGGAGCCTTAACATATGTACTAATACTTGTTCAAAATACAGATCTTGTTCCAACTTTATCTCTTGCTAACATAACATCAGAGAACTGCAGCTAACTTTCAAATATGTCTTTGAGAATGTCCAGAAGCAGTTTCTACAGTCTATATTTTCTCTGTCACACAAGGTCGAAAATCTTGAGGCAAGGCAGTTTATCCAATCTGGGATAAGCAATCAAAGGTAGGTCAGGAGGAAATGTCCAATACAGCTTTTCTGTCACCATTGTCAGGGCACATAGCAAGCTCACAGGTCAGCATCATTCTTTGTCCCAGCATCAGCATGTCTTATCACTCTGGCAGCCAGCATGCTCCTTTAGCATCCTGTAGAAAAAACACAAATATGCCCTCTTCCCCATATTAAATACCTGATCTGGATCATGCCATGTGTCTGAATGGATCCTTCTATATCACCTAGGCATAAATGTGCCTATTTGTAGAATGCCATAAACACTTAGCAGAAAATCACTGGCATCCAAATTTTAAAATTTTAATTTTTTGTGCTGTAGGGGATGATTCCCCTTTTTTGTTTTTATATATAAAAGATATTGTTTTATCGTTCCATGGGGCCTGTTCTACAATAACTTGTCCTTGAGAAAATTAAGGAATCTTAGTAATATAACTAATATAAAATTGGTAACAAAACGTCTAAAATGCCTGAGTGCAATAGCTAGTTCTATTATCTGTTTTAATCTGATTGGGAACACCAAGCATAGAAAAACAATGTAGGAAATGACTGATTATATATGCTCTATCGACTGAGCTCTCCGGCCTCTAATGCCTACATGAGTTCCAGAGCCTTATTAACCTTTTATACATCTTGATTTTGAATTTTGTGTTGGATTAATGGAATAACCAATCTCTTGGAGGTGAGTAAGTACATCAGCTCCAATATCCATTAATCCTTCAAAACTTTCTACAATTATTAATTTAAGATTAGGTTTCTTATTAGTAATTGAGCTCAGTACACATCATGAAAACTAAGCAAGTCTTTTGTTAAAAAAAAAAAAAAAAAAAAAAAAAAACAGCCAAAATTCTTTATGACACCTAGATAAGCAGCCTGCTGTGTGTGCCTTGGGATCTGAGGCTGACCCCTCCTTCTTTTTTTTTTTTTTTTAAGTAAGCATATAGCTCTGTTGTTTATTTTACACAAAGGAGACCACCAACATTTGCCATAAATTCTTCTAAACTCTTTAGGAAGGCCATCTTCTGTTTCTGGTCCAGGGTAGGAAGAGTACTGCTCGCTGTGAGCGTGTTGAAGGCATCTGCTAATCTCTGGTAAATGATTGGGTCTTGTTGACTTGATAGTAATGTCTCAACCAATTCAGAATACTCAGCCTGATGCAAACACACCAATGTGTAGAATGCTTCGCCTGCTGCAGTAGTCATCTCAGTGTTGTGCTTTTGCAAGACCAGCATATCAAAAACCAGCTTAAGGAAGTGTCGCGTTGCTAGAAAAAGTGGTGAATCCGTTTCTTGTGCTTTAGCACATTGTTCAGCTAATGGTGTCAAGGCCTCGAGACAGAGCTGACATGCTTCTGAACTCATTGACGTCATTCCTAGTTCTAGGGAATACATCAGACTCTTAAACAGGTCCTCAGGAAGCTGGGGTATCTTTTCAGGAAAAATCTCACAAATAAATGTGATCAATTTGTAATATTGATTACAAAGGGTTGGAAACTTCAAAAGATCTTGTGACATTAAAGGCAGAATTAGGTTTACTCCATATAAAACAACATCAGCTGCGGATACAGTGTAATGGTTAGCACTCTGGACTCTGACCCCTCCTTCTTGAGGAAAGAGCAAGCACTTCGGTAAGGAATTTCATACTAGCTTCTGCAGAGGGTGTTCTGAGGTTTGCATTAACTCAAATGCAAATGTTTCTTAATTGGGCCTATTTCCTGAGGCCTGGCCAACGACAGATTCCTGGGGGCTCAACTTGATTGTCTGCTCCAGCCTGTGTTCTTGGAGAAATCATTTTTAAAATGACCCAAACCTCCATATTAAGCCTTTTTATACCTTCATTTCTGTAGAAGCATTGTTTGCACAGTGGTCCCTTATAAGGCAGCAAGCCATAGGCAGACCCTGATCGTATGAGGGTCTCATTTCTGTACAAAGTTGGATATATCTAGCTAAGTTTCTCTGTCCTGCATGGCCTGATGGCAGCAGGCTGCATTAGCATTTTCACAAGACAACTGAATAGCAAAGGGAACTCTTGCTGGAGTATCTCAAAAGATTTATCTGCTGTTTTTGAGGCTGTGACAGAGCTGTAAGCTGCAGTCAATGGAACATTGGCAGTTTAGCTATAACTTTTTAAGTTTTCTTGTAACATTAAAGCACAATCATAATTTTGGAAAACAAACTCAGTTTTAAACAATGAAATCAATACCAAGAGTATTACTATCATGTTACAAAGCTTGGCAGTCAGTTCTTGTTTCTGAATGCTTGACCGTACAACTTTCAATACCTTAAGGAGATGTTCTGATTTCTAGGATAAGAATTATATAAAATATTACCCAATTTTAAACATACCTTTAAAAACTTGTTCCCTGGGTTGGCTCAATTCGAGTTTTCTGTTGTCTAGAATGACTCAAACCCTAAGTTACCTGTTTTAAACACCTTTTGTCAAAGTTACATATTTTTAATCATACCCAATAATTTATAAGCCAATACTCAATAATCAAGGCATGTAGAATGTTTTTATACTTTTAAAACCAATCAGAAACAAAAACGAAGTAACCACACATTTACTTATTTAGACTAAACAAAATTTAATCTTTTCTAATGGAAATTTTAAGAGAGTAACACCTTGTTACTTGTTGAATCCAACAATCAGAGAAATTTTCTAGGAGAAACAGCCATCAGCCTCCTTACCATAGAAGCAGAAAAGCTGTGGCCCCTTTAAGAGTGGCTTTGCATACAATTAAGCCTCTGGCACCTCTTCTCCTGCTGTGCTTGACTCCAAGGGTCAATTGAGACTGCTTTTTAAAACAAGTCAAAATAATCCAGGGGTAGATAGCTATCAAGAATAGAGTTTTAACCAATTTTTCTTTTCTTTTCAACATAAAACACAGGACAACTTCCATTCATATGACATAGACTTAACATAAAACAGTTTTGACACATAGACAGATTGGTGCACCAAGAACATACAATAGAGAGGAAAGAGAATTAGATGTCCCAAAGGGACTCAGACATCCTACCTAAAAGATGCAAAACTAAGCATTTGTCCCGTAGGGGTCAGAAAGGAAGTAGGACACCTCCTATTTTCCTCCTGTCCCTAGGAGAGCTCTGAAACAGCTTACCTTCATTTTTCTTCCCCTGATAGTCAGGGAGGTTTGCTTTTCTTGAATCCATTTTCTCATAGTTAGGGTATAAACCATCTCTAGTCTGGGTCCAAAGACTAGAGGCACCTATGAGAACTATCTTTGCTTCCCTAGATTTTAGCATAACTCTAAACACCTTCATAAAACTCATTTTACCATTATTTGGAAACACATGCACAGAACACATTTTACCATTACCTTGTCCTTCAATAAGGTTTATTTATTACTTTCACAAAAACATCTACACAATTATTACCTTAGTCCCCCTAGTCTGAGAGACTCTGTAATTCTCTGTAAAAGGGCTTCATGGTCACTTAACGTTTGTCCCATGATTCTGTACTATTTTATATAACTTTAACCCAACTTTTTCTTTTTCAACTCTATATCTTACCTTAACACAATATTTTTTCCTTCTGTATTAACTTTATCTCACTGTATACAATTCTCACCTAATAAAATATCTCTGTTTTCTCTTACCTTAAATCTCTATTTCTTTTTTGTTCGTCTTTGTTACTAAAATTCGCAAAGACTCTACATAAACAACTTTTACTATGAGTCTATATTACTTCCTGTCAGTTTTCATAGAGACCCATGGATCATGTGATACTAATTCATGGATTTCTCACAGACCAGTTTTGTTCACTGGAGCATTCCTTGTCCTGGAGGAAAAGCTTCCATAAATCAACCTTTCCTATTTTTTCCTTTTCTCCAGAAAAAGCATCTGTCTCTTTCATGCGTCACTCACCTCTTCTCCAGGAGTCTGCTTCTTGGTTGGGTCACTCCGAAAACATCTCCTCTCTATATGATCCTCAATAGGACACCTGTGCCAGGCTTTATCCATGATGTGACGTCCAACAGTGTGCACGATCCTGTTCCTCAGCCCCAAGTCTAGGCGCCAACTGCAAAGAGCTAGCTTTCCCATCCTGCCCCGGGGGGGCCCTCCCGGGAGGGACTATCGACCAGGGTCTGAAGTGTCCTGCCTGCAGGACTTTCAGGTGCTGAGGAGGGAGCTGTGGATAATGGAAAGAAAGACAGGAAACAAGAATTGCCTGGGAGCAAGAGGATATGTACGATCAAGCTCCAAATAATCTTTATTTTTGGGTCCATATATAAGCACTTAGGGCGGGAAGTGGTAGAGGAAGGGGGATTCCAAAAGGTAACCAGATGTCATACATAGCTGTGAGTCAGGATGACAGTCATTGTTGTCATGAAGCTGTAGGCTACTTCAAACAGGATGTCTTATCTCTTGCTGGAGGCAGTAAGAATGGGAAGGAATCAAAAGGAATGCCTGCTGTGGAGACCGGGACACTTTGACTTGCTAAATAAGTCAAGCCTGGGACACTTTGATTTGCTAAATAAGTCAAGGCCTTAGTCCCAATTAAGCCAAGGCCTTTTGGTCTCCAACAGAAATGGATGACTTTTTAGAGAGATACCACATACCAAAGTTAAATCTTTGAGCAGATAAACTATCTAAATGGTCCCATATACCCTAAGGAAATAGAAGAAGTCAGTAAAGCCCTCCCAACCAAAAACAGCTCAGAGCCAGATGGCTTTACTGTAGAATTCTACCAGATCTTCAATCAACATGCTTCAAACTATTCCATATAATAGAAACAGACAGATCACTACCTAATTTATTCTATGAAGCAATAGTTACTCTGATACTAAAACACATAAAGAGCCACCAAAGAAAGAGAACTTCAGACCAATTTCACTTTTGAATGTTGGTGCAAAAATACTCAATAAAATTCTGGCAAACCCACTGGAAATCTCCAGATGCCAGGGAAGGGAGAGGTTCCTAGGAGTTAACGAGGATGACATTAGCTGAAATACCCAAGGAAAGGTAGATAGAACCTGTAGAGACTACCTGCAGTAGATATGTATGGCCCCCAGTTGAATGCTAGGGCCACCAACCTATCTCAAAAATTCTAATCCAGAATTGTTTCTGTCCAAAGGAAATGTAGGGGCAAAGATGGAGCAGAAACTGAAAGACCAAAGAGTGACTGCCCCTCCTAGGGATCCATCCCATCTGCAGACACCCAACCCTGACACTATTGATGATGCCAAGAAGTGCTTGCTGACAGGAGCCTGGTATAGCTGTCTCCTCAGATGCTCTGCCAGCACCTGACCAATACAGATGCAGATACTCTCAGTCAACCATTGGACTGAACCCAGGGACCCCAATGGAAGAGTTAAGGGAAGGACTGAAGAAGCTGAAGGGGATGGCAACCCCATAGGTAGAACAACAATATCAACTAACTAGACCCCACCAGAGCTTCCAGGGACTAAACTACCAATCAACCAGTATACATGCAGGAATCCATGGCTCCAGCTACATCTGTAGTGGAGGAGTGCCTTATCTGGTAACAATGGAAGGGGAGGCTTGGTCTTGTAGAGGCCTGATGCCCCGGCATAGGGGGAAGGCAGAGAGGTGTGACAGGGGTGGGTGGTTGAGAGTCTTTTACCTCCCAGGTCTCTGGTACTTTGTAGAGGGTGCTCCCACCTCCCCACACCTGAGGTTGCATAATTACATTCATTCTGCTGGCCTTCAGGGCTTCTCTCCTGTCTCTCCCCCCCCATACTTGATCATGTTCTCCTTCCCCCATCACCTCTTCCACCTGGGACCCTCTTTCCCTCTGCGTTCCATGACTGTTTTCTTCTCATTCCCAAGTGGGATTGATGCATCATCACTTGGACCCTTTTGCTTGTTAACGTTCTTGAATTCTGTGGATTGTATCCTAGGTATTCTATATGTTTTTGGCTACTATCCAATTATTAGTGAGTACACACCATCCATGTCCTTTTGCATCTGATTACCTCACTCAGGATGATATTTTCTAGTTCCATCCATTTTCCTGGAAAATTCATGATGTCCTGGTTCCTAATAGCTTAATAGTATTCCATTGCATAAATGAACCAGTTTTTCTGAATCCATGTTTCAGTTGTGGGACATCTGTGCAGTTTCCAACTTCTGACCATTCCAGATAAGGCCAGTAAAAACATAGTGGAACACTTGTTTCTGTGGTATGGTGGGGCATCTTTTGGGTATATGTTCAAAAGTAGGATAGCAGTTTCTTCAGGTAGATCTAATTCCAATTTTCTGAGGAAACTGCAGGTTGATTTCCAGAGTGATTTTCCCAGTTTTCAATCCCACTAGTGATTGAGGAGTGTTCCTGTTTCTCCACATAAGGATGTTGAACATCCTTCCCTGCCATTTGAGATTCTTCTGTTTAGAATTCTCTGTTCAGCTCCACACCCCATTTCTAAATTGGGTTATTTGATTTTTGGAGTCTAATTAATTGAGTTCTTCATATTTCTTTGGATATTAGCCCTGTATTGGATGTTCGGTTAGTGAAGATCTTTCCCCAATCTGTAGGTTGCTGTTTTGTCCTATTGACGGTGTCCTTTGCCTTACAGAATCCTTTTAGTTTCAAGACGTCCAATTTGCCAATTGTTGATCTTAGAGCCTGAGCCATTGGTGTTTTGTTCAGGAAATTTTCTCCTGTGCCAATGAGTTTGACGCTATTTACCCCTTTCCTTTCTACTAGATTCAGTATATCTGGTGTTCTGTTGAGGTCCTTGATCCACGGAGACTTTATTTTGTGCAAGCTGTTAAATATGAATCAATTTGCATTCTTCTACATGGAGACAGCCAGTTAGTCCAGCACTGTTTGTGGAAGATGATTTCTTTTTTTCCCACTGTATGGTTTTAGCGTTATTTTTTTGTCAAAGAAAAATGTCTGTAGGTGTATGGATTTTTTTCTGGGTCTTTGAGTTTATGTCATTGATCAACTTGTCTGTCTCTGTACCAATACATTTTTTTAATCACTATTGCCCTATATACATCTTGAGTTCAAGGATGGTGATTTCTCCAGAAGTTCATTTGTTGTTTGTAATTGTTTTGCCTATTCTGGGTTTTTGTTTTTCCATATGAAAATAGTATTCCATATTGAAATTGAACAACTATCTACACAATAAGCACAGAAGAAATAACTAAAGAAAATAAAGTCTGTCTAGAGTTCATTGAAATTTTAGGCAACACATATCTACATGTATGTGACACAATGAAAGCTGTGCTGAGAGGAAAGTTCATAGCATAAAAGCCTCTGTAAAGGAGCTAGAAAGTTCTCTGTGATGGTTTTTATATGCTTTGCCCAAGGAGTGGCACTGTTGGGAGGTGTGGCCTTGTTGGAGTAGATGTGTCCCTGTGGGCGTGGGTTTAAGACATTCACCCTAGCTGCCTGGATGTCAAACTTCCACTAACAGTCTTCAGATGAAGATGTAAAATTCTCAGCTCTACCTGAACCATGCTTGCCTGGACTCTTTCATTCTGCTGCCTTGATGATAATGGACTGAACCTCTGAACCTGTAAGCCAGTGTCAATTATATATTGTCCTTATAATGTTGCCTTGTTCATGTTGTCTGTTCACAGCAGTAGAACCTTAACTAAGACATTCTCATATCACTAATTTCAAAGTACATTGAAACTCAGAGAAAAAAAGAAGCAAGCACACCAAAAAGGAGTAGATGGAAGGAAACATTCACACCAGAGCTGAAACCAATCAGTTAGAAACAAAGAAACCAACTGAAAGAATTATTGAAATCAGGAGGTGTTTCTTAAAAAATAAACAAGATAGACAAACCGTTAGCCAAACTATTCAAAAGACACAGAAAGTATCCAAATAAACAAAATCAGAAATGAAAAGGGAGACATAACAATAGATACTGAGAATATACAAAGAATAATTAGGTCTTACTGTTGCCTGTGCCCTGGACTACTCACTGCAGACCCTACCTGCCCTTGGGACTTGTAGGTGAGGTAGCACAGAGTGAATGACACAGACTCCGGGAGCAGTTGAGAAACACCACAGCAAGCTCATCTGAACACTTATTATAAGCTCTTTGAATACCATCATCTTTTCTAAACAGTAGTTTCGATTGGTTGGCACTGTATGCACCAGTAATCCTTGGTCTCTCAGGAAGTTCTCAATTAGGTCCTTCTGTAGGAGAAGCTTTTTGGCCTTTACATTGAGGTAGCCCCTCCATTCCTGCTACATTTTACTTCAAAAGCCTGTACTTCAGAAACATGGAAAATCCTAACAAAATGCATGATATTCTAGACAGATACCAGTTACAAAAGTTATATCAAGATGAGGTAAACTATTTAAATAACTTATAGCCTCTAAAGAAATAGAAGCATCATTAAAGGTCTATGAACCAAACCAAGACAATAAACAAAACCCGAAATAAACAAACAAATAAAAACAACGAAACAAAAACAAAACCCCTACAAACCTAGAGACAGATGTTTTTAGTGCAGAATTCTACCAGACTTTCAAGGAAGAGCTTTAATATATACTCTTCAAACTATTTCACAAAATAAAAGCAGAAAGAACACTGCCAAAATCATTCTATGAAGTCACAGTCACCTTAAGACCTGATCCACATAAAGCCTCACGAAAGAGGAGAACTTCAGAGTGATTTATCTTATGAACACTTATGTAACAATACTCAATAAAAAAAACCACAAAACAAACCAGGAACACATCAAATCTTCCTTTATCATGAATGTTTATTTTATTGGATATTCAAATGGCTACTCCATCTTGTTTCTTGGGACCTTTTGTTTGGCAAACTTATCTCCAGCTTTTTCCTCTTAGGTAGTATCCATCTTTGTTGCTGAGGTTTGTTTCTTGTATGCAGCAGAATGACAGATCCCTTTTACATATCTAGTCTTTCAGCTTGTGTCTTTTTATTGGGGGAACTTAGTGTATTTATGTTGAGTGATATTAATGACCAGTGATTGTTAATTCCTGCTATTTTTGTTGTTTGATGTGGTATTATGTGACTGTGATTCTCTTCTTTTGAGTTTGTTTTGAGCTGATTAATTTCTTGTGTTTTCTTGCATGTAGACACCCTCCTTGCGTTGGAATTTTCCTTCTGTTATCCTCTGTAGGTCTGATTAGTAGAAAAATATTGTTTAAATTTAGTTTTGTCATGGAATATCTTGGTTTCTCCATCGATGGTGATTGAGTGTTTTGCTGAGTACAGTATCCTGGGCTGGCATTTGTGTTCTTTTAGGGTCTGGATGACACCTGTCTAGGATCTTCTGGCTTTTATAGTCTCTGTTGAGAAATCTGGAATAATTCTAATAGGTTTTCCTTTGTATATTAGTTGGTCTTTTTCCCTTACAGCTTTTAATATTCTTTCTGTGTTCTGTGCATTTAGTGTTATTATGTGATGGGAGGATTTTCTTTTCTGGTCCAATCTATTTAGTGTCCTGTAGGCTTCTTGCACATTTATGAGCATCTCTTTCTTTAGGTTAGTGAAGTTTTCTTCTATGATTTTGTTGAACATGTTTTCATTGAAGATGTTTTCTGGCATTTTGAACTGGGACTCTTAACCCTCTTCTATATGTATTTTTCTTAAGTTTGGTCTTTTCATTGTGTCTCAAATTCCCTGGATGTTTTGTGTTTGAAACCTTTTAACATTTGGCATTTTCTTTGACTGAAATATCAGTACCTATGGTATCTTCTACACCTGATATTCTTTCTTGCATGTGTTATATTCTGTTGCTGACTCTTGCATTTGTAGTTCTTATCCTCTTGTTTTTTTTTATTTAATACTTATTTACATTTCAAATGTTTTCCCTCTCCAGGTCTCCACTTTGGAAACCCTCTATCCCATTCCGCTCCCCCGCCTCTATGATGGTATTCCACTCCCCTACCCACTCCCATCTTCCCTCCCTGGCATTCCCCTATACTGGGGCATCTAACACTCTCAGACCCAAGGGCCTCTCCTCCCACTGATGGTCAACAAGCCTCTCCTTAGCCACATATGTGGCCAGCACCATGGGCCCATCCTTATGCATTCTTTGGAAGGTGGTTCAGTCTCTGGGACCACCAGGGGTCTTGAACACTTGATCCTGTTGCTCCCTTCCCATGGGACTGCAAACTCCCTCAGTTCCATCAGTCCCTTCTTCATCTCCTCAATCTGGGACCCCACGCTCTGTCCAACATGTACTGTGAATTGAATCATGGGTGTTCTGAACTTTTGGACTAATATCTCCATATCAGTGAGTACATACCTTGTTTGTTGTTTTTTGACTAAGTTACCTCACTCAGGATGATATTTTCAAGTTCCTTCCATTGACTGCAAACTTCATAAAGTCATTGTTTTTAATAGCTAAGTAGTATTTCATTGTGTAAATGTACCGAATTTTCTGTATCTATTCCTCTGTTGAGGGACATCTGGGTTGTTTCCAGCTTCTGGCTATTAGAAATATGGCTGTCATGAACATAGTGGAGCATGCGTCTATATTAGATGTTGGAGCATTTCTGGGTATATGCCCAGGAGTGGTATAGCCTGGTCCTCAGGAACTATTAGTTCCCATTTTCTGAGTGTTTGCCAAACTGATTTCCAGAGTGGTTGTACCAGCTTGCAATCCCACCAGCAATGGAGGAGTGTTCCTCTTTTTCCAAATCCTGGCCAGTATCTGCTGTTCCCTGAGTTTTTGATCATAGCCATTCTGATTGATGTAAGGTGGAATCTCAGGGTCGTTTTGATTTGCATTTCCCTGATGACTAAAGTTGTTGAACATTTCTCTAGGTGCTTCTCAGCCCTGTGAATTTCCTCAGTTGATAATTCTCTGTTTAGCCCTGTTCCCCAGTTTTTGATAGGGTTATTTGGTTTTCTGGAACTAACTTCTTGAGTTCTTTGTACATATTTGATATTAGCCCTGTATCAAATGTAGGATTGGTAAATATCTTTTCCCAATCTGTTGGTTGCCATTTTGTCCTATTGACAGTGTCCTTTGCCTTACAGAAGCTTTGCAATTTCATGAGGTCCCATTTGTCGATTCTTGATCTTAGAGGATAAGCCATTGGTGTTCTCTTCAGGAACTTTTCTCCTTTGCCCATGTGTTCGAGACTTTCCCCACTTTCTCTTCTATTAGATTCAGTGTATCTGGTTTTATGTGGAGGTCCTTGATGTACTTGGACTTGAGCTTTGTACAGGGAGATAGGAAAGGATCAGTTTGCATTCTTCTACATGTTGCCCTCCAGTTGAACTAGCACCAATTGTTGAAAATGCTGTCTTTTATCCACTGGATGGTTTTAGTTCATTTGTGAAAAATAAAGGGGCCATAAATGTGTGGGTTCATTTCTGGGTCTTCATTTCTATTCCATTGATCTACCTGCCTGTCACTGTACCAATACCATGCAGTTTTTATCACTACTGCTCTGTAGTACAGCTTGAGGTCAGGGATGCTGGATCCCCCAGAAATTCTTTTATTGTTGAAAATAGTTTTTGCTATCCTCGATTTTTTGTTATTCCAAATGAATTTGAGAGTTGCTCTTTCTAAGTCTATGAAGAATTTTGTTGGAATTTTGATGGGGATTGCATTAAATCTGTAGATTGTTTTCAACAAGTTGAGATTTTAATATAGTAATCCTGCCAATCCATGAGCATGGGAGGTCTTTCCATCTTCTGAGGTCTTCTTCAATTTCTTTTTTCAGAGACTTGTAGTTCTTGTCATTCAGATCATTCACTTGTTTGGTTAGAGTCAAACCAAGATACTTTATATTGTTTGTGACAATTGTGAAGGGTGTCATTTCCCTAATTTCTTTTTCAGCTTGTTTATCCTTTGAGTATAGGAAAGCTACTGATTTGTTTGAGATAATATTATATCCAGCCACTTTGCTGAAGTTGTTTATCAGCTGTAGCAGTTCTCTGGTGGAGATTTTCGAGTCACTTAAGCATACGATCATATCATCTGCAAAGAGTGATTTTTTTTCCTCCTTTTTTATTTTTGATACTTTATGTACATTTCCAATGTTTCCCCTTTTCTGAGTCTCCTCTTTGGATACCCCTTGTCCCCTCCCCAACCCGCCTCTAGGAGGGAATCCCACCTCCCACCCACCCCCGTCCACCCATTCCCATATTCCCGCCTTGACATTCCCCTTTACTGAGGCCTCTAACATCCTCAGGCCCAAGGGCCTTTCCTCTCTCCCTGATGGCCATCAAGGTCATCCTCTGCCACATATGTGGTCCAAACCATAAGTCCATCAATGTGTATTCTTTGGTTGGTGGTCTAAACTCCAGGAGGACCGGGGTGGGGGGTCAGGCCCATTGACTCTCTTGCTCCCTCCATGGGGCTGCAAATTCCCTCAGCTCCTTCAGACCTTCCTCCAACTCCTCCATCTGGGACCTCACTCTCAGTCCAGCGGTTTCTGTTAAGTGAAACTTGGACATTCTGAACTTTTGGGCTAATATCAGCTTATCAGTGAGTACATACCATGTTCCTTCTTT
>CM052717.1:6839319-6856241 GCA_028551405.1 Uromys caudimaculatus | reverse complement strand
AAACACAGAAATCCATTAAAGAATTACAGGAAAACACAATCAAACAGACAAAGGAAATGAACAAAACTATCCAGGAGCTAAAAATAGAAATAGAAACAATAAAGAAATCACAAAAAGAGACAACCCTGGAGTTAGAAAACCTAGAAAAGAGATCAGGAGTCATAGATGCAAGCATAACCAACAGAATACAAGAGATAGATGAGAGAATCTCAGGAGCAAAAGACACCATTGGCAATATCGACACAACAATAAAAGAATATACAAAATGCAAAAAGCTCCTAACCCACAATATCCATGAAATCCAGGACTAAATGAGAAGACAGAACCTAAGGATAATAGGTATAGAAGAGAGTGAAGATTCCCAATTTAAAGGACCAGTAAATATCTTCAACAAAATCATAGAAGAAAACTTCCCTAACTTAAAGAAAGAGATGAACATAAATATACAAGAAGCTTACAGAACCCCAAATAGATTGAACCAGAAAAGAAATTCGTCCCGTCACATTGTAGTGAACGCACCAAATACACAAAGCAAGGAACGAATATTAAAAGCAGTAAGGGAAAAAGGTCAAGTAACATATAAAGGCAGACCTATCAGAATTACACCAGACTTCTCACCAGAGACTATGAAAGCTAGAAGATCCTGGGCAGAACTCATACAGACCCTAAGAGAACACAACTGTCAGCTCAGGCCGCTATACCCAGCAAAACTCTCAATTAACATAGATGGTGAAACCAAAATATTCTATGACAAAACCAAATTTATACAATATGTTTCCACAAACCCTGACAACTTCTTGAATGTCTTTCTTAATAGATTTGAAGTTCTTGTCACAGCAGTCTTTCAGTGTTTGGTTAGACTTATCTCAAGACATTTATATTATTTGTGTCTCTTTTGAAATGTGTTGTTTCTCTAATTTCTTTTAATGCCCATTTATTATATGTATACATGAGGGGTACACATTTTTTTGAGTTAATTTTGCATCCAGCCCTTTTGCTGTATGACTTCTCTGGTAGAATTTTGGAGGTCACTATGTATAGTATCATTATCATCTATGAATAGTGATACTTTGACTTATTCCTTTCCAATTTGTATGCCCTTTATATCCTTTAGTTGTCTTACTGCTCTATGTAGAAGTTCAAGTACTAGATTGAATATATTTGGAGAGAGTGGGCAGCCTTGTCTTGCTCCTGATTTTAGTGGAATTGCTTTAAGCTTCTCTCCATTTCATTTGGTGTTGGTTATTGGCTTGCTGAATATTGCCATTATAGTGGTATATACTTTGTATCCCTGATCTCTGCAAGATTTTTAACATTAAGAGGTGTTGGATTTTGTCCAAAGTTTTTTCAACATCTAAAGAGATGAACATGTGTTTCTTTTTCTTTCAATTGTTTTATATGGTGGGTTAAATTGAGGAATTTTCATATGTTGAACCATCCCTGCCTACCTGGGTTGAAGCCTATTTGATCATGGTAGATGATGTTTTTGACATGCTCTTGGATTTAGTTTGCAATTATTTCACTCAGTATTTTTGGTTCAATATTCATAAGAAAAATTTGGTCTGAAATTTGCTTTCTTTTTCATTGATTAATTTATTCATTTATTTATTTACTTTATTTCCCAATACTAGGCCCCCTATCCTCCCAAGATCCCCTCATACAGATCTTCCTCCACTTCCCACCCACCTCCTTTTCTTCTCTGAGAAGGGTGAACCCATCCTTGGTGTCAGTTTCCTCAGACTCATAAAATCATTGCAGGATTAGGTGCATCCTCTTCCAATGAGGCCAGACAAGGTGGCCCAGTTAGGGGAACTGGATCCACAGGCAGGCAACAGACTCAGGGACTGCCTCCATTCCAGTTGTTGGGGTATCCACATAATAACTAAGCTTCACTTCTGCTACACTTTTGTGAACCTCCTAGGTCCAGCCCATGCTCACTCTTTGGTTGGTGTTTCAGTCTATGGGATCACCCAAGGAAAAAATTTTTTCTTTATTTAGTCTGTGTGATTTAGGTAGCAGAGTGACTGCGACCTCATAGAATGAGTTTGGCCATGTTCCTTCCATTTATATTTTGTGGACTAGTTTGAGGAGTATTGGCATTAGCCCTTTTATGGAAGTCTGGTAGATTTGTCAGAAAACACATATAAACACAGAGACACACATTCACACCCACATAAAAACAGAAAACAGGAAACCTGTAAAGTTACAAAACAAACAAACAAAAATCCTCCAAAAAATACCATTAAGATCATTTAGTATTGGCTGTATATTTCTGGCCATGTTATTTATCCTTCAGTGCAGATCATATACCAGTATTACTTTGTTGGAAAAAAACCCTAAGTTTTATTTTACAAGTTTTTATCCATTGTAGATATCTTCTGATTTATGGACGAAATCTTTTTGTCCACGCCCCTACTGACCACTGGGACAACTACTGGTTTAGACTTGTACTGGCTCTGTACATGCTCACAGTTTCTGTGAGTCCATAATTGTATCAGCCTCTTATATCTGGAGGGCATAGTTGATTCCTTGGTATCATCCATCTTCTCTGGCTCTTACAATCTCTCAACTTACTCTTTCCCAGAGTTTCCCAAGCCCAGAGGGTGGTGGGGATTTGATACAGACATTCCATTAAGGATTCAGAGTTCCAGGGTCTCTCCCTTGACATTGTTCAGTTGTAGGTCTCTGTCTTAGTTGTCATCTCTTACAAGGAGGAATCTTCTCTGATAATAGCTGAGCAAGACATTGATCTAGGAGCTCATTTTATTGCTATGTTCCTTTAGAAAATGACCAGAGTACTGGTAGGACTAAGGTTAGTGGGGATTTGAACACAGTTTCCATGGGTGCCTGGCTGTAACCTTGGATAGAGGACCATGATTTAGAGGGTGTGAAGATTCAACTACTCTAATTGAAAACAGATCTATGAAACTTTCCTTAACAGCTGATCACACTCCTCTCAGAGGGTTAAAAACCACACAAGTTAATAAGAACTAGAGTTGGATAAGGTGAGAGCAGTGTGTGATGAGAAAGCACATTCGTAGTTAACCACGAAGAAAATTCACAGAAACTATTGTTGCTAAGAAGAAGAGGCCAGGCTGGATGCTTCAGGTGAACACAGCCTCCAATACGTTTATCTCTTGGGCTAGAGTTTACATGAGTTTTAGTATCAACACACCATCATGATTGGATTCTGGCCACAGTGACATCTGGTGTTGGTTTTAGTAAAGATATCAAATTTCATGGCTATTCCTATGTAAACTGAGACTTGTTTTCCAAGAAGCATCATTCCAAGCATCTCATAACTCTGCCTAGTAAATATAATCAGATGGATTCCAGAGCCACATGAAGCTGGAAAAATGACATTTCTTCTCAACAACTTGACTGAAACAAGGAGATTAGATTCATTCAAAAACATCTTCTTTTCTCAGAGCAAATTGACCTCTTCTTTCAGTTATTTTTCTCTTTTACTAAAGGCATATTTACATTGGCAATGTTATACATATATATTATACATTCTGATTATTCCTATTCCAGTCCCCCTTTATATATCTCTGATGCATAACAACTTTTATCTCATCCCTAAAAATCCTACTCCCTCATCGGTGTCTTTTTGTTTTGTTATTTCCCACAGGTTTTAACCAAGGTTCTTTATATGGCCACTTATTTGTATCTATAGGAACCTGGTGAGCTCACTGTTGAGTGTCCAACTGAATATAAATAGTCTTCACAGATCATGAAGAGTCCAGCCTCAACAGATACATCTACAACACATCACCTGTATAAATGGTTCAGGGAACATTATGGAAAAGAGTTCATAGAGATTATAAGAGATAGAATTCCAGGAACAATTCAGTGAAATATTTTTTCATAGAAATGGTCAAAGAAATGACTTTTTACAGAATCTGAAAAATATACTGTCAGTGGTCATATTAATGTGGAAGGTAGAGATTTTCATGGGGTCCCATGCATAGAAAGAGAAGTACAGAAGGCAACAGAGCCATCTCTCTTCGTACATTTTCAGCTTTGTACTTGAAGGCTTAGCTAATACAGAAACAGAAGTAAAAGAATATTTCAAGTATTGATAGAAATAAAAAAAGAGAAAGAAATACTACTGTCATTGCTTGAAGATAACATGATTGTCTATGTGAAATTTTTGAATCATTGTATGATAAGAAATCCTAGAAGTGTAATTTATGGATGATTAATCTGCATGTCAATGTCTTTTGCTTATAAGAGAAGTACACAGTGGAAAAATTAAACAAAAAACCCTATTAATTTCATGCATCACCTCACACCCTTACACTTAGGATGTTACATTGCTGCTGAGAAGGTGTCTTTGGTGAGATTATATAGAGTGTTCAGCAAATGTCCCAAATCAGAACTCTGTGTTAAGAAAACACTTTCAAAGTTGTGCGTACACATTCTTGCCAGTCAGTCTTCATTCCACAAGTGTGGTAACATGGTTCTATATTTCAAGAGAAAATCAGTGAGGAACATGTGTTGATGTCTGAAGTGTTGGGAGGAAATGGGGAGACAGTTTGTGGGGGACCATAGGCAGAGTGACTTTCCATTCTGGACTCTGAATATACTCACCATTCAGATTATTGAGGCAATTTCTTTGTTTCTAATTCAGCAGATAGAGGCCCTCCCTGCCACCTAGTATAAGGCAATTTATAAAAATGGAAAATAACACAATAGAGGAACAGAAAGAAAAAATTTACAGAGAAGAGAACCCAAGCATGTTCTGAACATTATAGATTCAGAAGAGTGTTAGTACAGGCAGCAAAGGCCCCCAGTATGTGGAAAGACAGTAATTCATTTACTGAGGAAGCATCTCATCATGAAACTCCCACTTTCCTCTGTACCTCAAACACATCTGCTCCCAGGACATTCTCTCTCAACAGTTCTTCAACCTAAGAACTGGATTTTCTTACAGAAAACTTTGGATCATTAGATTTTATTCTTGGACTCTGGAAACCTTGAAAGATGTACTTCTTTCTCTTCAGATTCTCTCTCAGCTGCATGGTTGGTTTGTCTCTGGCTGCCCCAAGCCTCAAAGACCAGAATCCCAAGGACTATGAGGACCATGACAGCAACCCCCATCCTGATGAGATTCTCCATTGTGTGATCCCGGTTCCTTGGGGCTGTGGTTTTAGACACAGAAATTACAGAATTTAGGAATGGTCAAAATTACCAGATGATAACTAAGTGTCCACCCAGGGCCCCTTGCTTGCCTGCACAGAACTTGGAGCCTCTGTTTCCACTGCTATGTTTTTGAATAATGTTTATTCAAGTGCCTTAGGTTTTGGCATGTCTTAATATGGACTGATAGTCTCAGCTTGTCTTAAGTACAGAATAAGAGAAGTAGGATGTGTATTGCTAAAGAAACAAGAATGTTTTCTCTGAGTTCCACTTTATGATAATCATGTACTATAAATGCCAATCATTTCACCATATAAACTCATGAAATTCTGGGATGAATCTTTCTTTCAGCACAGCTGAGGTCCCTCTTTTACTCTTATCAGATTCTTTATCACTGTTGTGTTAAAATTTAAGTCAGTCACAAAGCATTGAAAATAGCAAATTCAGAGGAGAAGAAATTGATAAGACATTCTAGGCAGTGGTCCCTGAGTCACTTCTCTGAGCAGTCATCGGATCATTCTGAGTGGTGGCCTTGGTGAGCTCATCAGAGGTTGTGCAGACTCAGATCCTCAGTGTTTTTTTGTTGTTTGTTTTGTTTTGTTTGTTTTTGCTGAATGCTGGTTCCCTTGTCGCATTTAGATCCTTCTATCCCTCCTTTGATCTAAGCATTCCCCTGATGTGTGTGTGTGCGTGTGTGTGTGTGTGTGTGTGTGTGTGTGTGTGTGTGAAAGAGATAGATAGATAGATAGATAGATAGATAGATAGATAGATAGATAGATAGATAGATAGATAGATAGATAGATAGATAGATAGATGGTAGGTTACTGTGATTTTACCTAATAGTGTCCATAATCTTACATTAAGCATACATCCTACTACTGACACATCTAACTCTTTCTTTCATCCTCTTTATAATCAATTTTGAGACTAAAAGTTTTTGAGACAAACAGGACAGGTGTGAGGAGTGGTGCATCATTTTAGATGACTCAAGGTTTAGTTATGGACAAACTCTGGAGATCTCATTCCCAAACTTTTCCTGTTCAGATGGTGCACCGAGGGCAGGCAAAAGACATTCTTAGTGGTTACCTCTGAAAAGAAGGGTGAATCTCACCAGTCCAATTTCCTCTATTTCACCTTGAAGGGAAATGTTGCAGACTTTACACAGCAGTAGGTTTTGACTGAGATGGCTTGGTTTTATTTTGCTTAATGTGATTGTTGTAGTCTATTTCTTAGGAAGAAGTGTGTCTGATTAAATTGAGCTGTGGATTTCAATCTGTTTTGAGCAGAAAGAGCATATAGCAGGCTTCAAAATTACTACATCAATGCTACCTTCTTCTCTGGAGGCACCATGGGCCATGATTGCACTGAGAGTGAGGGTCAGACAGGGGTCTTGTTAATATTGTTAATTTGAGGATGATGAGAAAAGGTTGGCACTGGGGACCAGTTTCTGCTTAGTATAATATAGCTCTGTGAGCTCCCCAAGTTACTCTTTCAAACTACCTGAAACTTCTGGATTCCATTATCAGGGAGTGTAGAAAACATTTCTAGAATTCAGCTAGCATTTCAGGTTATTCTTCACCATCATGAGGGTGAGTATCCATCAGACTGACATGCTACAGCATTTCAAATACCATCCTAGCCAATAATTGTTGTAAATAAAGAATGCTGGGACACCCCTTCAGCTCAGAAATATCTGAATCACCTTCCCTGGGACCACTGGCTCCACAGAGTCACTGGTATATGGCAACAGGTATAGAGATGAGTGGAAATATATGCAGTACTCGTAGGTTTGTACAAGCGTGGAGGTCAGAGAACTCAGAAAGAATCCTAGAACTCTGCCCCATGAGCCAGATGGAAGACTGAGTGCCATGTGTCTCACCATTGCCTCATGTATCACACTGTGGGACAGATCCACTGAAAAATCTGGTTCTGGAATTCTGCTCTGTCAAGAGAGGTCACAGCCATGGCCATCACAGAAAAAAAAATAAAATAGAAATGTGGAACAGGATTATACAATTTATACTTTGAGAAACATCAGTCTAGAAAGAAAAGGACTTATTCAAGTCAGGATCTACAGAAGCCCATAAGAAGCTATTGACCCCCTGGGCCCCACATTCTAACAGAGTCTTTATTAGCCCATAAGGACCTGACTCCTTACTAGTAAAAGATTTGTTTTCAGCACCTTATGGACAGGATGGAAAAGTGACTCTCTCAATTCCTTGATCACAAACTCACCCACCTTCCCCATCATCCATCACCCATAACATGAGCCTAAATATCTCTCTTTGGATGCTACCTTCTGTAGCCCAACATCTAAGACTTAACCTCCGATTTCTCTTTTGGGATCTTTGCCTTCTGCGCTCACAAGCAGAAATGACAGAAAAGTGAGGAGTTTGGTGGTCCAAGAGCTGTTAGGATGTTGTGTTTATAGCATACTACCTACATAGAGATGCCTGATACTTTCCAGCTGGTAGGATGAGCCTTCAGGGTGGTGCACTGAATTCTCCAATGGGTCATAGGAAACAGAACAAAAAGAGAATGCTCTTCCTGCTTACTGTGCTGCACCTACTGTTTAGCACCCATAAAATCCTCATGCTGTCTATTTCAAATCTATATTGCAATAGAGGATGGAGTGTACATTACTTGAAGGATCACTGTTGCCATCCATGTCAGTGCTTTGTGACAAACCATTCCTATTGTGCACTTAATCCCACCATATCAAGAGTTCTCCTAAACTTCAAATTTTAAGTCACTCTGAGATATCAGATTCATCTCACCTGAGACTGTGATCTCCACAGGGGCACTGGCATAAGACAGTAAGTAGAGAGATGAGTCTTGAGAACCATAGCATCTGTACGTGCCTGTCAGGTTGAAGGTCACAGCAGTCATGGAGAATTCTGCCTGAAACTGTCCATTACGGAACTTTGATTTTAGTCGCAGGGGTTGGTGTGTTGATCCCTCCTTGGACAGAATGAAATTGTCCACTGGCTTCCCTGACCAACACAGCAAAGTCACACCCTCTCCTAAGTGTACTGTGGAGTTAGGCTTCACTGAAAGGGAAGGAGTGATTCGGAGCTGTCCTAAAGAGAAGAGAGAAGATGAGAGGCTGCTTAACTTGTTCTGAACTGAAACCTCACCTGTGTCTGCCGTGAACACCTGGAACTCTGTCTCTCTTCTTTGACTGAGCTCATCTGTTAATCTGTCTCTGCATCTGTTTCTGCCTAAGATCCTGTCCCTCATCCTAGCCATCAGCTCCTAGGCTCCTCCAATGGGATCCTGAGCAGAGGCTACGTTCCAGATTGAACCTTAGTTTCTCAACTGTGATCAGGATGTCTAGGGGGTCACTGAAGGATGAACACTCAGAGGAGAGATTGTGTGCACCATAACATCTGTATTGACCTCCAGTAGGGTTGCTCACATAGTTGAGTGTGACATGGCCAAGAAAAATCTAGCTGGGTTCCACTGCCTATAGTGCTGAAGTAAGTCAGCTTTCCCCTCCTTGTACAGAGTAAATCTGTCATCGCTGATGTCTAAATAGCACTGCATGGTGGGGCTCTTTACAGGGTGCAGAATACAGCCTTTGCAAATTATCAGAGAGGGCTTCTTGGACAGCCTTAGAGGGAATGTGACAGGCTAGGAACTTGTTTTTCTCCAAACACCTATGCCTTCCCATCTTGCCAGGTCACACTTTCTTCCTAAATGAGGCCCTGGTTCAGAACATAGGCTTTTCATTTAGTCATTTTCTACCTGTAATTCCCCAGAGGAGCAGGCCTGTGACAAGGGATTAAGGTTTCAAAACATGATTAGTAAATGATGGTGCCAACTCACCTGAAATGAGTACTTCCAGAGGCTCACTGGGTACTGACCACAACTGTGGGGAATCTTTGTAATAACCATAACATCTAAAAGTTCCTGTGTGGCTTGGAGTCATGGGTCCCATAATGAACAATGCTCCGTACTGTCTATCAGAATGTATATACTGTGTGTCCATGGAGGTGGGGAACTTCTGATCTTCCTTGGTGAGAATGTACTTATCGTACCAATTCAGATTCCATGAGACACACTGCATGGTTGTGTTTCCTCCTGAAGTTACCACAGGGCTGGCCAGGAATGACAGGATGGGTTTATTGTAGTAGATTCCTAGGAAAGAAGCAGGTTGTTAAATGGTCTCACAGAGCCACAAGATTCTCTGGGACTAGCTGGGGGAGTTAAATTTTCTTGAGAGTCTAAGGATGATACTCTCATTGTCCCCTCACCTGTCACCACTAGTTCCAGGATGTCACTGTGCTCTGACCAGCCAGCTGAGGTGTAACAGTAACAGCGATATTTCCCTGCATGTTGTTGTGTCACATAAGGAACTGAGAACTTGGCCTTATTCCCAGGCTTCTCTGGGGTCTGTGTTCCCTGTGGTTTCTTGCTCCCCTCTTGATACAGAAAATATATTTCTGCATCCAGCGTACCATGACACCAGATGGTCATGGAACTTGTGGAAGTGATGACAGAGCTTGGCTCAGCCTTGATGATGGGTTTGTGGAGCTTCCCTGTAAGGAAGTAGTAGAGAAGGAGATGTCAAAGTGACAGGAGGTCACACTTGGAGATGGCACTTAAACTGATGCAGAGTAGAAGGAAGTACCAGGAAGACTAATCTCTCTCTTGGACATCCTGTGTTTCAGTACCATTTTTCTTTGTTGGACTCTGTATCTCAGGTCCCACTGTGTTCCATGTTCTGAGTCAGTGGACTAAGGAGTCCCGGCTTCTCACAAACAATACACGTCAAGGCTTCCCAGAGCACCTATGTCATCTCAACATCCTTCTATGGAAAGTCTGTGTTCCTCACCTGAAAATAGGAGCTCTAGGGAGTCACTAGCATCTGACCACACCTGTGGTCTATTTCCATAATAGCTGTAGCATTTGAATGTCCACCTCTGGCTGGAGGTCACTGGACCAACAGAGAACAGGGCATGAACCTTCCCAGTGATGTTGTTATACTGTGATTTCTGTTTCCAGAAAAGCTTCTGTGGTCCTTCCTTAGTTAGAATGAACATGTCATTTTGCTGCCCTGAGACACATTGGAGAATGACATTACGTCCTGGTGTCACCACAGGACTAGGCTGGGCTGCCAGGGTGGGTTTACTGTGTGCTCCTAGAAGAGAAGAATGAATTAGTTAAATGTGTCAGGCCTTGTTATCCTCCAGGGCTGTGAGGTGGTGATACAACAATGACTTCTTGAGAGTGAAGCCTGAGGATGGGGTATTGGTTTACTCTTACCTGTCACCACCAGCTCCAGGGAGTCACTGTTTTCAGACCATCTACCACTGGTGTAATAGTAACAGTGATATTGCCCTGCATGTTGCTGGTCAACTTTTGAGATGGAGAATTCAACCTTGTTCCCAGGTTCAGATGAAATTCCTGTACATGATAGATCTAGGTTTCCCTCATTATAGAGACAATACTTCTTGGCTCCTGTGGTCCCCTCACACAAGAAGATCACCTTTGTGTGCATGGGGACCACAGAGTCTGGTTGTACTCTGAGGATAGGCTTAGGGAGGGACCCTGCAAGGAAATGAGCAGTTAGGATCCAGAACATCCATCCTCAGATTATAGTCCTCAACCCCTTGACTCTTGATCCACTCCCAGGACTAACACATATGTGGTGTTTTCCACCACCACTGTCCAAACATGGTTCCTGGACAGCTGCAGGCACACTCACCTGCCAGCTCTGGAGTCCTGAGGCACAGAGTCAGTCCTGGAAGTAAGTTTCATGTGAGAAGTTTGTCCGTGAAGCCTGAGAAGGTCCTCCCCTCTCCAGAACCACTGATACCCTGGGGTTCCCTCATGGCTGAGTGGTCAGTTATAGGCCAGAATAATTTCTAGACCTCAGCATCCCCTCCTCCTCCTCACATCTCACCCAGACACAGCAGGGCTATGAAGGTGAAGATCATGGTATCTACTTCCAGAGGCTGCAACTGTTCTTGAGCACAGCTACAGAGAATATCTGAAGGGATAATAACATAGGGTGTGGCCCTCGAGGCAGGAAAGCCCTTATGACATAGCTGTATTTCAGTCATTCAACAGGAAGAGGAACTCACCTCTTCATGCACCAAGCTCTGACTTTCCCAATCCTGTGGCTAGGCAATGCAGTACACCTTCTGAAATCAGTTCTTTCATAGATGACATTTCCACAATTCCATCAATGTCTGTCCGACCTGTACAATCACACTCAGAGCCATATTAAAGCAGACATGTATGCATATCTCACATAACAAGACAAATTTAAGTGTGGTTTTGCTTTGTTCTTTTTCATATTTGTATGCGGAATATTTCCTTCTTTTCAACGTTTTTTAATGTTTCTGAGAAGTGTGTTTCTGTGAATATTAGAATGGAATTTAAATTTTAATCTTTTCTTCATAGTATCATGTGATAGGTTACAAATGGGAACCAATATTTCTGGTTGTTTGTTCTTTTTTGATGTGTTTACTTTCTATTACAACTTTTAAATTATACTTGTTCATCTAGTCATTTGTTTTTAGTGTGAGTGTGTGTGTGTGCATATATACATCCATATATGTCAAAGCATATGCATGGAGGTCAGGGAGCTATTGGATATGTAGGAAAAAAAGATGGCACAGTGACTGAAGGAACAGCCAACCAATGACTGCCTCAACTAGAGACACATCCCATTTAAGAGAGCCAAACACTTATACTATTAATGTATTCTGCTGTGCTTTCAGACAAAAACATAGTATAACTGTCTCCTGAAAGGCTTGATCCAGTAGTAGATAACAGGGAGATTCAGAGAACCACAGCAAAACATCAGGAAGAAAACTGGAATTCTTTACCTTCTTCTATTCCTGTTATTCTTAGGTTTTGTCTTTTCATTGTGTCACAAACTTCCTGGATGATTTGCATTATGAATTTTTTTTTACACTAGGTATTTTTTTTGCTGATTTATCAGCTTCTTCTATAGTATCATCTATGCCTTAGATTCTCCATTCTATCTCTTGTATTCTATTGGTGATTCTTGTGTCTGTATGTCCTGTGCCCTTTCCTAGGTTTTCCATCTCCATGGAAATACATGAATACAAATAAAAAACATGAAAAGCTCCTAACTAAAACACCCAGCAAATCCAGGACACAATGAAATGAGCAAACTTAGGAATAAGAAGAATAGAAAGGAGTGAAGAGTACCAGCTGAAAGGACTGAAAAAAACTTCAATAAAATGATAGAGGAAAATGTATCCAACCTGTAGAAAGAAATGGACGAAAATGCACAAGAAGCCTATAGAATACCAAATTGATTGGACCAGAAAGAAACTCCTAGGACACATAATAATCAAAACACTAAATGTACAAAACAAATAAAGAATATTAACTGTAAGGGGAAAAGACCAAGTAACATATAAAGGTAGACCTATGAGAATTACACCAGACTTCTCAAAAGAGACACTAAAAGACAAAAGAGCCTGAACAGAGATCATGCAGACCCTAAGAGAACACAAATGCCAGCTCACACTACTATACCCTGCAAAACTCTCAATCATCATAGATGGAGAAACCAAAATATTCCAGGGCAAAACCAAATTTAAACAATTCTATCTACACATCCAGCCATGCAGAGGATTCTAGAAGGAAAATATCAGCATAAGTAGGGTACCTACACCAAAGAACAAACAAGAAATTAATCATCTCACAACAAAAGCAAAAGGAGAGAATCACATACACATAATGCCACCTACAACAACAAACATAACAGGAACTAACAATCAACTGTCTTTAATATCTTTCAATATCAATGGACTCAATTCTACAATAAAAAGACATAAGCTAACAGAATGGATATGCAAGCAGGATCCAGAATTTTGCTGCACATAGAAACACACCTCACTGACACAGACAATATCTCAGAATTAAAGGCTGGAAAAAAGTCTTCCAAGAAAATGGTCCCAAGAAACAAGCAGGAGTTAACATACTAATATCTAATAAAATAGACTTTCAACAAATAGTTGTCAAGCAAGATGGGAAGGACACTTCATATTCATCAAAGGAAAAGTCAAACAAGAGAAAGTCTCAATTCTGAACATCTATGCCCCAAACGCAAGGGCAACCACATTCATAAAAGAAACTTTACTAAAGCTCAAAACACAAATTGAACCCCACACAATAATAGTGGGAGACTTTAACATCCCACTCTCACTAGTGGGCAGGTCATTGAAACAGAAACTAAACAGAGACACAGTGAAACTAATAGAGATTATGAAACAAATGTATTCAACACATGTCTACAGAACATTTCACCCTAAAACAAAAGATTATGTCTTCTTCTCAGCACCTCATGGTACCTTTTCCAAAATTGACCATTTAATCAGTCACAAAACAAGCCTCAACTATTACAAGAAGATTGAAATAATTCCACGCATCCTATCAGATCATAAACAAAGCCTGGACTTCAATAACAACAACAACAACAGAGAACCCACATACCCCTGGAAGCTGAACGACTCTCTTCTCAATGATAATTTGGTCAGGGAAGAACTAAAGAAAGAAATTAAAGGTTTCCTGGAATTCAATGAAAATGATGGTACAGCATACCCAAACTTATAAGAAACAACAAAAGTAGTGCTAAGAGAAAAATTCTTAGCACTAAGTGCCCTCCCAAAGAAATTGGAGATCCTACACTAGCAAGTTACCAGCACTCCTGAAAGCCCTAGTACAAAAAGAAGCAAGTAACATAAGAGGAGTAGATGGTAGGAAACAGTCAAACTCGGGGCTGAAATAAACCAAATAGATACAAGAGAATGACACAAATAATCAACAAAACCTAAAGTTGGTTCTTTGAGAAAGTAAAAAAGATAGATAACCCCCTAGCCAAACTGCCTAAAGGGCCTAGAGACGTATCCAAATCAACAAAATTAGAAATGAAAAGGAATACATAACAACAGAATCTGAGGAAATTTAAAAATTAATCTGATCCTACTATAAAAACATATACTCAGCAAAACTGGAAAATCTAGATGAAATGGATGATTTTCTAGACAGATACCACGTGCCAAAGTATATAAATCAAGAGCAGTTCATACTGTCTAAACAGTCCCATATCCCCAAAGGAAATAGAAGAAATCATTAAAAACCTTCCAAAAAAAAAAAGGGCCAGGACCAGATAGCTTTAGTGGAGAATTTTATCAGACCTTCAAAGAAGAGCTAATACCAACAGTCTGCAAAGTATTCCATAACATAGACATAGGAAGGAACACCACCTAATTCATTCTATGAAGCCACAATTACTCTGGTACCTAAACCACACAAAGACCTGACAAAGAAAAAGAACTTCAGATCATTCTTACCTATGCATATCTATGCACAAATACTCAATAAAATTCTCTCAAACTGAATCCAAGAACACACCAAACCATCATTCACCAAGATCTTGTAGGCTTCAACCCAGGGATATAGGAATGGTACAATATACGGAAATCCATCAACATAATCCACTATATAAACAACTCAAAGAAAAATCACATGATCATCTCATTAGAAGAAGAAGCCAAAATACAACACCCTTCATGGTATTGGAGAGATCAGAAATTCAAAGCCCATTCCTAAGTAATATACAGCAAACCAACAGTCAATATCAAATTAAATGGAGAGATACTTGAAGCAATCCCACTAAAATCAGGGAGAAGACAAGGCTGCCCACTCTCCCCGTACCTATTCAATATAGTATTCAATGTTCTAGCTAGAGCAATAAGACAACAAAAGGAAATCAAGGGGATACAAATTGGCAAAGAAGAAGTCACAATAACACTCTTTGAAGATGATATGATGGTATATATAAGTGACACCCAAAATCCTACCAGAGCTCCTACAGCTGATAATCAACTTCAGCAAAGTGGCCAGATACAAAATTAACTCAAAAAAACCAGTAGCTGTCCTTTATACAAATGATAAATGGGGTGAGAAAGAAATTAGGGAAACAACACTCTTAAAAATGTTCACAAATAATATAAAATATCTTGGGGTAATTCTAACAAAACAAGTGAAAGATCTGTAGACAAGAACTTCAAGTTTGTCAGAAAGAAATCAAAGAAGACCTCAGAAGATGGAGAGATCTCCCATGCTTATGAATTGGTAGGATTAATATAGTAAAATGGCCATCCTATCAAAAGCAATCTATACATTCAATGCAATCCCTGTCAAAATTCAACACAATTCTTCACAGACATGGAAAGAGCAATTCTCAAACTCATCTGGAAAAACAAAAACCTCAGAATAGTGAAAACATTTCTTAACAATAAATGAATAACCATCCCTGACCTCAAGCTGTACTACAGAGCAATAGTGATAAAAACTGGTACTGGTGCAGACAGAAAGGTTGATCAATGGAATAGAAGTGAAGACCCACAAATAAACCTACATACTTATGGAGAGTTGATCTTTGACAAAGAAGCCAATAATAAACAATGGAAAATTGAAAGCATCTTCAATAAATGGTGCAAATAATGGTTTAACTGGCAGTTGGTATGTAGAAAAATGAAAATAAATTCAGATTTGTCACCTTGCACAAAGCTCAAGTCCAAGTGAATCAAGGACCTCAACATAAGACCAGATACACTGAATTAATAGAAGAGAAAGTGGGAAAGAGCCTTGAACTCATTGGCATAGTGGAAGGGAGGGGGCAGTTTTCTAAACAGAACTTCAATGTCTCAGGTGCTAAGATCAAGAATTGATAAATGGGACCTCATGAGACTGAAAAGCTTCTATAAGTCAAAGGAAACTGCCAATAGGACAAATTGGCAACATACAGATTGGGAAAAATTCTTCATTAACCCCACATCTGATAGAGGACTAATATCCAAATTATATAAAAAACTGAAGAAGCTAACCTCGAAAAATCCAAACAACACAATCAAAAAATGGAGTATAGAGCTAAAACGAGAATTCACAACACAGTAATATAAATGGCCCAGAAGCACTTAATGAAATGTTCAAAGTCCTTAGCAATCAGGAAAATGCAAATGAAAAAAAGACCCTGAGATTCCACCTAACACCAAATCAGAATGTCTAAGATAAAAAAACTCAGGTGGACTTGCAGGCGGAAACCTCTGCCTGGGACGCCAGGAGTCGGTAGCCAATGAGCACCAGAGAGGGGCGCCTTCCCAGGAGCCTGGAAAGGCCGTGAGTGGGGTTGAGGGGAGCAGCACCTCTCGCCCAGACCCGCCCGGATCTGCCAGGATCCGGGGCCTGAGAACCCGGGGACAGAAAAACGCCAAAACTTCCGGATTTCACTTGCAGGCGGAAACTTCTACCTGGGACGCCAGGAGTCGGTAGCCAACGAGCACCAGAGAGGGGTGCCGTCCCAGAAGCCTGGAAAGGCCATGAGTGGGGTGGAGGGGAGCAGCACCTCTCGCCCAGACCCACCCGGATCTCCCGGGATCCGGGGCCTGAGAACCCAGGGACAGAAAAACTGTGAACTTTCCGATTTACACTGGTGCCTGGGGACCTCAGCCTGGGCCACAAGGCTCCACATGAACAGGGAATTCCAGAAGTGCTGACACACCTTTGAGCACAGGCAAAACCACCACTTCTGGATCAAAAGAGACCTTTACAGAACATTTGGGGCATAGGAACCAAGGGACAGCTGGGGACAAGATCCTTCTGATTCCATTCTGCACCCCAGAGCGGACCCTGAGGGACAGCTCCCCAAACCCAAACACCTCTCAGAAAGAGCTGGTCTTCAAGGAGTACTGACACAGAGATCTGCACGAGGGGCAAGCCACAACCGG
>CM052717.1:6799423-6838819 GCA_028551405.1 Uromys caudimaculatus | reverse complement strand
AGGGCTGTGAGGTGGAGTTGCACCACTGAGATCAGCCTGACTTCTTGACAGTGAAGCCTGAGGATGGGCCATTGTTTTTTTCTCACCTGTCACCACCAGCACCAGGACATCACTGTCCTCTGACAATTGACCACGGATCTGATAATAACAGTGGTAATGTCCTGCATGGTACTCCTCAATTTTTGAGATGGAGAATTCAACCTTGTACCCAGGCTTTGTTGGAATTTCTTTGCACCATGGATTTCGGGTTCCTTCTTTATAGAGACAATAAGTTTTGGCCCCTTGGGTCCCCTCACAGATGAAGATCACCTTACTCTGTGTGGAGATCACAGAGTCTGGCTGTACTCTGAGGATAGGCTTACGGAGGAACCCTGCAAGAAACAGAGCAGGCAGGATTCTGGACATCTGTCTTCTGATTGCAGTCCTTACCCCCATCACCCTCAGGTTACCCTTAGGACTAACACACAAGTGTTGTTTGCCATCACTGCCCAGGCATGGATCCTATCTATGAAGAGAGGAGTGGGTCAGGGAAGCTTCAGACACTCACCTGCTAGCACTGAGATCCTGAGGCCCAGGGGCAGGCCTGGAAGAGAGTTTGCTGTAAGAGGTTTGTTTCTGAAACTTCATCAGTTCCTTCCCTCTGCATAAACACCTAAGCCTCTGAGGTTTCCTGATGGGCGAGTGCTGAGCTACAGGCCCGGATACTTTCTAGACTTCATTATCCCCCTCTCCCTCATATCTCACCAAGACAGAGCAGGGCTGTGAAGGTGAAGGTCATGGCATCTCCTCTCAGAGGCTGACACTGTGCTTGAGGGCAGAGCTACACAGACTGTCTGGAGGGATTGAAAACAGGATGTAGTCCTGGAGGCAGGGCTATAGCTATGAGCTGGTCACATTTCAGCAGCCCCACAGAAAGGGGAACTGGCCTCCTCAGGCACCATGCTCTGACTTCCTCAATGCTGTGACTAGGCCAGGCAGTAGACCTCTGCAATCAGGTCTCACACAGATGACATTTCCTCAGCCCATCAGTATCTGCTTTGCCCGTGCTCATCACTGTCAGAGCCATGTTGCAGCAGACATGTGTGAACATCTCACACAACAGTACAAACTTAAGTATGGTTTTGCTTTGTTCCTTTTCACATTTTTCTGTGAAGTATTTCCTTCTCTTCAACATTTTTGATGTTTCTGAAAAGGGTCCTGCTGTGTATATTGCTTGGAATAAGATTTAAAGACTTTTTTTTCATATTCTCAAGTGATCCATTACAATTGGTCATTGTAATGCCATTTGTATATGCATATTATACATATGACAAATATATATATATATATGCATATTTTTCAAAGCACAGATCTGCAGGTCAGAATTCAACTTGAGTAATCCATTTTTTTTTGTACAATGTGGAGCCTATGGATCTGACTCCGGTCTTAAAGGTGGTAACGGGCACCTGTACACTAAGCCATCTCACTGGCCCAACAAATATACTCATTTTCCTAAGTCCTTCTGCTTCAGTCAAAACAGAAAAGGATCCTGGGTGTGCTTGCCCAAAATGTTCCAAGGTTTATTTGAGTTTCTTGGGATGCAGGGTGTTCCTGTATGAATGTGGACATGATTCCTCCTGCAGTCAACACACAGTGGTGGTGCAGGCATGGGCGGCCTTTGTGAGGACCACTGTGTCATCGTGTTGCAGTTGTAAACTTCAGAATCTAGCAAAGGGCTCACTGAATGATGCTACCACACAGACACAGCACCAGGTGCAGGTGGACTCTTTCTGGATGCCCATGATACTTGTTCTCCAACATTGCCCCATGGGCTCCCATCAATGGCACCCCACATACACCGTAGCCACTGAGCACACAGTGAGATGGACTCTGCTGTGTTAGACCTACAGTCCTCTGTGTCTATCAGGGTTTCATCAGCTGAGGATGACTCCTCTTATTTTTCAGGAACAGGATCATGCTGGCGGTAGGGGAGCTTCTCTCCTGAATCTCCCTTAGCCTTGGGCGGAATCTAAGTGGCTGTATCTTGAGCTTGGGTTGTGTTTTTGTGTGGCTTGTTTTGCATCCACACTCTAGGTTTTCATTGGTTTGGGCACTGAGTGGATTCTGTTTTTCTCTAAGTGATTGCAACTGTTCATTGTAGATTTTTGATCATATGTTATGTCTTTATCTATTAGAGGGAAAACAGTGTCCTTTATGTCTGTGAATGATAATAGAACATACACACACACACACACACACACACACACACACACACACAAAACACACACACACACAGAGAGAGAGAGAGAGAGAGAGAGAGAGAGAGAGAGAGAGAGAGAGAGAGAAAGAGAAACAGAGGGATTGGTGTCGGTTCCTTACTGGTAAGGCCAGGAGAGAGGAGCGAACCAGGTCCAGTCAAGTCTGTCAGGGTCTTAGAGGGATGGTGAGTGTTGATGGCCAAAAAGAAACACACCAGGCTGGGAGTCTTGTAGAAGCAGGAACTCAACTTTGTCATATCAACCCCTCCCTTATATAAAAAAGGCAAAGGGGGTGGGCACTTATGTTTGGGGATAGATGATGTAGGAGGCGGGGAAGAGTAAGGATTAACTTACAGAGACAATAGCAAAGCTCCATATCAGCAAAAGACAGGGTAGAGAGAGGACCAAAGAGGTCTTGCTGAGTCACTCTTACATGGAAGTGACTGAGACAGGTCTCAGAACTCAGCCAGGTTTGGCCTCAAGGCCTAAACCAGGGTCAAAATGGGGCCCAACAGTACCACTGCCCGGGCCCCTACCCTCTCGCCCTCAGGACAGCAGGAGGGGAGATTACCCCCCAGCGCCATCCTGTCGGGATCCGGTTCAGCCTGCCCCCCAGGGCCAAACCCCAGCCCAGACTGGTGCCCAGTGCAGGAGGGTGGATGGACAAGTCAGTGAGGAATGTGGGCTGCTGCAGCCAACATGGCTCTGGCTCTTGCTGCCAAGGTTGCTGCTGCAAACCTGGATTTCCTGCACCCCTGTCCTTACTGCCAGGGTTGCCCCAGGTCACGCGTAGCACTCCCCTGTGACTTTCAGGGTCCCCTTGGAGGAGGGGGCATTGGCCATGGAAGAGACTGCCCTGGGCCTTGGCCCTGGGGCAAGCCAAGGGCCAGCAGACCCTGTTCCGAAGAGGAAGCCATAGCTCTCTAGTCCCTGTGTCTGTGCTCGCCACCCGGGACCTGTGGACAGGGCTCTGAGGACTGTCACCACAGGGATGGCAACAGGCCCCAGTGCTGCTGAGGTACAGGAGGTGACCTGCCCTAGGCCTTGTTGGCTGCCTGCCAATCACTGCCAGGGGAGGAGTCTCAGACTGGGAGACACAGACAAGAGAAAGAGAGATTTCTTTCTTCGACCAACCTTACCTTGTGGAGTAAAGCCATGTTGATCACATGCATCATTCCTGTTGCCTGCCAGGCTGAGTTACCTGTTAATATTTAGTTCAGTGTATTGTGTCTCTCCTTGGACATGTAATAACTCCCTATCTTGCTTCAAAACTGACTAGGTAAGTCTCTTTTCTCTCCTAGGAACACTTTATCTGGCTGAATTGAGAGACATAGTGTTATTTTTAAAAATGCATCAATTAGCATGTTCACTTTATGTCCTGTTTGCAACTCCTCTTTCTCATCTCATTCAAGTCCCACACTCCTACCTCCCCATTCCCTATTGCCTTCTGCTCTGATAAGTGGAGCCCTTCCCCACCCCATGGGAACCAACCCAATGTAGCACATCAGTTTGAAGCAGTACTAAGTGTATCCTTCTGACCGAAGCCAGACAAAGCAGCCCAGCTCAGAAAAAGGGTCAAAGGCAGGCAAGAGATTCAGAGATAGCTCCCAGACCAATTTTTGGGCTACCCACATGAAGGTCAAGGTGCACATCATGAACATATGTGTAGGGTGCCTAGGTCTCTCTATTACATGGTCTTTTTGGTTGTTCAGTTTCTGTGAGCTCCCATGGGGCCATGTTATTTGAGTCTGTAGGTGTCCTTGTGGTGTCCTTGACCCCTGAGGCTCCCTTGATTGTTTCCCTCACCCTTCCACAAGACTCCCTGATCTCTGCCTATTGTTTGGCTGTCAGTCTCTGCATCTATATTCATCTGCTGCTGGATTAAGCTTCCTAGAAGACAGTTATTTTATGGTTCAGTCTGTGGACCTCGAAGAATATCCTTAATAGGGTCAGGAGTTGTTTTTCTCTCATTGGTGGGTCTACACAGCCAAATTATAGGAGGAGAACAGAGAAGGTCTTGTGTAAGAGTGGGGAGCAAGACTGAGGGAGTTACAGGGGACAATGATACCACAAGAAGACCTATATAGTTAACTATGCTGGGACCATGGGAGCTCGGATAAAAAGAAGCATCAACCAATGACCATGCATATGATGGACCTAGGTGTTATACACATATGAACCCATATTGAGCCAATCATTTTCACCTTAATCTCTGCTCCATGTTTATTTCTGCACATCTTCTAGGCAGGGCAAATTTTGCATTGAAGGTTTTGTGAATGAGTTGGTGTCTCCTTCTCTGCAATGGAAGTCCTACTTGGCTACATGAGGTGGCCACTTCAGGGTCCATATACCCTGCTTCTAAGACTCTCAGATAGGATCACCCCTATAGCTTCACAGGAACCTCTTCCATCCCAGGAATCAGGCTTGATCCAGAGATATCTGCCCAGAGGTTTCTTTTTTCTCTTCCAGTCTTCTTTCCTGTCTTATTTCCCCTCATCTGATCTCCATCTTGTACAAGTCTTTACAATTTGATGTGGATATTTTCTAGAAATACCAAATTGTTGTCTCAAACTATTACTATTTTGATGATGTAAAGAATGAAATTGTTTGGCCAATTGTTCCTGTAAGACTTATAATCTACCTGGTATACAAATCTGCTGTGGTATTGCCCTCACTAAGGGATCCAGGCAATCCAGTATGAGCTCTTCAATGTCTTATAAAGTAAGGCACAGTACATGTTTCTTAAATGAAACTGTATTTGTACAAATAATTGAAAAATTTCAGAATTAGCAGTATCTAAAAAAGGAACAATTTCAAGCAATTGTAAACCATGAGCTATATATTTATTGGCTATCAGTATACAAATAAAAAGCTTGATTTTCCAACATTTTAAAACCAGTGACTACAGCACATAGTTCAATTATATATGAACCGGGGGGGGGGGATACTCTAGAGAATAAACCTGTGATCTAATCACATATGCTTCTCTCCCATTAGATGAACTGTTTACAAATACAGTCAATGCATTCTTTATTGACTGCATGCATAAATTTACAGGAAATACAAAAGTATATATAGAGGCAAATTCTACCAACTTGTCCTTTGGATAATGATTATCAATTTTGCCTGAAAAATTTGCACACGCAATAGGCCAAATATCAAAATTCTGCAATAGCCAATTTAATTGCTGTTTGAAATAAGGAATAAACATTTCATCAGGTTCCTTTTTTTGGTTTTTCGAGACAGGATTTCTCTGTGTAGCCGTGGCTGTCCTGGAACTCACTCTGTAGACCAGGCTGGCCTCGAACTCAGAAATCCACCTGCCTCTGCCTCCCAAGTGCTGGGATTAAAGGCGCGCGCCACCACTGCCCGGCTCATCAGGTTCTTAAGACATTCTTTCCAAAATACTTTCATGATTCTGTCCTACAATTCTGTATTAGCACAGCAACAGCTACATAATAGGGTGTTCAAACTTTACTTGGAGATGAAGAAAGATGAATCCACATTAATGGTCCCTGTTTTAGTCAGGGTTTCTATTCTTGCACAAACATCATGACCAAGAAGCAAGTTGGGGAGGAAAGGGTTTATTCAGCTTACACTCCCATGCTGCTGTTCATCAGCAAAGGAAGTCAGGATTGGAACTCAAGCAGGTCAGGAAGCAGGAGCTGATGCAGAGGCCATGGAGGGATGTTTCTTACTGGCTTGTTTCCCCTGGCTTGTTCAACTGGCTTCCTTATAGAGCCCAAGACTACCAGCCCAGGGATGGTACCACCCACAAGGAGTCCTCCCCCCTCGATCACTAATTGAGAAAATGCCTTACAGCTGGATCTCATGGAGGCATTTTCTCAACTGAAACTCCTTTCTCTGTGATAACTCCAGCTTGTGTCATGTTGATACACAAAACCAGCCAGTACAGTCCCTTTTGCCAAAGGACTGCTGTGAAACAGCCAACAACTGATAATGTATCTGTTGTTGACTAATAGCTTCCTCTACTCTCTGCAAAACTATTTGTCCCTCATCAGTTAATTGTCCAGGGGAATTAGGATTTGCATACTCCTTGCAAGTGGTAAGCTTCAGATGAGGTCTTAGCTCATTAATATCTTCTAACAACCTTTAAAAATAATTTGAAGCAAGTAAATATCTTTTCTTACTTGAATTTTCTGGGCTACAGTTTGTTTAGGATATAACTGAGGTCCCAAATATTGAAAAAGAAATTTCCTTTGAATCTTATCTGGCACAACAACTACTTCAAAATTTTAAAGCTTGTTGTATAAGAAGAGCAAAGGCTTGTAGTAAAACTCCTTCAGAGGGATCAGCTAATATAATACCCTCCATATAATGAATAATATACACTGAAACATTCAAAGTCCCAACTACTTGTATAGAAGCAGCGACAATTTTTTTTTTTATATATAATGTAAGGCTATTAACCATTCCTTGAGGCAAATTTTTCCAATGATATCATGGGTTCTCCAAAATTACAAGTTTACCAAAAGCAAACCCTTTACAATCATCAAGATGCCAACGGACAGTATAAAAACAATCTTCCAAATCCATAATAATTCTATATGCATTTCCTGGAATGGCAGCTAGAGTCGGCAAGCCAGACTGCAATGCCTCCACAAGTCCTGTAGCTTCATTAACCTTTCATACATGTTAAGTTTGAACTCTGGTTTGGATTAATGGAATAACCAATCCCTTGGAGGTGAGTGAGTACATCAGCTCCAGTGTCTATTAATCCTTTAAAACGTTTTTTGATACTTTATTTACATTTCAAATCTTTTCCCCCTTCCAGGTCTCCACTTTGGAACCCCTCTATCCCCTTCTTCCTCCCCCTGCCTCTATGAGGGTATTTTCCTACCTACCCATCCACTCCCATTTCCCTCCCTGGCATTCCCCTATACTGGGGCATCTAACAGCCTCAGGCCCACGGCCTCTCCTCCCACTGATAGCCAACAAGGCCCTCCTATGTCACATATGTGGCCAGCACTATGGGTCCCTCCGTGTGTATTCTTTGGTTGGTGATCCAGTCTCCGGGAACACCGGTGGGTCAAGCCAGTTGACACTGTTGCTCCTTCCATGGGGCTGCAAACTCCATCAGCTCCTTCAGTCCATTCTCCAACTCCTCCAACTGGGACCCCAGGCTCTGTCCAATGGTTCCTGTGAATTGAATAGTGGGTTTTCCAAACTTTTGGGCTAGCATCCACTTATCAGTGAGTACATATCGTGTTTGTTCTTTTGTGACTAAGTTACCTCACTCAGGATGATATTTTCAAGTTCCATCTATTTGCCTGTGAATTTCATGAAGTCATTGTTTTTAATAGCTGAGTAGTATTCCATTGTGTAAATGTACCACATTTTCTGTATCCATTCCTCTGATGAGGGACATCTGGGTTGTTTCCAGCTTCTGGCTATTATAAATATGGCTGCTATGAACATAGTGGAGCGTGTGTCCTTATTAGATGTTGGAGCATCTGGTATATGCCCAGGAGTGGTATAGCTGGGTCCTCAGGTAGTATTATGTCCATTTTTCTGAGGGTCTGCCAAACTGATTTCCAGAGTGGTTATACCAGCTTGCAATCCCACCAGTAATGGAGGAGTGTTCTTCTTTCTCCACATCCTTGCCAGCATCTGCTGTCACCTGAGTTTTTGATCTTAGCCATTCTGAGTGGTGTGAGGTGGAACCTCAGGGCTGTTTTGATTTGCATTTCTCTAATGACTAAGGATGTTGAACATTTCTTTAGGTGTCTCTCAGACTGTCATGTTTCCTCAGTTGAGAATTCTCTGTTTAGCTCTGTTCCCCCCCCCCCTTTTTTTTGATAGAGTTATTTGGTTCTCTGGAGTCTAATTTCTTCAGTTCTTTGTATATATTGGATATTAGACCTCTATCAGATATAAAATTGGTAAAGATGTTTTCCCAATCTGTTGGATGCTGTTTTGTCCTATTAACAGTGTCCTTTGCCTTACAGAAGCTTTGCTATTTCCTGAGGTCCCATTTGTTGATTCTTGATCTTAGAGCATAAGCCATTGGTGTTCTGATCAGGAACTTTTCCCCTGTGCCCATGTGTTCAAGACTTTTGCCCACTTTCTCTTCTATTAGATTCAGTATAACTGGTTTTATGTGGAGGTCTTTGATCCACTTGGACTTGAGCTTTGTACAGGGACATATTAATGGATCAATTCTCATTCTTCTACTTGTTGACTGCCAGTTGAACCAGCACCATTTGTTGAAAATGCTGTCTTTTTCCACTGCATGGTTTTAGTTCCTTTGTCAAAGAACACGTGACAGTAGGTGTGTGGGTTCATTTCTGGGTCTTCAATTCTATTCCATTGATCTACCTGCCTGTCACTGTACCAATACCATGCAGTTTTTATCACTACTGCTCTGTAGTACAGTTTGAGGTCAGGGATGCTGATTCCCCTGATCTGGAAGTTCTTAGCCCCAACTGCCACATCAGCAATGAATTTCCTGCACCTAAGGCTTAGGGAACGAAGAAGAAGAAGAAGAAGAAGAAGAAGAAGAAGAAGAAGAAGAAGAAGAAGAAGAAGAAGAAGAAGAGGAAGAGGAAGAGGAAGAGGAAGAGGAAGAGGAAGAGGAAGAGGAAGAGGAAGAGGAAGAGGAAGAAGAAGAAAAAGAGGAAGAAGAACAAGACTAAGAACAAGACTAAGAAGACTAAGAACAAGACTAAGAAGACTAAGAACAAGACTAAGAAGACTAAGAAGAAGACGCCGGCGAAGAAGCAGAAAGAATTAAGTGCCATAAGACCAGGAAGTCTTCTGTGAGATTGTGTCTTTTAGAAATGACAAGGATTCTATTTCCATGACACGTCAACAATATGATTGTCTAAAGAAGATCTGAAGATGAACAGTATCAGTAGACACACTAATGTGATAGGAGGAATTCTGACAGACCACCAGTACTAGATGAAGAACAGTAGGCAACTAAGAAATGCTGAGAGAGGTAGAATCACTGTTCTCTAGGGATGGCCTCTAGTTTCTCATGCAATATCACATGGTGAGTCCAAAGTAATGTACTAACACCACTAATATATATATTTGACAATACCCCAAGCTTATCAGTTTGAGAGTGGGGAAAGAGGAATATTGCAATGGTTGGAGAGGAAAGTGGAGGGGTCAAAATAATTATATTTTAGAGTATAAAAGTTTTTTGTTATGGAGATAGTATTTGAATTCTATAGAATACTTTACATATGAACTGAAATTTACATTGAAATGCCATTAGGCACAATAATGTAAGTGGCCACACAGAATGGACAAATGGAAGAAGAAAACAACGAAAATCTTTTTGCTAATCATACACGAATCACTAGTAAATAGGACTGTATGTGTTTGAGATGTGCAACTTTGTGATTTTTTTACACATCTATATTATGAATTCCCTAAAATCTCATAAAAATCAAAACAGGACTGCTTAGTATACAAGCAAAAGACAACCATTATAAGAAGAGACCTCCAAAGTACGCGTGGGTTCCATGTGTGTTGGCCACATACTGCAGGGCATGAGGCCTTCTCTTCAGTGTGCTTTGCATACCAGTGTGACTTTGTGGGAAAAACTAAATTTTCTTTTGCAAGTGTTTATCAGTTGTACTTAGCTTCTGGCTTATAGAGGAAATCTGTGTCCACATCTCTCAGCATTGGGACAGGATCTCATGTAGATCTGTGCTGGCCCTGTGCATATTGTTACAGTATCTGCGAGTCCATATTTGCATCAGCATCTTATGTCTGGAAATCATAGTTCCCTTGAGGTTATCCATGCCCTGTGGCTCTCAGAGTTTTTCGACTCCTGTTTCTCAAAGTTCCCTAAACCAAGAAAGATGTAGGCATTCCGTTTAGGATTCAGTGTTTTCAGATGTTTCTCTTGACATGGTTCAGTGGTGGGTCTCTGAATTAGTTCCCATCTCCTGCAGGTGGAAGCTTGTCTGATAATTGTTGAGCAATACATTGATCTAGGAGTCATTTTACTGATATATTCCTTTAAAAACCAGTAACACCCACAACTCTGCTTGATTACTCAGAGGCCTGTCATTTTAAGGGACAACAGGTAGAACTCTCCTTACCAAGTCCAGGTCTGCTACCTCTCCTGAATGCTTAGCAAAGAGCAATAAGAGTACCCTGCGTACACTACTTCCTATAACCCTGCATGCTTTCCATGAGGGCTGCTGCCACCAGAAACACCCAGTAAGTCTTTGCCTGCCAAGTTCCTGCCCAACAAGTTGCCTGAAAACACATCCATTGACAATAAGCTAACACACATAGGCACTCTCACACCCCCCACAATCAGCCAGCTATCCAGACAGTCACACACATACACAGAAGAAAATAACCTTAAATACACTTTATAAAGATGACAGAGGCCTTTAAAGGTAAATGAACAAATCATTTAAAAATACAGAAAATACAATCAACAGATGAAAGAAATTCCAGGCAGATGGGACAGCATATTCGATCACTTTATAGTTTCATAAGAGTGTTGGTTCATGAAGCAAAAGCTCTCATTATGTGGAGGGACAGTGATTGATTTGCCAAGAACACACCTCCTCATGACACTGCTGCTTTCCTCTGATCCCCAAAGACTTATTCTCCCTGGACATTCTATCCCAACAGTTCTTCAACACGACAACTGGAGTTTTCTGACAGAAAACTTTGGATCATCAGATTCCTTTCCCAGAGTGTAGCACATTGAAAGATGTACTTCTTTTTCTTTAGATTATTTCCCAGCTGTACTGTGGGTCTATCTATGACTTTGCCAGGACTCAGCAACTAGAATCACAAGGACTATGAAGACCACGACAGCCACCCCCATCCTGATGAGCTTCTCCATTGTGTGATCCTTGTTCTTTGGGGCTGTGGTATTAGACACAGAAATTGCAGAAGTTAGGGATGGTCATGATTTCCTAACTAAGCATCCATCCAGGGCCCCTGCTTTCCCTGGAGAGGACATGGTTCTACTCTTTCCTGTGCTATGACATGGAGTTCTCTTTATTCAACTGTGTTTGGGCCTGTTCTAGGATGGACAGATGGTCTCAGCTGGTCCTGAGAGTAGAAGAAGAGGAGTAGGATGGGTGTGTTCTTAAGAGACCTAGTGTTCCTTCTGAGTTCATCATTTATTGTAGATATCCAACATCCTCACCTTATAAGCTCATGGAGTTCTGGGATGAATCTTTCCTGTGGCATAGTTGGATCCTCTCTCTTATTCTTACTAAATTCTTTAGGACCATTGTGCTAATAGACAAGCAATGACATGCCCGTGCAACCAGAAAATTCAGGGTAAAACAAATTGACAATTCATTCCAGGCAGTGGGCCCCAGTTCATTGTTCTGAGCAGTGACAGGACAGTTCTGAGTGTGGTGTTTCTGGTGAGCCCACCAGAGGTTGTGCAGACTCAGATTCTCAGTGTGTATTTTGGTGAGTGTTGGTTCCCTAGTCACATTCAGATCCTTTTACTCCTTACGTGATCTGACTATTCACCTGGTGTGTGTGTGTGTGTGTGTGTGTGTGTGTGTGTGTGTGTGTGTGTGTGTGTGTGTGTGTATGTGTGTGTAAAATAGAAAAAGGGTGAATGGTAAGCCACTGGACTTTTACTTAAGAGTTCCCCATCATCCACAGTTAACTCACATTAAGCATAGTTCCTGAGACTGACACATGCATCTTTTATTTTTCTTGGCTTTACAAATAATAGTTAATGCCACAACACAATGGGTTCCACTGTGAGAAGAGAATGATGAAGGTCCCCATCAATGTAGAAGACTCAAAGGTTAGTGGTAGAGAGACCCTGTAGGTAACAGCGGTACTTTCCTGCATGGTACAGGACAATTTTTGAGATGGAGAATTCAACCCTGTTCCCTGGTTTAGGTGGAATTCCTGTTTGCCATGTAGCTGAGTCTCCCTCTTTATAGAGCCCGTACTCTTTGGCTCCTGTGGTCCCCTCACACAAGAAGGTCACTCTTGTCTGCTTGGAGACCACAGAGTCTGGCTGTACTCTGAGGATAGACTTAGGGAGGGACCCTGGAAGGAAACGAGGAGCTAAGGCCCAAGACAACCACCCTCAGATTGCACTACTTAACCCCATGACCTTCCAGCCACCCCCAGGAATAACACACATGTGGTGTTTTCCACCATCACTGCCTAGTCATGGCTCCTGGATATGCAGAGAAGAGCATTTCAGGAGAGCTGCAGACACACCCACCTGTCAGCGCTGGGATCCAGAGGCCCAAAGTCAGTCCTGGAAGAGAGTTCTATGTAAGGGATATGTTCCGGGAACATGAGCAGGTCCTCTCCTTGGCAGAATCACAGGAGACCCTGGGGTTTCCAAATGGGTGAGTGCTCAGCTACAGGCCAGGAGAATATCCAGATCTCAGTATCCCCTCCCCATCTTCACATCTCACCAAGACTCCACCGGGCTGTGAAGGGGAAGGTCATAGCATCTCCTCTCAGAGGCTTCCACTGTGCTTGAGGGCTGAGCTACAGAGCCTGTCTGAGGGCATTGGAAACAGGGTGTGGCCCTAAAGGCAGTGCAGTCCCCTTCAAGTGGCTGTATTTCATCAGCCCCACAGGAAGGGGAACTGGCCTCCTCAGGCACCATGCTCTGACTTCCTCAGTGCTGTGACTAGGCCAGGCAGTAGACCCTCTGCAATCAGGTATCACACAGATGACATTTCCTCAGCCCATCAGTATTTTTATCACCTGTGCTCATCACTGCCAGAGCCATGTTGTAGCAGACATGTGTGAACATCTTACACAACTGTCCAAATTTAAGTGTGTTTGTGCATTGTTCCTTTTCACATTTTTATGTGAAATATTTTCTTCTTTTCAACATTTTTTAATGTTTCTGAGAAGGTTCTTGGTGTCTATATCTGCAGGATATATACATATACTATGACTTTTATAATCTTTTCTCAGACTCTCATGTTATAAATATGTAGTACTATTTCTGTGTTTAACATGTATACACTTCTTTACAAAGTTTAAATTACTTTTGCTAATTTATCTATTTTGTGTGTGTGTGTGTGTGTGTGTGTGTGTGTGTGTGTGTGTGTGTGTGCGCGTGCACACATGTATGTTTCTCAAAGTACATGCATGCAGGTCAGGGGAGAACTTCAGTAATAAGTATTCCTTGTATCATGTGGATCCTGTCAATCAGACTATGGTCTTAAAGTTGGCAGCAGGCACTTATATACTGAGACATCTCACTGCTCAACCAATTACCATCATCATTTTCCTAAGTCCTTCTGCTTCAGTCAAAAATTATTTGATCCAAAAAGGTGCCCAGGTTTATTTGCGTTTCCTGGGGCACAGGTTGTGGTGTGACCACCATTGTTTATGTTGCCGTCTATTGCACAGTGGTGCAGGCATGGGCAGCATTTGAGGGTAGCACTGTGTCATCGTGTTGCAGTTGTAAACTTGGAGAAGCTAGCAAAGGGGTTGCTGGACGATGCCATCACACAGACGCAGCCCATGTGCAGGGTGGATTTTCTGGGTGCTGTGTCAGGCAGGGTTTGGTTTCTGTCCGTCAGCTTGCATTAAATCTAACAAGTGCTTGGGCTTTGATGACATGACTTCTTGCCTCAATCTCAGCCTTGACATTCTCAGTGGTGTCACTGTGTTCAACCTTGAAGATGATGGACTTGCCCTTCAGTGCCCTCTCAATGACCTATGTGCTGGTCTCTGCATGGTGGCACAGTTCATGAAAAGACCTCATAAAATTATTCTTTTCCTGTTTATTTTTTGTGTTAGGGATTGATGGAACAGCCTCCAGTGTTTTAAGCACATAATCTCCCAGTGAGCTACTGGCCAGATTTGCTCTGTAGTTTTTAATGTTTAGTGTTTTAATTTTTTCGACTGTTATCTCTTTTGTTATGCTGATGTGTTTAGTTATCTTTGTGGCTGTATTGAGACAGTCCCAGGCTATGTAGTCCCGGCTATCCTGGACCTGGCTATGTAGAGCTGTCTAAACTGGACCTCATAGAGCTCTCCTCCCAATGCTTCCCAATGCAGGGATTAGAGACGTGTGGGCCACCACACTGAGTCTTGCGTTTACAATTTTAAGTCTTTTAAAATGTCAAGCCTGTGTATATTGTGTTTTGCTGGAGTCCTCCTCCCTCTGTCTTCCCTCTCCCTTACCCTGCCCATCTGCTTACCCTCCTCACTAAACTCAATTTATTTTTAGTTCTACCTCTGAACTTCTGGTTTTTGGAAATGTGCTGTTCAATCCCATGAGAGTGCTCATTTTGTCTTTCATTTAATAAATCTGTGTTTTCTTCTTTTTCTTCTTCTTCTTCTTCTTCTTCTTCTTCTTCTTCTTCTTCTTCTTCTTCTTCTTCTTCTTCTTCTTCTTCTTCTTCTTCTTCTTCTTCTTCTTGGGTTTTTTTTTTTTGTTGCTGAGGCGCTTCCTGCTGTGAGCTCACATTCTTAACCTGGAGACCTGCTCTGTGACCTGCAGTGGCCTGTCCTAGAGACTGTGTAGGTGCCTTGTGGGTTGGAAGTTTTTGCATAATGGTGCACTTGCTTTTAAGTCTTGTTGTGGTGTTTGCTGATACCTTTATGATATTCTGCCTAGATAATCTGTCCAGTGTCAAAGTGACTAGAGTGGTCTGTCTTATCTTGTCTGTCTCTCCCTGAATGTCTGACTGTGCATGCTTTTGTAAAAGTGTTTATGTCTTAAAAATTTAATTTTAGATCTATTTAATTTACAAGAATGAGTATTCTCTCTCTCTCTCTCTCTCTCTCTCTCTCTCTCTCTCTCTCTCCCCTCCCCCCCCCGTGTATGTTACCTGTGTGCCTTGTATATGTTGTGTTCAGGAGAGAATACTGGATTCCCTGTGACTGAAGTTACCATTGGTTATGAACCACAATATATATGCTGGGCCTTGATCTCAGGCCTCTGCAAGAACAATTAATGATCTTAATCATGAGGCCATTTCTCTAGCCCTGAGTAAATTCTCATGACATTATCTTTCCTGATTAGCTGATTTTTTTGTCCTCAGATATTCATCTTTTTCCACTGGTGTAACAAGTGTGTTTACTCCAAATCTCATTGAAATTTAAGTTTATATCTTCTATCAATTTTTACTAGAATTCCAACTCTTTCTTCCTCATCATTAGAAATCAGTTATGTAAAATATTAAGCCATGTGTTATGATTGAACTCTTTCCAAACTCTTTCCCCATCCACTGCCCTTCCTACACACCTAACCATCTGTTCTGACCTTCCTCCATTCAGCCTAGTTAAGCTGTCCTTATATAATTGGCCACACCCTAAATGAAAGCTGACTCTCTCTCTTTTCCAGGAGCTTGGAGTTGCCAATAGCTCGTCACCTTAGGGTGGGATCTCTCATTTTCATTCCCAATGCTGTGTTGAGTCTGTATTGGGCTTTTATGTGGCTTTAGATACTGTCACAACACTGTGAGTTCATCTGTGAGTCTTTCAGCAGTGTTCAAAGAAGAATCTCCTTGTAGTCATCCATCCATCCCCACTATGTCTTAGGATTTTTCAGCCTCCACTTTTGTAATGATCCCAAGCTAGGAATGTGTTCTCTGAGGAAAATCTTCTACTCAGCATCATGTTGAAGGATGGGACCACGGTTAACACATGTCCTGTTTGTCACATAGTGTAATGAGATAGAGGTTACTTTTTATTTTCCCCTTTTGTTACTGAGCCTAGAGAACATCCATGGTTGTCCCTTCTGCAACTCCTCCATCGAGGACGCTGCGCTCAGTCCAATGGTTGTCTGCAAGCATCCGCCTCTGTATTTGTCAGGCTCTGGCAGAGCCTCTCAAGAGACAGCCATATCAGATTTCCATCAGCAAGCATGTTCCGGCATCCACAATAAGGTCTGGGTTTGGTGGCTGTATATGGGATGGTTCCCCGTGCAAAGCAGTCTATGGTTGGCCTTTCCTTCAATCTCTGCTTCATATTTTGTCTACGTATTTCCTCCTGTGAGTATTTTAATCCCCCTTTTAAGAAGCACTGAAGCACCCACACTTTAGTCTTCCTTCTTCTTGAGCTTTGTATGGTCTGTGAGTTGTATCTTGGGTAATCTGAGCTTTTGGGTTAATATCTACTTATCAGTGACTACATACTGTGATTGTTCTTTTGTCTCTGAGTTACCTCACTCAGGATGATATTTTCAAGTTCCATCCATTTGACTGCGAATTTTATGAAGTCATTGATTTTAATAGCTGTGTAATTGTACCACATTTTCTGTATCCATTCCTCTACTGAGGGACATCTGGGTTGTTTCCAGCTTCTGGCTATTATAAATATGGCTGCTATGAACACAGTGGAGCATGTGTCCTTATTACATGTTGGAGCATCTCCCGGGTATATGCCCAGGAGTGGTATAGCTAGGTCCTCAGGTAGAACTATGTCCATTTTTTTCTGAGGAACCACCAGACTGAATTCCAGAGTGGCTTTACCAGCTTGCAATCCCAACAGCAATGGAAGAGTGTTCCTCTTTCTCCGCCAACTGCAGGGTGGACCTTTCTGCATGTTGTAGTCAGCCAGGGTGCTGTCTCCCTCCATCTGCTGGTGGGAAATCTCAGCAGTGGCTAGAGTTTTGATGACATGACTTCTTGATCCTGGATCTCAGTCTTGACATCCTCAGTGGTGTCTCTGAATTCAACCTCAAAATGATGGACTTGCCCTTCAGTGCCTTGCCAAATATTTACATGTTTGTGTCTGCAAGGTGGCAAAGTTCAAGAGAAAGAGCTCAGTAAAATTATATTTTTCCTGTTTATTTTTTGTGTTAGGGATTGATGGAACAGCCTCTAGTGTTTAGGTACATACTCTACCAGTGAGCTACAGGCCAGATTTGCTCTGTACTTTTCAGTGTTTGGCGTTTTAATTTTGATGGGTTTAGTTATCTTTGGGGTTGTATCGAGACAGTCCCGGGCTATGTAGTTCTGGCTGTCCTGGACCTGGCTATGTAGAACAGTCTAAACTGGACCTCATAGAGATCTCCTACCTATGCTTCCCAGTGCAGGGATTAGAGATGTGTGAGCCACCACACTGTGTCTTGCTTTTACAATTTTAAGTCTCTAAAAATGTCAAGCCTGTGTATATTGTGTTTTGCTGGAGTCCGCCTCCCTCTGTCTTCCCTCTCCCTTACCCTGTCCGTCTGCTTCCCTCCTCTCTAACTTCAAGTTATTTTTGGTTCTTCCCCCTAACTTCTGGTTGTTGGAAATATGCTCTTCAATCCCATGAGAGTTCTCATTTTTCTCTGTCGTTTAGTAGATTTTTTTTTCATTGTTGTTGCTGAGCTGCTTCTTGATGTGAGCTCATCTTTTTTTTGAAATTATCCTTTATTTTTTATTTTTTGATACTTTATTTACATTTCAAATGTGTTCCCATTTCCAGGTCTCCCATTTGGAAACTTGCTATCCGATCCCCCCTCCCCTTGCCTCTGTGAGGGTATTCCCCCACCCACACACCCACTTCTCTCTTCTCTCCTTGGCATTCCCCTATGCTGGGGCATCTAACACCTGCAGGCCCAAGGGCTTCTCCTCCCACGGAGAGCCAACAAAGCCCTCATCTGCCACATATGTGACCACCACCATGGGTCCTTCCATGTGTATTCTTTGGTTGGATGTCCAGTCTCTGGGAAAACCAGAGGTCAGGCCAGTTGACACTGTTGCTCCCTCCATGGGGCTGAAAACTCCCTCAGCTCCTTCAGTCCGCTCTCCAACTCCTCCATCTGGGACCCCACGCTCAGTCCAATGGTTGCTGTGAATTGAATCTTGAATATTCCAATCTTTTGGGCTAATATCTGCTTATCAGTGAGTACATATCGAGTTTGTTCTTTTGTGACTGATTTACCTCACTCAGGATGATATTTTCAAGTTCCATAGAATGAAGTGGGTAGTGTTCCTTCTGTTTCTATTTTATGGAATAATTTGAAGAGTATTGGTATTATGTCTTCTTTGAAGGTGTGATAGAATTCTGCACTAAACTCGTCTGGTCCTGGGCTTTTTGTTTGTAGGGAGACTTTTAATGACTGCTTCTATTTCTTTAGGCATTATGGGACTCTTTAAATGGTTTATGTGATCCTGATTTAACTTTGGTATTTTGTATCTGTCTAGAAACTTGTCCATTTCATCCAGATTATCCAATTTTGTTGAGTATAGAGTTTTATAGTAGGATCTGATGATTTTTTTGAATTTCCTCAGAATCCCTTGTTATATCTTCCTCCCTTTTTATTTCTGATTTTGTTAATTTGGATACTGTCTTTGTGCCCTCTGGTTAGTCTGGCTAAGGGTTTATCTATCTTGTTGATTTTCTCAAAGAACCAGCTCCTGGTTTTGTTGATTGTTTGTATAGTTCTTTTTGCTTCTATTTGGGTGATTTCAACCTTGAGCTTGATTATTTCCTGCCTTCTACTCCTCTTGGGTGTATTAGCTTCTATTTGTTCTAGGTGTGCTGTTAAGCTGCTAGTGTATGCTCTCTCCAGTTTCTTTTTGGAGGCACTCAAAGCTATGAGTTTTCCTCTTAACACTGCTTTCATTGTGTCCCATAAGTTTGGGTATGTTGTACTTTCATTTTCATTAAATTCCAGGAAGTCTTTAATTTCTTTCTTTATTTCTTTCCTGACCAAGTTATCATTGAGTATAGCATTGTTCAGCTTCCATGTTATGTGGGCTTTTTGTTGTTATTGTTGCCATTGAAGACTAGCCTTAATCTGTAGTGATCTGATTGGAGGCATGGGATTATTTCAATCTTCTTGTATCTGTTGAAGTTTGTTTTGTGACCAATTACATGGTCAATTTTGGAGAAGGTACCATGAGGTGCTGAGAAGAAGATATATTCTTTTGATTTAGGATGAAATGTTCTATAGATATCTGTTAAATCCATTTGGTTCATAACATCTGTTAGTTTCACTGTTACTCTGTTTAGTTTGTGTTTTCAAGATATGTACATTGATGAGAATGGGGTATTGTAGTATCCTACTATTATTGTATGAGGTGCAATGTTGCTTTGAGTTTTAGTAAAGTTTCTTTTATGAATGTGGGGGCCCTTGCATTTGGAGCATAGATGTTTAGAATTGAGAGTTCTTCTTGGTAGATTTTTCCTTTGATGAGTATGAAGTGTCCTTCCTTATCTTTTCTGATGACTTTTGGTGAAACTCGATTTTATCGGATATTAGAATGGCTACTCCAGCCTGTTTCTTGGGACCATTTGCCTGGAGAATTGTTTTCCAGCCCTTTACTCTGAGGTAGTGTTTGTCTTTATCATGGAGGTGTGTTTCCTGAATACAGCAAAATGCTGAGTCCTCTTTATGGATCCAGTCTGTCAGTCTATGTCTTTTTATTGGGGAATTGAGTCCATAGATATTAAGAGCTATTAAGAAATAGTGATTGTTGGTTCCTGTTATTTTCAATGTTATTTTTATGTTTGTGTGGTTATCTTCTTTTGAGTTTGTTGAAAGATTACATTCTTGCTTTTTCTAGGGTGTAGTTTCCCTCCTTGAGTTGACATTTTCCATCTATTATCCTTAGTAGAACTGTGTTTGTGGAAACATATTGTGTAAATTTGGTTTTGTCTTAGAATATTTTGGTTTCACCATCTATGGTAATTGAGAGTTTTGCTGGGTATAGCAGCCTGGGCTGGCAGTTGTTTTCTCCTCTGATCTGTATGAGTTCTGCCCAGGATCTTCTAGCTTTCATAGTCTCTGGTGAGAAATGTGGTGTAGTTCTGATAGGTCTGCCTTTATATGTTACTTGACTTTTTTCCCTTACTGCTTTTCATATTCTTTCCTTGTTTTGTGTATTTGATGTTTTCGCTATAATGTGATGGGACAAATTTCTTTTCTGTTCCAATCTGTTTGGAGTTCTGTAAGTTTCTTCTATATTTATGCTCATCTCTTTCTTTAGGTTAGAGAAGTTTTCTTCTATAATTTTGTTGAAGATATATACTGGTCCTTCTAGTTGGGAATCTTCACTCTCTTCTATACCTATTTTCCTTAGGTTCTCCCTTCTCATTGTGTCCCGTATTTCAAGGATGTTTTGCTTTAGGAGCTTGCATTTTCCTTTACTGTTGTGTCAATATTATCTATGGTATCTTCTGCATCTGAGAATCTCTCTTCTATCTCTTGTATTCTGTTGGTGATGCTTGCATCAATGACATCTGATCTCTTTCCTAGGTTTTCTAACTCCAGGGTTGTCTCCCTTTGTGATTTCTTTATTGTTTCTATTTCTATTTTTAGCTCCTGGATGGTTTTGTTCATTTCCTTTCTGTTTGATTGTGTTTTCCTGTAATTCTTTAATGGATTTTTGTGTTTCCTCTTTAAGTGCTTCTAGCTGTTTACCTGTGTTCTCTTGTATTTCTTTAAGGGAGTTATATATTTCCTCCTTCAAAATCTTCTATCATCATCATGAGATGTGCTTTTAAATCTTAATCTTGCTTTTCTGGTGTTTTGTGGTATCCAGGGCTTGCTGTGGTGAGAGAACTGGGTTGTGATGATGTCAAGTTCCCTTGGTTTCTGTTCTTTATGTTCTTGCCCTTGCCTTTGCTATCTGGTTACCTCTGGTGTTAGCAGGTCTTTCCCTCTGTGACTGTGACTTGGCCCTCCTGCAAGCCTGTGCATCAGTACTCCTTTGAGACCAGCTCTCTCTAGAGGAATTTGTGTTTGGAGATCTGTGGTACAGGGTCAGCTCTGGGGTTCAGACAGAAACCAGAAGGATTCTGTCCCAAACTGTTCTTTGGTTCTTGTGTCCTGATGTCTCTGCAAGGCTCCCTCTTGATCCAGGAATTTGAATCGAAGTGCTGGTTTTCCTGTGTTTGAATGTTTGTCAGCACTCCTGGGAGACCAGCTCTCTACTGGTACTATTTGAGTATGGAGCCCTGTGTCACAGGATCAGCTTTCAGGCAGCAGAAGGAAACCGGAAAACCACTTCTCATTCCCTGTGTCCTAAGGGTTCTGGGTGGGTCTCTCTGAGCAGAGGTGCTGGTCTTACCCCCACTCATAGGCTTGTCACACTCCTGGGAGGCTATCTTTTTCCACTTCTGAGCAGTGGTGCTCACCTTACTTCAACTCATGGGCCTGTCCAGACTCCTGGGAGGCTAGCTTTCTCCTGTTGCTATTTGGTTATGGAACACTGTGTTCCAGGCTGTGGTCCCCAGCTACAGATGGAAACTGGATGGCTCCTGTCCCTAGCTGCTCCTCATTCCCTGTGTCCTGAAGATACAGGGTGGGTCCCGCTGAGCAGTGGTGCTCATCTTACCTCCACTTATGGGCTTGTCCACACCCCTGGGAGGTAGCTTTCTCCTGGCGCTATTTGGCTATGGAGCCCTGTGGCTCAGGTTGAGGTCCCCAGGCACAGATGGAAGCTGGAAGGCTCCTTGAGCTCATCTTAAATTCAGAGACCTGTACTGTGTCCTACAGTAGCCTGTCCTGGAAAGTGTTTTGGGTGCTTTATGTGTTGAAAGTTTTTTGCATAATGGTGCACTTGATCTGAAGTCATGATTGTGGTATTTGCTGATGCCTTATTGATATTCTGTCCAGATATTCTGTCCAATGTCAAAGTAGCTAGAGTGGTCTTAATTATGTTTTTGTCTGTCTCTTCCTACAGAAGGTACTAAAGGGAAAACTCCAACCCAAGGTGCTCAACTACACATAGAAAACACAGGAAATAAATAACTTTACACCAGAAAGACAAAAATAAAGAAGGTACACACAGGCACACACACACACACACACACACACACACACACACACACACACACACACACATGCCCTCATCCACACACCCCTGGCAATACCATGAGCTAGAAAATAACAGGAATTAATAATAAATGTTCATGTATATTTCTCAATATAAACCGATTCAAATTCCCAATGAAAAGCACCTCTTAACATAATGGATGCAAAAACAAGATCCATCCATCTTCCTGCACACTCCTTGAGCCAAGTATATACAAACCATCACATTCCACTGCCTGGCTCCAATTGACTTGTTCAAACACATGAGTCCATCGGGAACATATCTACCCATAGCACAAATCAAAAGTACATTTAGAGAAACTTCCAAAATCCCCAAAGTCTATAGCAGTCTCAACAATGTTAAAAGTCCAAAGTCCAAAGTCTCTTCTGAAATTTATCCAATCACTTCACTCTAATCCACAAAACAAGACAGAAACCAGCTATGCAAATACCAAACTATGCATCTCCATGTCTGATTTCAACATAGTCTTCATATCTCCAATTCCTTTTTTATCTTTGTTGACCACAACAAACATCTTTCTCCTCTTTCTACTCCCTGTTAGCCACTTTCTTCATCTGATAGCCCATGACTCTGGCATCTTGAACATTTTGGGGTCTCCAAGGGAACTTCAATATTACAGCTTCTTGTTTCAGTGTCGGGTATCCACACAGGATCTTTGGGGCTCCTCCAAAGGGCTGGCATCACTTCTCTGGCTCTATCCTCTGTAGCATTCTAAGCTCAGGTTGATACACTCCACTGGCCCTGTTGTTCTTGGTGATCCTCCCATGGTACTGGCATCTCCAATACACTGGTGTCTTCTGCTGCAACTAGGCTTCACCAATAGCCTCTCATAGGCCCTCTTCATGGTGCCAAGTCTCAACTCCTTTGCATGACTCCTTAATTCCTGGGCTGTCAACTGCAACTAAGGCAGTACCTTAACGAATGGCCTTCCATGACCTCTCACTGTGCCTAGCCTCAGCTGCTCTTCATGACTTCTTCATGCCTTCAAAACAAGTGCCACCTGGGTGACTCTTACACATTACCAAGTCCAGCTGCAGCACGAGGTACAACCTTGGCTATCTCTGGAACACAGCTTCTTTGTACTCCCAGAAAATACTTCCTAGAAGATTTCACCTCAGTGATGGCTGGTCTCTTTTTAATCACCACTAATTTCTTACTCCAGCTAGCCACCATCAATTGTCCTAGTAGTCCATTCTATTCTGGACTCTAAAGCTAGTGCCACATGGCCAAAACTGCCGAATTCTGCTACTTGCTGTGGCTGGAACATGTTCTGGTTTTCTATCACATTATCAACAACTTTCTGTTTTCCAAATCCTTCACTGCATAAGCTTGGCTGTGCTGGATCTTACTCCGTAGATTGACCTTTAATTCAGAGGCTTGCATGCCTGTCTCCTGGGATTAAAGGTGTGGCCCACCAAGTCTGGATTTAAGCTTTTTCATCCCCTAGAACTTGGTCTGTTCTAGGCTGGCCTTGAACTCAGAGATCTGCTTGTCTTTGCTTCCTGGGATTAAAGGCTTACACTACCATGCCTAAACCTATATATACCTGGGTGGGATCTATTTCCAAGGCCACCACTCCCTTAATTCAATTTAATACTCTTGAACACAGGATTCAGTTCCATTTCAGTTCCTGGTACACCTTTAATACTCCAACCATATATTTTTGAGTTTTCCTTTCTTGGCTTGCTATGCTTGTTTACAATGCTTTTCATGAGACTTTACCAGAGAACAAAGTCTAGGATGGGCATTTCTAAGATTCCCTTTGTCAATGCAATTAATTTGAATCTCTTTTTCTATGACTCAGGCAGATTCTTCAGACTAGCCACATTCTTCACCAAAATACCAGAAAAACAATCTCTGGCCACATATTGGGCCAGGTTCACAAAGTCCAAATCACTCTCAGTAACAAAGTCTTCCATATTTCTACTAGGATATCCCATGAAGCCCCATTTAAAGGATTCCACTGCTTTCTAAAGCAAAAGTGTGGAAGGATATTTCTTGCCCAATCTATTTAAATATTAGTGCACCAGGAGCCCTGTGATTGGACAGGGAAAATGGAGGCAGAGCTAAGCGTTGCAGAGAGAGAGAGAGAGAGAGAGAGAGAAAAGAAGAAGAAGAAGAAGAAGAAGAAGGAGGAGGAGGAGGAGGAGGAGGAGGAGGAGGAGGAGGAGGAGGAGAAGAAGGAGAAGAAGAGGAGAGGAGAGGAGAGGAGAGGAGAGGAGAGGAGAGGAGAGGAGAGGAGAAAGGGAGGGGAGCCAAGATGGAGGCAGATGGACAGGATGATTCAGAACCAGCATGGCTTTAAATAGCCACATATCAATTTGTTATTATTTAGGGATAAAATTATTGGGGTAACTTGTCTAATCTAGGTGGGCAGCTTGTATCATTTTCATTTGGCTTAGAAATTATTGTGTGGGCATCTTATGAATTGAGAACTTATTGATATATAAATCTGTCTGCTTAAATATAAGTTTCTAGAGTTTTGATTTATTGGGTTACAGGAAGGTGGAACCGCCTACCACAGGGGGATTATGGCTGAGGGAATATGGGTTTGGGTGGCACTGAGTCTGTGAAGTGGAGCTGGGAAGACAGTGATAGGTCGTTGCATGAGGCTATTCTAGAGGCAAAGGCAGCAGAACTCTGCTGGGGCAGATAGTTGCAGGCAGTAGCATGGGAAGCCTGCCAGTCATTATTTAGTATTTCCCAGAACACCAAAGTCCCCAAATCCACATTCACCAAACAAAAGCATGGTCAGGCCTATCACAGCAATATCCCAGTTTCTGGTACCAACTTCTGTCTTGGGGTTTTACTGCTGTCAGCAGACACCTTGACCAAGGCAACTCTTGTAAGGAAAGCATTTAACTGAGGCAGGCTTACAGGGTCAGAGGTGCTGTCCAGTATCATCAAGAGGGACCATGGAAGCCTAGAGGCAGGCATGGTGCAGGAGGAGCTGAGAGTTCTCTATCTTCATGTTAAGGCTCCTAATAGAATACTGGCTTCCAGGCATCTAGGATGAGGGTCTTAAAGCGTACACTCACAGTGACACACCTACTCCAATGGGCCCCACCTTACAATAGTGCAGCTCCCTGGGCTGAGCATATACAAAGCATCACACCATAGAAATTTAAAAAATTATCAGATCTTGCCACAAAAACTGAAAATCTAGATGAAATGGATGACTTTTTAGAGAGATACCACATACCAAAGTAAAATCTTTGAGCAGATAAACTATCTAAATGGTCCCATATACCCTAAGGAAATAGAAGAAGTCAGCAAAGCCCTCCCAACCAAAAAAAGCCCAGAGTCAGATGGCTTTACTGTAGAATTCTACCAGATCTTCAAAGAAGAACTAATATCAGCATGCTTCAAACTATTCCATACAATAGAAATAGACAGATCACTACCTAATTTATTCTATGAAGCAATAGTTAACTCTTATACCTAAACCACACAACGACCCAACAGAGAAAGAATTTCAGACCAATTTCAAGTTTGAATGTTGGTGCAAAAACACCCAATAAAATTATGGCAAACCTACACGAAAGCCCCAGATGCCAGTGAAGCCAGTGGTTCCTAGAACTTAACGAGGATGACATTAGTTGGAATACCCAAGAAAAGGTAGATAGAATCTGTAGAGACTGTCTCCAGTAGATATGAATGACCCCTGTTGAAGGATAGGGCCGCCCACCTATTTCAAAAATTTTAACCCAGAATTGTTTTTCTCTAAAGGAAATGTCGGGGCAAAGATGGAGCAGAAACTGAAGCAAATGCCAATCAGAGGCTGCCTCACCTAGGGATCCATCCCATCTGCAGACACCAAATGCTGACACTATTGCTGATGCCAAGAAGTGCTTGTTGACAGGAGCCTGGTATAGCTGTCTCCTCAGATGCTCTGCCAGCACCTGACCAATACAGATGCAGATACTCTCAGCCAACCATTGGACTGAACCCAGGGGTCCCAACGGAAGAGTTAAGGGAAGGACTGAAGGAGCTGAAGGGAATGGCAACCCCATAGGTAGAACATCAATATCAACTAACTAGACCCCCAGAGCTTCCAGGGACTAAACCACCAATCAACCAGTATACATGCAGGGATCCATGGCTCCAGCTACATATGTAGTTGAGGACTGCCTTATCTGGTAACAATGGAAGGGGAGGCCTTGGTCTTGTAGAAGCTTGAAGCCCCAGCATAGGGGGATGGCAGAGGGGTGAAGCAGGGGTGGGTGGCTGAGAGTCATTTAATTCCCAGGTCTCTGGTTCTTTGTAGAGGGTGCTCCCACCTCCCCACACCTGAGGTTGCATAATTACATTCATTCTGCTGGCCTTCAGGGCTTCTCTCCTGTCTCTCCCCCCCATACTTGATCATGTTCTCCTTCCCCCATCACCTCTTACACCCTGGTCCCTCTCTCCCTCTACCTTCCATGCTTGTTTTCTTCTCATTCCCAAGTGGGATTGACACATCATCACTTGGACCCTTCTGCCTGTTAACCTTCTTGAGTTCTGTGGATTGTATCCTAAGTATTCTGTATTTTTTTCTAATATCCACTTATTAGTGAGTACACACCATCCATGTTCTTTTGCATGTGATTACCTCACTCAGGATGATATTTTCCAGTTCCATCCATTTGCCTGCAACATTCATGCGTCCTTGTTCCTAATAGCTTAGTAGTATTCCATTGTGTAAATGAACCACTTTTTCTGAATCCATTCTTCAGTTGTGGGATATCTGTGTAGTTTCCAGCTTCTGATTATTCTAGATAAGGCTGGTAAAAACATAGTGGAACACTTGCCCCTGTGGTATGGTGCGGCACCTTTTGGGTATATAACCAACAGTAGGATAGCAGTTTCTTCAGGTAGATCTATCTCCAATTTTCTGAGGAACCTCCAGGTTGATTTCCAGAGTGGTTTTACCAGTTTCCAATCCCACTAGCGATGGAGGAGTGTTCCTGTTTTTCCCCATAAGGATGTTGAACATCCTTCCCTGCCATTTGAGATTCTTCTTTTTAGAATTCTTTGTCCAGCTCCACACCCCATTTCTAAATTGGGTTATTTATGTTTTGGAGTCTAATTTTTTGAGTTCTTCATATATTTTTTTTTTTTTTGGATGTTAGCCCTGTATTGGATGTAGGATTAGTGAAGATCTTTCCCCAATCTGTAGGTTGCCATTTTGTCCTATAGACAGTGTCCTTTGCCTTACATAAGTTTTTTAGTCTCAAGATGTCCAATTTGCCAATTGTTGATGTTAGAGCCTGAGCCATTGGTGTTTTGTTCAGGAAATTGTCTCCTGTGCCAATGGGTTTGAGGCTATTTCCCACTTTCTTTTCTACTAGATTCAGTATATCTGGTTTTCTGTTGAGGTCCTTGATCTTCATTTTTGTACAGGTGTTAAGTATGAATCAATTTGCATTCTTCTACATGGAGACAGCCAGTTATTTTGTTGACAATTGTTTCTTTTTTTCCCCACTGTATGATTTTAGCTTTAATTTTTTTGTCAAAGAAAAATGTCTGTAGGTTTATGTTTTTTTTTCTGGGTCTTTGAGTTTATTTCATTGATCTACCTGTTTGTCTCTGTACCAACACTATGAATGTTTTAAATTGCCCTATAATCCGTCTTGAGTTCAAGTATGGTGCTTCCTCCAGAAGTTCATTTATTGTTCATAATTGTTTTGCCTATCCTGGGTTTTTTGTTTTTCCCTATGAAAATAGTATTTCATATGGAAATTGAACAACTCTCTACACAATGATCACAGAAGAAATAACAAAAGAAATTGAAGTCTGCCTAGAGTTCATTGAAAATTTAGGCAACACATACCCACATATATGTGAGACAATGAAAACAGTGCTGAGAGGAAAGTTCATAGCATAAGAGCCTTTGTAAAGAAACTAGAAAGTTCTCTGTGATGGTTTGTATACACTTTGCCCAGGGAATGGCACTGTTGGGAGGTGTGGCCTTGTTGGAGTAGATGTGTCCCTGTGGGCATGGGTTTAAGACCCTCTCCTAGCTGCCTGAATGAAAGACTTGCACTAACAGTCTTCAGATGAAAATGTAAAATTCCCAGCTCTTCCTGAGCCATGCCTGCCTGGATGCTGCCATGCTCCTGCCTTGATGATAATGGACTGAACCTCTGAACCTGTAAGCCAGTACCAATTATATATTGTCCTTATAATGTTGCCTTGTTCATGTTGTCTGTTCACAGCAGTACAACCCTAACTAAGACATTCTCATATTACCAATTTCAAACTATATTGAAACTCAGGGAAAAAAAAAGAAACAAGCACACCAAAAAGGAATAGAAGGAAGGAAATACTCACACCAGAGCTGAAATCAATCAATTAGAAACAAAGAAACCAGTTGAAAGAATTATTGAAACCAAGAGGTGGTTCTTAAAAAAATAAACAAGATAGACAAACCGTTAGCCAAACTAATCAAAAGACATAGAGAGTATCTAAATAAACAAAATCAGAAATGAAAAGGGAGACATAACAATAGATACTGAGAAAATACAAAGAATAATTAGGTCTTACTCTTGTCTGTGCCCTGGACTACTCACTGCAGACTCTACCTGCCCTTGGGACTTGTAGGTGAGGTAGCACAGAGTGAATGACACAGACTCCGGGAGCAGTTGAGAAACACCACAGCAAGCTCATCAGAACACCATTATAAGCTCTTTGAATACCATCATCTTTTCTAAACAGTAGTTTTGATTGGTTGGCACTGTCTGCACCAGCAATCCTTGGTCTCTCAGGAAGTTCTCAATTAGGTCCTTCTGTAGGAGAAGCTTTTTAGCATTTACATTGAGGTGCCCCCTCCCTTCCTGCTACATTTTACTTCAAAAGCCTGTACTTCACAAACATGGAAAATCCTAAAAAAATGCATGATATTCTAGACAGATACCAGTTACCAAAGTTAAATCAAGATGAGGTAAACTATTTAAATAGCCTATAACCTCTAAAGAAATAGAAGCATCATTAAAGGTCTACCAACCAAACCAATAAAAAAAAAACCCCAAACAAACAAAAACAAGAAAACAAAAACAAAAACAAAACCTCCACAAACCTAGAGACAGATGTTTTTAGTGCAGAATTCTACCAGACTTTAAGGAAGAGCTTAAACAAATACTCCTCAAACTATTTCACAAAATAGAAGCAGAAAGAACACTGACAAATTCATTCTATGAAGTCACAGTCACCTTGAGACCTGAACCACATAAAGCCTCATGAAAAGAAGAGAACTTCAGAATGATTTATCTTATGAACACTTGTGTAACAATACTCAATAAAACAATCACAAACCAAACCAGGAACAAATTAAATCATCATTTATCATGAATGTTTATTTTATTGGATATTAAAATGGATTCTCCAGCTTCTTTCTTGGGACCTTTTGTTGGGAAAACTTATCTCCAGCTTTTTTCTCTTAGGTAGTATCCATCTTTGTTGCTGAGGTTTGTTTCCTGTATGCAGAAGAATGACAGATCCCTTTTACATATCTAGTCTTTCAGCTGTGTCTTTTTATTGGGGGAATTTAGTGTATTGATGTTGAGGGATATTAATGACCAGTGATTGTTAGTTCCTGCTGTTTTGGTTGTTGGACGTGGTATGTGACTGTAATTCTCTTCATTTGAGTTTGTTTTGAGCTGATTAATTTCTTGTGTTTTCTTGGATGTAGACACCCTTCTTGTGTTGGAATTTTCCTTCTGTTATCCTCTGTAGGACTGGATTAGTAGAAAAATATTGTTTAAATTTAGTTTTGTCATGGAATATCTGGTTTCTCCATCAGTGGTGATTGAGTGTTTTGCTGAGTACAGTATCCTGGGCTGGCATTTGTGTTCTTTTAGGGTCTGGATGACATCTGTCTAGGATCTTCTGGCTTCTATAGTCTCTGTTGAGAATTCTGGTATAATTCTGATAGATTTTCCTTTGTATGTTAGTTAGTCTTTTTTTCCCTTATAGCTTTTAATATTCTTTCTGTGTTCTGTGCATTTAGTGTTATTATGTGATGGGAGGATTTTCTTTTCTGTTCCAGTCTATTTAGTGTCCTGTAGGCTTCTTGTACATTTATGGGCATCTCTTTCTTTAGGTTAGTGAAGTTTTCTTCTATGAGTTTGTTTAAGATGTTTTCATTGAAGATGTTTTCTGGCATTTTCAACTGGGACTCTTAACCCTCTTCTATATTTATTTTTCTTAAGTTTGGTCTTTTCATTGTGTCTCAAATTCCTTGGATGCTTTGTGTTTGAAACTTTTTTACATTTGTCATTTTCTTTGACTGAAATATCAGTATCTATGGTATCTTCTACACCTGAGTTTCTTTCTTCCATCTGTTACATTCTGTTGCTGATTCTTGCATTTGTAGTTCTTATCCTCTTGTTATTTTATTTAATACTTATTTACATTTCAAATATTTTCCCTCTCCAGGTCTTCACTTTGGAAACCCTCTATCCCATTCCCCTCCACCTTCCTCTATGATGGTATTTCCCCACCCACCCACCCACTCCCATCTTCCCTCCCTGGCATTCCCCTATACTTTGGCATCTAACACTCTCAGACCCAAGGGCCTCTCCTCCCATTGATGGTCAACAAGGCTCTCCTTAGCCACATATGTGGCCAACACCATGTGCTCCTCCATTATGCATTCTTTGGTTGGTGGTTCAGTCTCTGGGACCACAGGGGGGCCTGAAGAGTTGACCCTGTTGCTCCTTCCCCATGGCACTGCAAACTCTGTCAGTTCCATCATTCCCTTCTCCAACTCCTCCATCTGGGACTCCACGCTCAGTCCAACATTTGCTGTGAATTGATTCATGGGTGTTCTGAACTTTTGGGCTAATATCTGCTTATCAGTGAGTACATACCTTGTTTGTTCTTTTTTGACTGAGTTACCTCACTCAGGATGATATTTTCAAGTTCCTTCCATTTGACTGCCAATTTCATAAAGTCATTGCTTTTAATAGCCGGGTAGTACTTCATTGTGTAAATGTACCACATTTTCTGTATCCATTCCTCTGTTGATGGACATCTGGGTTGTTTCCAGCTTCTGGCTATCATAAATATGGCTGCTATGAACATAGTGGAGCATGTGTCCTTATTAGTGTTGGAGCATCTTCTGAGTATATGACCAGAAGTGGTATAGCTGGGTCCTCAGGACATATTAGTTCCAATTTTCTGAGTGTCCGCCAATCTGATTTCCAGAGTGGTTCCAGAGTGTCTGTTTAGATGGTTTACCTGATCCTGACTTAACTTTGGTGTTTCGTATCTGTCTAGAAACTTGTCCATTTCATCCAGATTTTCCAGTTTTGTTGAGTATAGGCTTTTGTAGTAGGATGCGATGATTTTTTGAATTTCTTTGGATTCTGTTGTTATATCATCCTCTTCATTTCTGATTTTGTTAATTTGGATACTGTCTCTGTGCCCTCTGGTTAGTCTGGCTAAGAGTTTATTTAGCTTGTTGATTTTCTAAAAGAATCTGTTCCTGGTTTTGCTGATTCTTTGTATAGTTCCTTTTGTTTCTACTTGGTTAATTTCAGCCCTGAGTTTATTTCCTGCCTTCTATTCCTCTTGGGTGTATTAGCTTCTTTTTGTTCTAGAGATTTCAGGTGTGCTGTTAAGCTGCTAGTGTATGTATGCTCTCTTCAGTTTCTTTTTGGAGGCACTCAAAGCTATGAGTTTTGTCTTAACACTGCTTCCATTGTGCCCCATATGTTTGGGTATGTTTCACTTATATTTTCATTAAATTCTAGGAAGTCTTTAGTTTCTTTCTTTACTTCTTCCTTTACCAAGTTATCATTGAGTAGAGTGTTGTTCATCTTACATGTGTATGTGGGCTTTCTATTGTTTTTGTTGCCTTTGAAGACCAGCCTTAATCCGTAGTGATTTGATATGAGGCATGGGATTATTTCAATCTTCTTATATCTGTTGAGATTTGTTTGGTGACCAATAATATGGTCAATTTTGGAGAAGATAACATGACGTGCTGAGAAGAAGGTATAATCTTTTGATTTAGAATGAAATGTTCTGTAGATACCTGTTAAATCCATTTGGTCCATAACTTCTTTTAGTTTCACTGTGTCTCTGTTTAGTTTGTGTTTCCAAGACCTGTCCATTGATGAGAGAGGGGTGTTGAAGTCTCCCACTATTATTGTGTGAGGTGCAATGTGTGCTTTGAGCTTTAGTAAAGTTTCTTTGCCCTTGCATTTGGAGCACAGATGTTCAAAATTGAGAGTTCTTCTTGGTAGATTTTTGCTTTGATGAGGATGAAGTTCCCTTCCTTATCTTTTTTGATGACTTTTGGCTGAAAGTTGATTTCATCAGATATTAGAATGGCTACTCCAGCCTGTTTCTTGGGACCATTTGCCTGGAAAATTGTTTACTAGGCCTTTACTCTGAGGTAGTGTTTATCTTTAACCCTGAGGTGCGTTTCCTGTATGCAGGAAAATTCTGGGTCCTGTTTATGTATACAGTCTTTTAGTTTATGTCTTTTTATTGGGGAATTGAGTCCATTGATGTTAAGAGATATTAAGGAATCGTGATTGTTGCTTCCTGTTATTTTCAATGTTGTTTTTATGTTTGTGTGGTTATCTTCTTTTGGGTGTGTTGAAAGAGTACATTCTTGTTTTTCTAGGGTGTAGAGTCCCTCATTGTGTTGGCGTTTTCCATCTATTTTTTTTGTAGGGCTAGGTTTGTGGAAATTTGTGTAAATTTGTCATGGAATATTTTGGTTTCACCATCTATGGTAATTGAGAGTTTTGCTGGGTACAGCAGCCTGGGCTGGCACTTGTGTTCTCTTGGGGTCTGTATGAGATCTCTCCAGGATCTTTTAGCTTTCATAGTCTCTGGTGATAAGTCTGGTGTAATTCTGATAGGTCTGCCTTTATACCTTTTTCCCTTACTCCTTTTTAATATTCTTTCCTTGTTTTGTGCATGTTGTGTTTTGACTATTATGTGGTAGGAGGAATTTGTTTTCTGGTCCAGTCTATTTGGAGTTCTGTAGGCTTCTTGAATGTTTATGTTCATCTCTTCCTTTAGGTTTGAGAAGTTTTCTTCTATAATTTTGTTGAAGATATTTACTGTCCCTTGGGAATTTTCACTCTCTTCTATACCTATTATCCTTAGGTTTGGTCTTGTCATTGTGTCCTGTATTTCCTAGATGTTTTGGATTAGGAGCTTTTTGCACGTTGCATTTTCTTTGACTGTTGTGTCAATGTTTTCTATGGTATCTTCTGCACCTCAGATTCTCCCTTCTAATCTCTTGTATTCAGTTGGTAATGCTTGCATCTATGACTCCTGATCTCTTCCTAGGGTTTCTATCTCCAGGTTCGTCTCCCTTTGTGATTTCTTCATTTTTTCTACTTCCATTTTTAGATCCTGGATGGTTTTGTTCATTTCCTTTGCCTGTCTGATTGCGTTTTCCTGTATTTCCTCTTTAAGGGCTTCTAGCTGGTTACATGTGTTCTCTTGTATTTCTTTAAGTGAGTTAGTTATTTCCTTCTTAAAGTCTTCTATCATCATCATGAGATGTGATTTTAAATCTGAGTCTTCCTTTTCTGGTGTGTTGTTGTATCCAGGGCTCACTATGGTGGGAGAACTGGGTTCTGATGATGCCAATTTGCCTTGGTTTCTGTTCCTCATATTCTTGCCCTTGCTTTTTGCCATCTAGTTATCTCTGGTGTTCGCTTGTCTTGCTCTCTCTGACTCTGGCTTTTCCCTCCTGTAGGCCTTTTAGTCAGTGCTCCTTGGAGATCAGCTCTCTCTGAGAAGAATTTGTATTTGGAGAGCTGTGGTACAGGGTCAGCTCTGGGGTGCAGACAGAAACTAGAAGGATCCTGTCCCCAGCTGTTCCTTGATACCGGTGTCATGATAGCTCTGCAAGGGTCTCTCTTATTGAGGAATTTGAACAGAAGTGGTGGTCTTCCTGTGCTCAAAGGTGTGTCGGCACTCCTTGGAGACCAGTTCTCTCCTGGCACTGAGTATGGAGCCCTGTGTCAAGGGATTAGCTCCCTGGCCTCAGAAGGAAACCAGAAGGCCACTCCTCAGTGCCTTTGTCCTGAGGGTTCTTGGCAGATCTCTCTGAGCAGAAGTGCTGACCTTACCCCTGATCATAGGCTTGTCCACACTCCTGGGAGGGTAGTTCTTTTCCTGTGCTATGTGGGGAGGGAGCTGCATGTTATAGACCACAGGTGTAAACCTGAAGGCTCCTACCCCAGGCTGTTCCTCTGTCCCAGTGTTCTGCAGATTCTAGGCTGGTCCCTCTGAGCAGTGGTGCCTGTCTTATATACACCCACGGGCTTTTCCACACTCCCTGGAGGCTAGCCTTCTCTCTGCACTATTTGGTTTTGGAGGTCTGTGGCACAAACTGGGATCCCTGACTGCCTCCTGTCCTCTTTTGTAGGTTTTCTGTCTCCATAGCTGCCTTCACTTGTGATTTCTTAATTGCTTTTATTCCTATTTTTAGGCCTTGTACTCTTTTGTTTAATTCAAAACAGGTGGAGACCTGTTTGATTGAATTTTCCTGTATTCATTCAGGGGATTCATTTGTTTCCTTTCTAAGAGCTTCTACCTGTTTGCCTGCCTTTCCCTGTATTTCTTTAAGGGAGTTATTTGTGTCCTCCTTAAAGTCCTCTAACACCTTCATGAATGTGACTCAAGGTCAGAATCTTGCTCTTCAGGTGTGTGAGGATATCCAGGGCTTGCTGTGGTAAGAAAGCTGGGTTCTGTCATGTTGCTGAATTTGCATTGGCTTTGTTGATTATGATCTCACACTTACCTTTTGCCATCTGGTTGACTCTGGTGATAACTAGCTTGGGTGTCTGAGATTGGAGTTGTTCTCCTCAGAGAAAGGTGGAGCTGTGTGTCCCAGGTTACAGCAGGCCTCCTAGGAGGCAGGCAGTGCTGTCTCTGGTTAGACCAGACCTCCTGTCTCCCTGGTTAGAGCAGGCCTCCTGTGTCTGTGGTTATAGCAGGCCTTCTGGGAAACAGTCAGGGCTAAGGGGTGGGAGAGTGGGCACACTGATCTTCCAAGGGTGAGTATAGAGATGCAGACCCAAAGGGCTCCAGCAGGGCAGAACAGCTTTCACACAGGTGTAAACTGGAAGGCTCCTGTCCCAGGCTGTTCCTCTGTCCCAGGGTTCCGCAGATTCTAGGCTGGTCCCTCTGAGCAGTGGTGCCTGTCTTACATCCACTCACATCTGTGGAGCACTGTGGGGTCCAAGAATACATGTGTATTGGGTCGGTGGCCTCAACTGTGTCCCTGGATAGGGTAGATTTCCTGGGGAGACACATAGGGCTGTTGAGTTGGGAAGCAAGCACAAAGATCTGCCTGGGTGCAGGTGGAGTTGCAGACCAGAAGGCAATGGGATCCTGTTACTACTTTTTAAAGAATTGTAACAGGGTTGTGCAGAAGACTCTGTGGGGAAGAGCATGCAAAGCTCTTGCTGAGGACTGGAGTTCAGTTCTCAGGACCCCGAGTGCTGCTCACAAACACCTCCAGTTCCAATGTCCTCTGTCCTGCATACACATGACATATACTCACAGAGACACACATACATACACATAAATAAAATAAAATAAACCATTGAGGAAATAATGAATATAGTGTTGTACATGCAAGCAGCTGAGGCAGGAGGATAGCATATTTGAGGCCAGCTTTCTTTTGATTAGAAGTTTACACTACTATACCAAGTTTTCAGTTGTGGTTATTTGTTTGTTTTTCTAATTTATGTTTTAATTCCTTTTCGGGTGTGCGAAGGACATCCACGACTTGCGTAGAAGTGAGAACATAATTCTTCGAGTCCGTTTTTTCCTTCTACTGTTCCTGTTGATTGAACTTAGGATTTTAGTGCTGATTGCAAGTGCCTCAACTGCTGAGCCATCCTACTGGCCCTATTTTATTTCTGTATTTTGAGAGAAGATTTCTGTATATGTCTTTCGCTGTTTTGAAGCTTACTATGTAGATCATCTGGCCCTGAACTCACAGAGATTTGCTCAAATCTGCCTGTCTCTACTTTCTTAGAGCTGAGATTGAAGGCATACACTGCCAAACCTGGCTTATTTATCTGTTTTTACAGTGTCAAGTGTGTTTCAGGCTAGCCTCATACTCCTAGGCTATTTAGCTAAAGATGGCCTTGACCTCTTAACCCTCCTTTTCACTCCTCCAAACTGATAGTACTGTAGGTGCATACCTCCACCCTGGCCTTTGGAGGCTAATGTTATTTGAAACATGTCTCACTCTGTAGGTCAGGCTATCATGAAAGTCACTAGGTATCCCACTATTGCCACAAAACAAAGGCAATTCTTTTGCCTCAGCCTCCCATTTGTTGGAATTATGGGGCTGTGAAACTGTGGGGTACATTTTCTCATTTCATGAGAAATATCATTAAAGTTATCACTCAATGTAAAACCTTCCCTTCTATATCATTTCTCATTTCAGTTGATTATTGAAAAATCTGTGGCTTTATTTCCAAACTCTGATGCTACTAAAAGTGCTGTCAGCATTCCAAATGTTTCCAGAGTTCTTGTAGGTCTCTCTTAGTCATTCTGGCAGACAGAATGTCATTGTTCCTTCTCTTTGGGAACAGCCCCCCGACAAGCAGCTGTCAGAGCAGCATATACAGTGGGCTCCTCTGGGGCTTCCCCAGCCTGTGAGAGAGGAGGTGTAGCTGTCCCATGTCCAAGTGCTATGCTGCACAGCTGGGCATAGATCACATCCTGGGGCTCCTCGGTTTCGGCGACCTGGAGTGGGAGAGGATGACAAGAAGATATATGCTTGTCTGGGGAACCTGCAGGTCTGTGGAGGACAGGACCCACCTGACTGTCCACCTCTTGGCCCTCTTCTGCTTGTTCATATTCTGTGTCCAGCTGGTCCATTGACATGACAGAAGGTGAGACAGGTCCTGCCCTTCTGAGCCTGGAAGGGTTTACCTGGGCATATGTCGCTCTGTGGGGATCTTCTTCAGGGGGTCTCTGTAGCAGGGAAGTAGTGAGGTACACATGGCATCTCTATGTTCCCCTGAGGAATTTCTGTGTTCAGTTTTCATAGCATGGCTGAAATGACCTGTTTAGATTATTGCTTCTCTGAGGTTCATCCTGGGCTTCCTTCCTATAGTTCTGGCTTAACCTAATATTCTAAGGTGTCTTGGCTTCAGCCATACAGTTCATCTTCTTGAAAATGGTTCTTGGGAGTTGGAGAGATATCTCCACAATTAAGAACACTGTCTTGGCTTCAGCCACACAGTTCATCTTCCTGAAAATTGTTTCTGGGAGTTGGAGAGATGTCTCCATACTTATGAACGCTGACTGCTCTTACAGAGGACCAGGGTTGGGCTCCCTGAGCCCACGTGGCAGCCTACAATCATCTATCACCCTAGATCCTCCGTACCTCACATGATCTCCTAGCCTCTAGGAGCATCAATATGCATGCGAGGCAGAGACATACATGCAGGCAAAACACCCATATACAAACGAAAACACAAAATCTAATATAGCTGCCCGAGTTCCTTTGTTCTGCTGTTTTCCCAGATGTCAGTTGCTTGTCCCTTAGGTGTCTCTTTGGGCTTCTCCACCAAGGCTTCCGCTCAGAATAAATAAGACAAATGCTAAGACAGGAGGAATAGTGAGTCCATAGCATACAGGAGGCAGTTGCTGGCAGAAGGGTCAGAGAGTTCACCTGTGGATATTGCTGAGATCTGAGGGAGGGAGAAGAAAGAAGGCCCCTGGACTAATCTGAGCCCTAAGGTTAGAACTGCAGATGGGGACAGGGGACCTTACCCAACTGTTCAGCTCCACACCATCTTCAGTGTGCATGTCTTCCACTGAAGCGTCTGTCATAGCAGAACAAACAGAATGCATATTGATCAGAGTCTAGGGATATCTCAGACTCCTAGTTTCCCCCAATGCTCTAGGTGGGAACAGAGAACCAGAGAAAGTTGTGACATCCCTTGTTCCATCCTGTGAAGTTCAAACCCACAGAGGGACACCCTCAGGATGTCTCCACCACCTCTGCATTCTGAAACCTCAGACATCTCTCCCCCCACGACCCTCTTTTTCTCACAAAGGCTTTCTTCCTGGGTGGCAGCATTTGGGATGGACCTGAAGAAACAATGAGATGTCTTTTATCAGCGAGATGTGTCAGGCAGGCTGGGGTCTATGTCTCTAACTGTGATTTACCTCTTCTGGTTGCCTCTATCCCTGGTTATGGGCTTTTCAGCTCCTGCAGGAAGTTGCAATTCTTTCTCTTTCTGGGCTGCAGGGAAGAGGAGTCTCAGCTTGGAGAGTGGAAGCCCCTCCCCAGGCATGTGCAGGGAAGGAAGGAAGAGAACTTTACAACAGGTGTGTCAGAGCAACTGTCCCAGAATTTGGTAAATTTCATAGACTACCTGACATTTCACAGGTTCTGAGAAATTGCTCTGTTGTCTGACATGTGAATGTGTTTCTAAGTTACCCTGCCCCAGTTTATGGTTTCCCTATGGCTGGTGTCTTTAGGCCCCACTTGGATGTTCCTAGGGGAACACCCCACCTCCTGAGACCAAAGTTACACATACCCTCCTCACCATGCTTCCTGAATTTTCCCTGATGTCTTCGTCGGAGAAGGATGAAGATGAGGATGAAGAGGAACAGGAGGAAGGCCACAGACACTCCAATCAGAGCCTTCAGGTACCCTTGCAGACCTGAGGCACAAGTGACACCATGAGTGCAGACCATTGCTGCTCACCTGAGCACCTACTGTGTGACAGGACCATGCTGGGTCTCTGTACAAATCATCTTCCATCCTCACAATCATGAACCATGGAATTGTCTCTTTTTGTATCCAGCCAGTTCACCTGCCTCAGATCATCTGACTGGAAGTGGCAGAGCTGGGAGTTGAACCCAGAAACTCTGACTTCCAGCCATGCTCTCTGCACCAGTGCTGAGTGCAATGAGTTGAAGAGAAGAAGCTGAATATTGTGCCATGGCTGTGTGTTCCACACTTACTCATGTCACCACACTGTGGGTCTCTCCCCTGCAGAATCAGACTCTGGAGGCCTTTTGTGTCAGGAGAGGTCCCAACCAATTGCAGCACAGATACAAAAAAGAAACCAATCAAAACACAAAACCAGAGTTTCTATCTGTGGCTGGGGACCTCAGCTTGGGCCACAGCGCTCCATAGCCAATTAGTGCTGGGAGAAAGCTACCCTCCCAGGAGCATGGAAAAGCCATGAGTGGGGTTAAGACAAGCACCACTGCTCACTGGGATCCTCCCAGAACCTGTGGGCAATAGAGACTGAGGGACAAGAAACTTCCGGTTTCCATCTGTGGCTGCAGACATCAGCTGGGCCACAGGGCTTCATAGCCAATTAGCCCTGGGAGAAAGCTACCCTTCCAGGAGCATGGAAAAGTTGTGAGTGGGATTAAAACGAGCACCACTGCTTACCAGGACCTGCCTGGAACCTGCGGGA
>CM052717.1:6747392-6798923 GCA_028551405.1 Uromys caudimaculatus | reverse complement strand
TTTATTGAGTATTTTTGCATCGATATTCATCAGGGAAATTGGTCTGAAGTTTTCTTTCTTTGTTGGGTCTTTATGAGGTTTTGGTATCAGTGTAATTGTGGCCTCATAGAAGGAATTGGGTAGTGTTCCTTCTGTTTCTATTTTGTGATAGATTGAAGAGTATTGGTATTAGGTCTTCTTTGAAGGTCTGATAGAATTCTGCAGTGAACCCATCTGGACCTGGGCTTTTTTTGATTGGGAGATTTTTAATGACTCCTTCGATTTCCTTAGGCATTATGGGACTGTTTAGATGGTTTATCTGATCCTGACTTAACTTTGGTATTTGATATCTGTCTAGAAAATTGTCCATTTCATCTAGATTTTGCAGTTTTGTTGAGTATAGGCTTTTGTAGTAGGAGCTGATGATTTTTTGAATTTCCTTAGAATCTGTTGTTATGTCTCCCTTTTCATTTCTAATTTTGTTAATTGGGATCCTGTCTCTGTGCCCTCTGGTTAGTCTGGCTAAGGATTTATTTATATTGTTGATTTTCTCAAAGAACCAACTCTGGGTTTTGTTGATTCTTTGTATAGTTCTTTTTGTATCTACTTGGTTGATTTCAGCCCTGAGTTTGATTATTTCCTGCCTTCTACTACTCTTCAGCCCATTAGCTTCCTTTTGTTCTAGAGCTTTCAGGTGTGCTTTTAAGCTGCTAGTGTATACTATCTCCAGTTTCTTTTTGCAGGCACTCAAAGCTATGAGTTTTCCTCTTAACACTGCTTTCATTGTGTCCCATAAGTTTGGGTATGTTGTACTTTCATTTTCATTAAATTCTAGGAAGTCTTTAATTTCTTTCTTTCTTCTTCCTTGAGTAGAGCATTGTTCAGCTTCCATGTGTATGTGGGCTTTCTGTTGTTATTGTTGCCATTGAAGACTAGTCTTAATCTGAGAGTGTACCATGAGGTGCTGAGAAGAAGGTATATCCTTTTGATTTAGGATGAATTGTTCTATAGATATCTGTTAAATCCATTTGGTTCATAACCTCTGTTAGTTTCACTGTGTCTCTGTTTAGTTTGTTTTTCCAAGATCTGTCCATTGATGATAATGGTGTGTTGAAGCCGCCTACTATTATTGTGTGAGGCGTAATGTGTGCTTTGAGCTTTAGTAAAGTTTCTTTTATGAATGTAGGTGCCCTTGCATTTGGAGCATAGATGTCCAGAATTGAGAGTTCTTCTTGGTATATTTTTCCTTAGATGAGTATGAAGTGTCCTTCCTTATCTTTTTTGATGACTTTTGGGTGAAAGTCAATTTTATCCGATATTAGAATGGCTACTCCAAGCTTTTTCTTGGGACCATTTGCCTGGAAAATTGTTTTCCAGCCCTTTACTCTGAGGTAGTGTTGGTCTTCATCATGGAGATGTGTTTCTTGAATGCAGCAAAATGCTGGGTCCTGTTTATGGATCCAGTCTGTCAGTCTATGTCTTTTTATTGGGGAATTGAGTCCATTGATGTTAAGAGATATTAAGGAATAGTGATTGTTGGTTCCTGTTCTTTTCGATGTTATTTTTACTTTTATGTGGCTATCTTCTTTTGAGTTTGTTGAAAGATTACTTCCTTGATTTTTCTAGGGTGTAGTTTCCCTCTTTGAGTTGACATTTACCATCAGGGCTGGGTTTGTGGAAACATATTGTGTAAGTTTGGTTTTGTCATGGAATATTTTGGTTTCACCATCTATGGTTTTTGAGAGTTTTGCAGCCTGAGTTGGCAGTTGCATTCTCTTAGGGTCTGTATGAGTTCTGCCCAGGATCTTCTAGCTTTCATAATCTCTGGTGAGAAGTCTTGTGTAATTCTGATAGGTCTTCCTTTATAAGTTACTTGACTTTTTTCCCTTACTGCTTTTAATATTCTTTCCTTGTTTTATGTATTTGGTGTTTTCACTATAATGTGACAGGAGGAATTTCTTTTCTGGTCCAATCTATTTGGAGTTCTGTAAGCTTCTAGTACATTTACGGTCATCTCTTTCTTTAATTTAGGGAAGTTTTTTTCTACAATTTTGTTGAAGATATTTATTGATTCTTTAAGTTGGGAATCTTCACTCTCTTCTATACTTATTATCCTTAGGTTCTGTCTTCTCATTGTGTCCTGGATTTCATGAATGTTTTGGGTTAGAAGCTTTTTGCATTTTGCATTTTCTTTTACTGTTGTGTCGATGTTATCTATGGTATCCTGATATTCTCTCTTCTATCTCTTGTCTTCTGTTGGTTATGCTTGCATCTATAACTCCTGATCTCTTTCCTAGGTTTTCTAACTCCAGGGTTGTCTCTTTTTGTGATTTCTTTATTGTTTCTTTTTCTATTTTTAGCTACTGGATAGTTTTGTTCATTTCCTTTGTCTGTTTGATTGTGTTTTCCTGTAATTCTTTAATGGATTTCTGTGTTTCCTCTTTAAGGGCTTCTAGTTCTTTACCTCTGTTCTCTTGAGTTTCTTTAAGGGTGTTAATTTCTTTCTTAAAGTCTTCTATCATCATCATGAGAACTGATTTTAAATCTGAGTCTTGCTTTTCTGGTGTGTTGGAGTATCCAGGGCTTGCTGTGGTGGGACAGCTGGGTTCTGATGTTGCCAAGTAGCCTTGGTTTCTGTTCCTTATGTTCTTACCCTTGCCTTTTGCCATCTTGTTAACTCAGATGTTAGCTGGTCTTACTTTGTCTGGCTGTGGCTTGCCCCTCCTGCAGACCCCTGTGTCAATACTCCTTGAAGACCAGCTCTCTCTGAGAAGTGTTTGGGTTTGGAGAGCTGTGGCAAGGGTCAGCTCTGGGGTGCAGACAGAAATCAGAAGGATCTTGTCCCCAGCTGTCCCTTGGTTCCTGTGTCCTGATGGCTCTACAAGGATCCCTCTTGATCAGTGAGTTTGACCAGAAGTGGTGGTTTTGCCTGTGTTCAAAGGTGTGTCAGTACTCCTGGGATACCAGCTCTCTCCTGGAACCCTGTGGCCCAGGCTGAGGTCCCCAGTCACAGACCCCTGGTGGCCCAGGCAGAGGTCTCCACCCACAGATGGAAACCAGAAGGTTCAGAGGTTTCCTGTCCCCGAGTTCTCATCAGGCCCTGTATCCCGTCGGTTCCGGGTGGGTCTTGGGGAGCAGTGGTGCTCCTCTTAACCCCACTCTTGTCTTTTCCATGCTCATGGGAGGGTAGCTTTCTCCTGGTGCTCATTGGCTTTGGACCCTGGTGGTCCACGCAGAGGTCTAGACCTTTTTTTTTTGATACTTTATTTACATTTCAAATGTTTTCCCCTTTCCAGGTCCCCCCTTAGGAAACCCCCTATTCCCTCCCACTCCCCTGCCTCTATGAGGGTATTCCCACAACCAACCACCCACTCCCGTCTTCCCTTCCCTGGCATTCCCCTATACTGGGGCATCTAACATCCTCAGGCCCAAGGGCCTCTCCTCCCACTGATGGCTAACAAGGCTCTCCTCTGCCACATATGTGGCCAGCACCAGGGGTCCCTCCCTATGTATACTTTGTTTGCTGGTCCAGTCTCCGGGAGCACTGGGGGATCAGGCCAGTTGACACTGTTGTTCCCCCCATAGGGCTGCAAACTCCTTTCAGCTTTTTCAGTCCCTTTTCCAACTTCTCCACCTTTGACCTCACACTCAGTCAAACTGTTGCTGTGAAGTGAATCTTGGGTATTCCAAACCTTTAGGCTAATATCCTCTTATTAGTGAGTACATACCATTTTTGTTCTTTTGTACTGAGTTACATCACTCAGGATGATATTTTCAAGTTCCATCCATTTGCCTGCAAATTTCATTAAGTCATTGTTTTTAATAGCTGAGTAGTACTCCATTGTGTAGATGTACCACATTTTCTGTATCCATTCCTCTGCTGAGGGACATCTGGGTTGTTTCCAGCTTCTGGATATTATAAATATGGGTGCTCTGAACATAGTGGAGCATTTGTCTTTATTACATGTTGAAGCATCTTCTGGGTAATTGCCCAGGAGAGGTATAACTGGGTTCTCAGGTAGTATTATGTCCATTTATCTGAGGGTCTGCCTAACTGATTTCCAGAGTGGTTTTACCAGCTTGCAATCCCACCAGCAATGGAGTTCCTCTTTCTCCACATCCTCGCCAGCATCTGCTGTCGCCTGAGTATTTGATCTTAGCCATTCTGACTGGTGTGAGGTGGAATCTCAGACTTGTTTTGATTTGTATTTCCCTGATAACTAAGTATGTTGAACATTTCTGTAGGTGTTTCTCAGCCCTATGAATTTCCTCAGTTGAGAATTCTCTGTTTAGCTCTGTTCCCCATTTTTTGATAGGGTTATTTGGTTCTCTGGAGTCTAACTCCTTGAGTTCTTTGTATATATTGGATATTACCCCTCTATTGGACAGAGGATTGGCAAACATCTTTTCCCAATCTGTTGGTTGCCATTTTGTCCTATTGACAGTGTCCTTAGCCTTACAGAAGCTTTGCAATTTCATGAGGTCCCATTTGTCAATTCTTGATCATAGAGCATAAGCCATTGGTGTTCTGTTCAGGAACTTTCCCCCTGTATCCATGTGTTCAAGACTTTTCCCCACTTTCTCTTCTATTAGATTCAGTATATCTGATTTTATGTGGAGGTCCTTGATCCACTTTGATTTGAGCTTTGTACAAGGAGATAGGAATGGATCAATTTGCATACTTCTACATCTTGAGCATCAGTTGAACTAGCACCATTTGCTGAAAATGCAGTGTTTTTTACATTGGATGATTTTAACTCCTTTGTGAAAGATCAAGTGACCATAAGTGTGTGGGTTCATTTCTGGGTCTTCAGTTTTATTCCATTGATCTACCTGCCTGTCACCGTACCAATACCAAAAAGTTTTTTTTTTTTTAATCACTTCTGCTCTGTAGTCCAGCTTGAGATCAGGGATGCTGATTCTGCCTGAAGTTCTTTTATTGTTTAGAATAGTTTTTGCTATCCTGGGTATTTTGTTATTCCAAATGAATTTGAGAATTGCTCTTTCTAAGTCTATGAAGAATGGAGTTGGAATTCTGATGGGGATTGCATTGAATCTGTAGATTGCTCTCAGCAGGATGGCCATTTTTACTTTATTAATCCTGCCAATCCATGAGCATGAAAGATCTTTCCATCTTATGGTATCTTCTTTGGTTTCTTTCTTCAGAGATCTGAAGTTCTAGTCATATAGATCTTTCAGTTGTTTGGTTAGAGTCACACCAAGATATTTTATATTTTTTGTGACTATTGTGAAGGGTGTCATTTCCCTAATTTCTTTCTCAGCCTGTTTGTCTTTCAAATATAGGAATGCTACTGATTTGTTTGAGGTAATTTTATATCCAGCCACATTGCTGAAGTCATTTATCAGCTGTAGCAGTTCTCTGGTGGAGTTTTTCGGGTCACTTAAGTATACGATCATATAATCTTCAAATAGTGATATTTTGATTTCTTCCTTTCCAATTTGTATCCCTTTGACCTCCTTTTGTTGTCTAATTGCTCTAGCTAAAACTTCAATTACTATACTGAATAGATAGGGAGAGAGAGGGCAGCCTTGTCTAGTCCGTGATTTTAGTGAGGTTACTAAATGTTTCTCTCCATTTAGTTTGATGTTGGCTACTGGTTTGCTGTATATTGCTTTTACTATGTTTAGGTATGGGTCTTGAATTCCTCATCTTTCCAAGACTTATCATGAAAGGATGTTGAATTTTGTCAATTGCTTTTTCAGCATCTAAGGAAATGACCATGTGGTTTTTTCTTTGAGTTTGTTTATGTAGTGAATTAATTTGATGGATTTCCGGGTATTGAACCATCCCTGCATCCCTGGGATGAAGCCTACTTGATCATGGTGAATAATTATTTTGATGTGTTCTTGGATTCAGTTTGGGAGAATTTTATTGAGTGTTTTTCCATATATATTCATCAGGGAAATTGGTCTGAAGTTTTCTTTCTTTGTTGGGTCTATGTGACATTTTGCTAACATTGTAACTGTGGCTTCATATAATGAATTGGGTAGTGTTCCTTCTGTTTTTATTTTGTGGAATAGTTTGAAGAGTATTGGTGTTAGGTCTTTTTGAAGGTCTGCTAGAATTCTGCACTAAACCCATCTGGTCCTGGTCTTTTTTTGGTTGGGAGACTTTTAATGACTGCTTCTATTTCTTTAGGAGTTATGGGAGTGTTTAGATGGTGTATCTGATCCTGATTTAACTTTGGTATTTGGTATCTGTCTAGAAAATTGTCCATTTCATCTACATTTTCCAATTTTGTTGAGTATAGGCTTTTGTAGTAGGAGCTGATGATTTTTTTAATGTCCTCAGAATCCGCTGTTATATCTCCCTTTTCATTTCTGATTTTGTTAATTTGGATCCTGTCTCTGTGCCCTCTGGTTAGTCTGGCTAAGGGTTTATCTGTCTTGTTGATTTTCTCAAAGAACCAACTCCTGGTTTTGTTGATTCTTTGTTGAGTTCTTTTTGTTTCTACTTCCTTGTTTTCAGCCCTGAATTTGATTATTTCCTGCCTTCCACTCCTCCTAAGGGTGTATTAGTTTCCTTTTGTTCCAGAGCTTTCAGGGGTGCTGTTAAGCTGCTAGTGTGTGCCCTCTCCAGTTTCCTTTTGGAGGCACTCACAGTTAGGAGTTTTCCTCTTAGCACTGCTTTCATAGTGTCCCATAAGTTTGGGTATGTTGTACTTTCATTTTCATTAAATTCTAGGAAGTCTTTAATTTCTTTCTTTATTTCTTCCTTGACCAAGTTATCATTGAGTAAAGCATTGTTCAGCTTCCATGTGTATGTGGACTTTCTGTGGTTTTTGTTGCTATTGAAGACCAGCCTTAATCCGTAGATATCTTATAGGAGGCATGGGATTATTTTAATCTTCTTATATCTGTTGACATTCATTTTGTGACTGATTAGATGGTCAGTTTTGGAGATGGTACAATGAAGTGCTGAGAAGGTATATTCTTTTGATTTAGGATGAAATGCTCTGTAGATATCTGTTAAATCCATTTGGCCATAACTTCTGTTAGATTTACTGTGTCTGTGTTGAGTTTGTGTTTCTAAGATTTGTCCATTGATGAGAGTGGGGTGCTGAAGTCTCTCACTATTATTTTGTGAGGTGCAATGTGTGCTTTGTGATTTAGTAAAGTTTCTTTATGAATATTGGTGCCCTTGCATTTAGAGCATAGATGTTCAGAATTGAGAGTTTTTCTTGGTAGATTTTTCCTTTGATGAGTATAAAATGTCCTTCCTTATCTTTTTTGATAACTTTTGGTTGAAAGTAGATTTTATCCAATATTAGAATGGCTACTCCAGCCTGTTTCTTGGGACCATTTGCCTGGAAAATTGTTTTTGAGCCCTTTACTTTGAGGTACTGTTTGTCTTTAACACTAAGGTGCATTTCCTGTATGCAGCAAAATTCTGGTTCCTGTTTATATATCCAGTCTGTTAGTCTATGTCTTTTTAATGGGGAATTGAGTCCATTCGTGTTAAGAGGTATTAAGGAATAGTGATTGTTGCTTCTTTTTATTTTCGTTGTTATTTTTATGTTTGTTTGGTTATCTTCTTTTGGGTTTGTTCAAAGAAGAATACTTTCTTGCTTTTTCTAGGGTGTAGTTTCCTTGTGTTGGCATTTTCCATCTGTTATCCTTTGTAAGGCTGGGTTTCTGGAAACATATTGTGTAAATTTGGTTTTATCATGGAATTTCTCTGTTTCAACATCTATGATAATTGAGAGTTTTGCTGGGTATAGCAGCCTGGACTCACAGTTGTGTTCTCTTAAGTTCTGTATGAGTTTTGCCCAGGATCTTCTACCTTTGATAGTCTTTGATGAGAAATCTGGTGTAATTTCTATAGGTCTGCCTTTATATGTTACTTGACCTTTTTCCCTTATTGCTTTTAATATTTTCCCTTGTTTTGTGCATTCAGTGTTTTGACTATTATGTGATGGGAGGAAATTCTTTTCTTGTCCAATGTATTTGGAGTTCTGTAGGCTTCTTGAATGTTTATGTTCATCTCTTCAGGTTACGGAAGTTTTCTTCTATGATTTTGTTGAAGATATTTACTTGCCCTTTAAGTTGTGAATCTTTCTTCTATATTTATTATCCTTAGGTTTGATCTTCACATTGTGTTCTGCATTTTCTCAAAGTTTGGGGTTAGGCTCTTGTTGTATTTTGCATTTTTTTATTGTTGTGTCAATGTTTGCTATGGTCTCTTCTGCACCCAACATTCTCTCTTCTATGTCTTCTATTCTGTTGGTGATGCTTACATCTATGACTTCTAATCTCTTTCCCAAGTTTTCTATCTCCAGGGTTGTCTCCCTTTGTGATTTCTTTATTGTTTCTGTTTCCATTTTTAGATCCTGGATGATTTTGTTCATTTCCTTCTCCTGTTCAATTGTGTTTTCCTGTAATTCTTTAAGGGAATTTGTGTTTCCTCTTTAAGTGCTTCTAGCTGTTTACCTGTGTTCTCTTGTACTTCTTTAGTGAGTTATTTATTTCCTTCTTAAAGAGTTTTATCATCATCATGAGATGTGATTTTAAATCTGAGTCTTGCTTTTCTGGTGTGTTGGGGTATCCAGGGCTTGCTGTGGTGGGAGAACTGGGTTCTGATGATGTCAACTTACCTTGGTTTCTGTTCCTTATGTTCTTAACTTTGCCTTTCACCATCTGGTTATCTCTGGTGTTAGTTGGTCTTGCTCTTTCTGACTGTCACTTGTCCCTCCTGCAAGCTTCTGTGTCAGTAATCCTGGGAGACCAGCTCTCTCTGAGAGGAATTTGGGTTTGGAGAGCTATGGTACATGGTCATCTCTGGGGTGCGGACAGAAACCAAAAGGATCCTGTCCCTAGCTGTTACTTAGTTCCTGTGTCCTGATGGCTCTGCGACGGTCCCTCTTGAACCAGGGATTTGAACAGAAGTAGTGGTCTTGCCTGTGCTTGAAGGTGTGTCAGCATGCCTGGGAGATCAGCTCTCTCCTGTCACTATTTGGGTATGAAACCTTGTGTCACAGGATCATATCCCTGGCTGCAGAAGGAAACAAAGCCATTCCTCAGTCCCTGTGTCCTGAGGGTTCCAGGTTTTTCCTTCTGAGAAGAGGTACTGGTCTTACCTCCACTCACAAGCTTGTCCACACTCCTGGGATGCTAGCTCTTTCCCTGCACTATTTGGGTATGGAGCCATGTGGTACAGGCCACAGGCATAAACTGGAAGACTCCTGAAGGACAGTCTTCTTACATGTGTTCTTAGCAACTGGTAATGTCGCCAATGGACATAATTTCTATCACATACAATTTCATATGTTGAGATTTTTAGAGATCCAGGCCTGTCCTAAGTGTTGTAGATGTAGAGCACTCTGGTTCTATAATCACAACTGTACATTTCAACTCTTCCTTATGCACATAATTATGTAGAATATCATGATGTTGTATAGACAAATGAATGAGATTGTATACTTTCAACACACTTTCACAACCAACTTCTGCAAACTCAAATACTAGAGACATATTTGGAAAAAGAATGGGACGGCTATTGCTTTCATACATAGAGATAGCCAAAGCCAAAGGAAATTGATAATTTTCAGTTGGTATTCTGTTAAATGGTACAATTTTTTTATGGACAGAGATCCACATATAATCATCTGTAGTCAGCATGTGGACTATACTGTAGTGGACTCTCTTGCCTCCACTCATGAAAATTAAACAAAAATGTCTTTGTAATGAGGTTGGGATGACACGAGAAGCTGGAATCCTGCAAAGTTTTAAAAGTTCATGAGAGTGTATCTGCCATAATTATCCATGCTGCTGACATCTTCCACAGAGAATATTTTTAATCTCTGAGTGCATACTCACAGGTAAAAAGAAAAGCAGAGGCTTTGATTAAACAATAAACCTGATCATGCGTTTATTTTAAAATTACTGAGAAATACAAAAATTACACGTGGTGTGTAAGCCAGTGAGTTTATGGTATTTACCTTTGAAATTAAATGAATTGACTAAGTCAGTGAAACAATGCCTTATGAGTGCACACTATTCATTCTGGGACAACATTTGACTCCATACATCCAATGCTTTCTAATCAGAGGGCAATATAGTTAACACATTTAATCACATCCATCCTCATCTTGCATTTTTAATTCTAGTTCATAAATTCCAGGTAGAAAATAGTTTTGAGGGTTTTATTTTTAAATAAATCCAAATATCAGAGACATATTTGGTAAAAGATGTATGTTTGTATGCATCTGTGTGTATAGGCATGAACAATGAATGCTAATTTAGGCCACAAGGGGGCAATAGATGCCAAGGTTGGAATGATACTTTGCTATAGATTACTCTGGCTTCAAGGAAACAGAAATACCCCTGCTCCAGATCCTGAGTGCAGAGAGTCAGTGTACGCACCACCATCGCAGTAGAGTTCAACTATTTTATGTTTACACAGACAAGTGATATATTTACACTGCGTATATCCCAGTAGCATAATTTTTCCTCTAAAATATATTTTTACTACCTTCCCACTTACAGTAACACAACACTAGGACCCTACTGAGAACTAGAATCATCAAGAAATAGTAGTGAGACTTGTATTGACAATTTTACATGTCTATTAAATAGAAGAATATCATGAGTAATATGTATGGAAAAAGATTATGATTTTTGTGAGAAAGCTGGGCAAAAAGTCAGGTGGAATGTAATAATACCATTTTGCATTTATGCACACAAGAAAAATAGTAACTCCTGTCCCATCCTAGTCATATTCTATCCCCTGTCCAATAAACATCAAACATAATTCTTCATCTAGAGTGATTCAGAGTTAAATACAATTTGTTTTCCACATTATTTTGTGCTTTTCCCCTATAAAAATAGGCCCTTTTAAAATATTCTTTTTTAATTTTTTTTAAATTATTCACTTTACATCTTGCTCACTGTCTCCCTTCTGGCCAGTTCCTCCCACAGTTCTTCCCCCACCCCCATCCTCTTCTCCTCTGAGCAAGTAGGTGCCCCATGGTTTACCAAACCCCCTGTACTGGCTGGTTTTGTGTCAACTTGACACAAGCTGGAGTTATCACAGAGAAAGGAGTTTCAGTTGAGAAAATGCCTCCATGAGATCCAGCTGTGGGGCGTTTTCTCAATTAGTGATCAGGGGGGATTTTGGGTGGTGCCATCCCTGGGCTGGTAGTCTTGGGCTCTATAAGAAAGCCAGCTGAGCAAGCCAGAGGAAGCAAGCCAGTAAGAAACATCCCTCCATGGCCTCTGCATCAGCTCCTGCTTCCTGACTTGCTTGAGTTCCAGTCCTGACTTCCTTTGGTGAACAGCAGCATGGAAGCGTAAGCTCAATAAACTCTTTTCTCCCCAACTTGCATCTTGGTCATGATGTTTGTGCTGGAATAGAAACCCTGACTAAGACATCCTCTGTGCCACACACATGTGCATACACACACACACACACACACACACACACACACACACACACACACACACTGGCACTTCAAGTTTATGTGAGGCTAGGTGCATCCTCTTCCACTGAAGCCAGACAAGGAAGCCCAGCTAGAAGAACATATCCCATTGCCAGGCAACAGCTTTTGGGTTAGCCCTCGCTCCAGTTGTTTGGGTCCCACATGAAGACCAAGTTGCACATTTGCTACATATGTTCAAGGAGGCCTAGATCCAGCCCATATGTGTTCTTTGGTTAGTGGTTTGGTCTCTGAGAGCCCAAAGTATCCAGGTTAGTTGACTATATTGGTCGTTCTGTGGAGTTTCTATCCTCTTCAGGGTCTGTAATCCTTCCTCCTATTCTTCCATAAGAGTCCCCAAGCTCCATCCACTATTTGGCTGTGGGTGTCTGCATCTGTCTGAGTCAGCTACTGGAAGCAGTCTCTCAGAGAATAACCATGCTAGTCTCCTGTCTTCAAGCATAGCAGAATATCATTACTAGTGTCAGGGATTGATGCTTGCCCATAGGATGAGTCTCAAGTTGTGTCAGTTATTGGTTGGCCATTCCCTCATTCTCTGCTTTGTCCCTCAACTGAAGAATGAATAAAGAAGAATGTAATACTATTCAGCTATTAAAAGCAAAATGGATGGTACTTGAGAATATCATCTTGAGTGAGGTAACCCAGTTCTCAAAGGATATGCATGGTATGTCCTCACTATAAATGAATATTAGCCATAATATACAGAATACACATGCTACACTCCACAGACCCAAAGACAGTAAACAAGAAGCAAGGCTCAAGCGAGGAAGCTTGAATGTCACTTAGAAAGGGGAATAAATCAGTTACAAGAGGCAGATGGAGGGAGGGAACTTGGAAGGAGAGGGAATTGGGAGGGGAATGGAGGGAATTCAGGGTCAGGTGTAGGGAGGAACAAGACAGATGGCCTGGCCAGATGGCGATAGGAATGAATAGAAATCTGTGACTGATGGGGGTGGGGAGGTAGGGAGCATCTCCAGCATGAGGCAGAGACCTAGGATAAGGTTTCTGCCCAAATATCAATAGGAGTGACCTTATCTGTAACTCACAACATTGGGGATATGGAATTTGAAGAGGTCACCTCTTATAGCTGGCAGGAACTCCAGTGGAGTGATAGGAACATCAATCTATTCACAAAACTTTCAACCTAAAATTTATTCTTTCTACAAGAAATTCAGGTATAGGGGATGGAGCAGAGATTGAGAGAATGTCCTATCAAAATATTCTTTATAAACACACAAAAAGTGTCATTAAAAATTTCAATAACAGCTGGGCAGTGGTGGTGCACGCCTTTAATCCCAGCACTTGGGAAGCAGAGGCAGGTGGATTTCTGAATTTGAGGCCAGCCTGGTCTACAGAGTGAGTTCCAGGACAGCCAGGGCTACACAGAGAAACCCTGTCTTGAAAAAACCAGAAAAAAAAACCAAAAAAAAATTTTCAGTAACGTTTAACAGGAATTTGAGACTAGAACTTGTGCAATTCAAACATTAACTGATGCACACTTAACATTAAGAAAATAGGCAGCTGTGCTTAGTAAAATTACTGAGAGATAAACCCAAGATGTGAATGTGCTGTGTCAGAGAATAAACAGCTTACACATAAAGAAGTAGACATGCTTATTAAATGATGGTAAAAAAAAAAAAATAGGTTAGCAGATAACTCCTTTATCCCTGTCACAAGTGTTGCCAATTATCACATGCCACAGCTGTCACTCAGACAAGTGAAAAGAGAAGTATACAGCCACAACTATTACTGATAACCTCACTTTTCAAAAAAAGCAAACACATTATATCTAGTCTGTATACTCCTCTTTTACTAAAGAGAGTTAAGAATTGTATATTGTAACAGTTAAAAGCCAGTGGTTTTACATGTATACACATGACTTTGGAGAAACAGAAACAGATACAAATTTTAGAGAGGGCAGATATCCTACTTCCATGCTCAATAAAGTGTCAGAAGTCATAGAGTAATCACATGCAGAGGATCTGAGAGAGTAACTTAGTATCTATGTGAAAGCTCTCTGTAGTATGACTCAATCATACATTACCCCAGCTCATGTTCTAGGAGGTACACTGCGATGGAAAGACAATCAACATACTGTTATGGCCATTAACTTGCATGCAGTTAGGATGAAATTAACTAAAATACTAGGGGTTTTGTTCTACAAGACATCATTAGCTACTGTGCTTTGGAACCTGACAAGAGAAGAACTAATTGTGATGCATCAAGGTCTCTTTTAAAATAAGCTTCCAGCCTTGTAAGTAGAAATATAAACAAAATCTTTATACTGAAAAGACAAAAGCACTTACTGCATATTCAGAATGCAGTTGAAATACTTTTTCTCCACATGCCACACTAGTGTACTGAGGGAGAAGACAAACCTGCCACCAAGTCTCCATCCCCTTCTTATTCTGCTTCATTCTCAGAAGCGCCTGTGGTGAGTAAAAATGGCCATAAGGAGTGGACTGTTCTGAACAAAGAGAAGGAAATCAGAATGAACATATTTGTGCCGCTCTAAGCCTGGGCAGTGTGAAATGTGAAGTGCCATGCAAATTATACAATCAAATAGAACCCATATATTCCCATCTGCTTTTATTTTCATGGCCAGAGGAGAGGCTGCTTACATAATCATGATACCTTATTTTATTCATGTGGTTCCTCAGCTCTGGAGGAATCTTTGCAGTCTCTTCCCTGGGGTCTACATCTGATGTTCATAGTTCATGTCATAAATTTGGGATGTTATATGTGAAGATACTTCAGCTAGTTCCATGACATCAATCACACTTTTTGAAACTGAGGCCCCTGGGAGGATATCATTTTGGGAATATTTGGTCTTAGGACTGCCTCAACAACCTATTTATGTGAAAAGATTCAGAAATGATGTGAGTGGATCTTGATCCACAGTGAGATGTACATTAATGGTTCAGGAAGGACTCACAGTGTCAGAGTTCATGGCTACACACTAGGTATTGCATGCCAAAATCCATGTCACAGAAAATTAGCCTCATGTTTAGAAAATCTGAGATCCAGAGTATGAAGAATGTGGACCATGCTACACCAGTGAGAGATGCAGAGTATCCAAACCAAACCTGTGTTTCCATTTTCTTGAGAACCAATAAGCAGGCCAAATCCAGACATTTGCTGAATTCTTCTGTATCTAAATTTATCTGGGTCATCACAGAAACACAGCTGATTTACACATTATATTGATTTGTCAATATCTTTACAAGATCAAGAGAGAATGCCAAACCTGTGTGCCTGATTTTGAACACTACTAAATATCTATCACTTCTCCTCCACCACATTGCTATTAAGGAGAAACTAGTTAAGTATTTGAGTTCTAAAACATGTTTTCCCTCACTGAACCTTAGAAGAGAGGTCAGGGTGGAAGCTGGAGGCTTGGCAAAGCTAGCCTGGAGGAACAGGGGAAATACAGAGAGGGAGCTGGTGGAGAGAGGACAGCAGTTCCTGGCTTTCCCTCAGGGATTGTTGCTATCGATCCTGAGTTAAGCTGGGAGGGCCTGGGAGCATGATCGCAGCTCTTGAGAAAGATGGTAGCTGGCCTTTGGCAGAGCTAAGCTGAGAGGAATGGACAGGTAGAGAATGGGGCTGGTGACAGCTGATCTTGGAGCTAAGCTGAGAGTGAGGGCTGAAGTCCTGAACAAAGGACTTTTTAAATTTTACACGTTTTTAAATTTACATACAACAAAGGCATTCTCAACTTCATATAGGAAAACAAAAAAATCCAGGATAGCCAAAACAGTTCTAAACAATAAAAGAATTTTGGGAGGAATCACCATCTTTAGCCTCAACCTGTACTACAGAGCAATAGTGATTAAAAAAAAAAAAACCTGCATGGTATTGGTACAGAAACAAACACATTGATCAATGGGATTGAACAGAAGACCCAGAAATAAACCCACACACCTATGGATACTTGAATTTTTGTAAGGAAGCCAAAAACCATATGATGGACATCTTCAATGGTGCCAAACTAAATAGATGTCTACATGTAGAAGAATGAAAATAGATCTATACTTATTGCCCTGCACAAAATTCAAGTACAGGTAGATCAAGGACCTTGACATAAAATGAGACACACTAAATCTCTTAGAAGAGAAAGTGGGAAATACTCTTGAACACATTGGTACAGAACACAAGTTTCTGGACAACACACCAATGGCACAAGCTCTGAGATCAACAACTGATTAATAGGATGTCATAAAGTACATTGGCAAAGTACATTGTCAGTAGGACAAAAATGGCAGCCCACATCTGACAGGGGGTTATACAAAAATTTACAAAGAACTCAAGAAGATAAACACCAACAAGCCAAATAATCTAATTAAAAATGGAGTATAGAGCAAAACAGAATTCTCAACTAAGGAATCTTGAATGGCCGAGAATCACTTAAAGAAATGTTCGAAGATCTTAGTCATCAGGGAAATGCATGTCAAAACAATTATGTGGTCCCATATTATACTCATCAGAATGGCTAAGATCAAAAACTCAAGAGATAGGGCATCCTGTCAGAGAGGTGGAGCAAGGGGAATACTACTCCATTGCTGGTGGGAGTGCAAACTTGTACAGCCATTTTGGAAATCAATTTGGCATTTTCTCAGAAAAATGGAAATACTTCTACCTCAAGACCCAGCTATATCACTCCTGGGCATATACCCAAAAGATACTTCAACATCTCACAAAGTCACTTATTCAACTACGTTCATAGCAGCTTTATTTGTAATAGCCAGAAACTGGAAACAACCTAGATGTCCTACAACTGAAGAGTGTATAAAGAAATTGTGGCATATCTACACAATGGAATACTGTTCAGCTATTGAAAACAAAGCCATCCTTAATTTTGCAGACAAATGAATGGAACTTGAGAATAACAATGTGAGTGAGGTAAACCAGTACCAAAAGGACATGCATAGTATATACTCACATATAAGTGGATATTAGCCAAAAAATACAGAAATACCCAGGGAAACCTGGGAGCTACTGTCCTTGCTCCACCAGCTCCTTCTCTGTTTGTCCGTTTCTCCTGGCTAACTTCGCTGAGCCATCAGCTATCACCCTGGCCTCTCTCCTTCTCTGGCCACCTTTGCTCCATGGAATGAAAACTTTTAGGCAGCTTTATTAATTTAAAACTTATCAGATAGTACAAATTCTGGGTGCAGAATCTATTGTTCTAATCCTATAAGCTAATCTATATTAGACAGCTCTGCCAGGGGCAGAGGCCGCTGGTTCAATCTACCCCAAGATCTTATATGACTGTTGATTTCTACTCCTTCCAAAGCCTGGCCACAAAGCCCTTCCCTTTCCTCACTTCTCCTCTTCCTCCTGGGAACTGGAAGTCCTGCCTTTACCCTTTGCTTAGCAATTGGATCCTGCATTCTTTATTGACCAAATCAAGAACCAATTAGGGAATCAGCACCTCCCTCTATGTATCACTTTTTGTGTCCAATAAAAAATAAAAAAAAGAACCCTCTTCTCCCAGATATAAGTTGAACAAAACCATAACAATTAAGTAAATTACACAGTATGAGGTACAAATGACATCTAGTTCATCAATTTGTCAATTAGTATGCTATCATATTTTTGATTGAATATTTACTTTATTTACATTTCAAATATTTTCACCTTTCCAGGTCTCGCCTTCGGAAACCTCGTATCCCATCCCCCTCCCCCTGCCTCTATGAGGTTGCTCCCCTACCCATCCACCCACTTCTGTCTTCCCTCCCTAGCATTCCCCAACACTGGGGCATTGAACAACCTCAGGCCCAAGGGCCTCTCCTCCCAATGATGTCCAACAAGGCCCTCCCCTGCCACATATGCAGCCAGCACCATAGGTCCCTCCATGTGTATTCTTTGGTTGGTAGTCAAGTCTCTGGGAGCTCTGGGGAGAATCTGGCCAGTTGACACTGTTGCTCCCCCCATGGGTCTGCAAGCTCCCTCAGGTCCTTCAGTCTCTTCTCCAACTCCTCTATCCAGGACCCTAAGCTCAGTCCAATGATTGGCTGTGAGCATCCACCTCTGTATTTATCAGGCCCTGCCTGAGCCTCTCAGGAGATAGCTTATCATGCTTCCATCAGCATGCACTTCCCAGTATCCACAATAAAATCCAGGTTTGGTGGCTGTATATGGGATGGATCCCCAGGTGGGGCAGTCTCTGGATGACCTTTCCTTCAGTCTCTGCTCCACACTTTGTCTCCATATTTCCTCCTGTGAGTATTTTGTTCACCCTTCTAAGAAACACTGAAGCATCCACATTTTGGTCTTCCTTCTTCTTAAGCTTCCTATGGTCTGTGAATTGAATCTTGGGTATTCCAAACTTTTGGGCTAATATCTACTTATAAGTCAGTATATATCATGTTTGTTCTTTTGAACATCAATGGCTTATGCTCTAAGGTCAAGAATCAAAAAATGGGACCTCATAAAATTGCAAAGCTTCTGTAAGGCAAAGGACACTGTCAATAGGACAAAATGGCAACCAACAGATTGGAAAAAGATCTTTACCAATCCTATGTCCGATAGAGGGCTAATATCCAATATATACAGAGAACTCAAGAAGTTAGACTCCAGAGAGCCAAATAACCCTATTTAAAAAATGGGGAACAGAGCTAAACAAAGAATTATCAACTGAGAAAACTCAAAGGGCTGAGAAGCACCTAAAGAAATGTTCAACATCCTTAGTCATCAGGGAAATGCAAATCAAAACAACCCTGAGATTCCACCTCACACCAGTCAGAATGGCTAAGATCAAAAACTCAGGTGACAGCAGATGCTGGCGAGGATGTGGAAAAAGAGGAACATTCCTCCATTGTTGGTGGGATTGCAAGCTGGTACAACCACTTTGGAAATCAGTTTGGTGGATCCTCAGATACCTGGGGATCCAACTATACCTCTACTGGGCATATACCCAGAAGATGCTCCAACATGTAATAAAGACACATGCTCTACTATGTTCATAGCAGCCATATTTATAATAGCCAGAAGCTGGAAACAACCCAGATGTCCCTCATCAGAGGAATGGATACAGAAAATGTGGTATATTTACACAATGGAGTACTACTCAGCTATTAAAAACAATGACTCCATGAAATTCACAGGCAAATGGATGGAACTTGAAAATGTCTATCATATTTTTTTAACTGAAAGAATTATGAATCTATCTCTGGATTATGTTTAGATTTTTAACCTAGAGATAGAATTGAGGGCCTCAAGCATGTCAGGTAAGCTTACTGTGCCCTCTGGTTAGTCTGGCTAATGGTTTATCTATCTTGTTGATTTTCTCAAAGAACCAGCTCCTGGTTTTGTTGATTCTTTGTATAATTCTTTTTATTTCTATTTGGTTGATTTAAGCCATGAGTTTGATTATTTCTTGCAGTCTATTCCTCTTGGATGTAATTGCTTCTTTTTGTTCTAGAGCTTTCAGGTGTGCTGTCAAACTGCTAGTGTAGGCTTTCTACAGTTTCTTTTTGGAGGCACTTAGAGCTATGAGTTTAACACTGCTTTCATTGTGTCCCACAAGTTTTGGTATGCTCTGTCTTCATTTTCATTATATTCCAAAAAGTCTTTAATTTCTTTTTTTATTTCTTCCTTGACCAAGTTATTATTGAGTAGAGCGTTGTTCAGCTTCCATGTGTATGTGTGCTTTCTGTTGTTTTTAATTGTTATTGAAGATCAGCCTTAGTCTGTGGTGATCTGATAGGGTACATGGGATTATTTCATTCTTCTTCCATCTGTTGAGGCCTGTTTTGTGACCACTTATATGGTCAGTTTTGGAGAAGGTCCCATGATGTGCTGAGAAGAAGGTATATTCTTTTGCTTTAGGATGAAATGTTTTATATATATGTTAAATCCATTTGGTTCATAACTTCTGTTAGTTTCACTGTGTCTCTGTTTAGTTTGTGTTTCCATGATCTGTCCAATGCTGAGAGTGGGGTTTTTAAGTCTCCCACTGTTAAGGTGGGTATATGGGAGTGGGCGGGCAGGTGGTTGGGAGGTGGAATTCTCTCATAGAGATGGGGGAGGGGGAAGGGATAGGTAGTCTCCAAAGAGGAGACCTAGAAAGGGGGAAACATTGGAAATGTAAATAAAGTATCAAAAAAAAGTCTCCCACTGTTATTGTGTGAGCTGCAGTATGTGCTTTGATATTTAGTAAAGTTTCTTTTATGAATGTGGGTGTCCTTGCATTTAGAGCATAGATGTTCAGAATTGAGAGTTCTTCTTGGTAGATTTTTACTTTGACCAGTATGAAATGTCCCTCCTTATCTTTTTTGATGACTTTTGGTTGAAAGTTGATTTTATTCGATATTAAAATGACTACTCCAGCTTGTTTCTTGGGAACATTTTCTTGGATATTTGTTTTCCAACCCTTTACTCTGAGATAGTGTTTGTCTTTGTCACTGAGGTGTGCTTACTGTATGCAGGAAATTGCTGGGTCCTGTTTACATATGCAGTCTGTTAGTCTATCTCTTTTTAATGGAGAATTGAGTCCATTGATGTTAATATATATTAAGGAAAGTGATTTTCACTTCCTGGTTTTTCGTTGTTGTTGTTGTTGTTGTTGTTGCTGTTAGAGGTGGAATTACATTTGTGTGGCTATTTTCTTTTGGGTTTGTTGACATATTACTTTCTTGCTTTTCCTAGGGTATAGATTCCCTCCTTGTGTTGGTGTTTTCAGTCTATTATCATTTTTAGGGCTAGATTTGTGGAAAGATATTGTGTAAATTTGGTTTTGTCTTGGAATATTTTGTTTTCTCCATCTATGGTAGTTAAGAGTTTTGCTGGATATTGTAGCCTGGGCTGGCATTTATATTCTCTTAGGGTCTGTATGAGATCTGCCCAGGATCTTCTAGCTTTCATAGTCTCTTGTGAGAAGTCTGATATAATTCTGATAGGTCTGCCTTTATATGTTTCTTGACCTTTCCCTTTACTGCTTTTAATATTTTCTCTTTGTTTAGTACATTTGGTGATTTGATTATTATGTGACTGGAGGAATTTCTATTCTGACCCCATGTATTTGTAGTTCTGTCAGCTTCTTTTATGTTCATGGGAATCTCTTTCTTTAGGTTAGGGAAGTTTTCTTCTACAATTTTGTTGAATATATTTACTGACCCCTTAAGTTGGGAATCTTTGTTCTCTTCTATACCTATTATCCTTAGGTTTATTTTTCTCATTGTGATGTGGATTTCCTAGATGTTTTCAGTGAGGAACTTTTTGCTTTTTGCATTTTCTTTGACTGTTCTGTCAGTGTTTTCTATGTTATCTTCTGCACCTGAGATTCTCTCTTCTATCTCTTGTATTCTGTTGGTTATGCTTGCATCTATGATTACCGATCATTTTCCTAGGTTTTCTAACTCTAGAGTTTTCTCCCTTTGTGATTTCCTTATTGATTCTATTTCCATTTTTAGATCCTGGATTTTTTTTTTATTTCCTTTGCCTGTTTAATTGTGTTTTCATGTAATTCTGCCTGTTTGATTGTGTTTTCCTGTAATTCTTTAAGGGATTTTTGTGTTTCCCCTTTAACTGCTTCAATCTGTTTACCTGTGTTCTCCTGTATTTCCTTAAGGGAGTTATTTATGTCCTTTTTAAAGTCCTCTGTCATCAACATGAGAAGTGATTTTAGATCTTAATCTTGCTTTTCCAGTGTGGTGGTGTATCCAGGACTTGCTATGGTGGGAGGATTGGGTTCTGATGATGTCAGGTAATCTTGGTTTCTGTTGCTTATATTCTTGTACTTGCCCCCTGCCATCTGGTTATATCTAGTGCTACCTCCCCCACCCCCATCTGACTGGAGCTTGTACTTCCTGTGATCCTGGTTGTGTCAGAACTCTTTAGAGAGCAGCTGTCTCTGGGATCCTGTTATTCTGGGATCCTGTGGTCCTGAAATCCTGGGTGTGTCAGAGCTCCTGTGAATAAGGCTGCCTCTGGGATTCTTAGATCCTGGTGTGACCAATCTCCTGGGATCCCATGTTCCTGTGATCCAACTGCTCTGAGTGCAGTGGATACTCTAAGATGGGTCAGGATTTGGTGTCTTCATGGGAGAAGATCAGCTGGGTGTCTGCCCCAGCAGAAGAACCTGTAGTTTTTTGAATTTGCACAGTATCTTTCCAGGCCCTTCAAGTTTTAGAGTCTCTTTTTTGAAGTCTCAAAGTATTGTGACAGGTCTGCCTTTGTATGTCACCTGGCATATTTCTCTTGCTGCTTTTTAATATTCTTTGTTTTTTTAAAACTTGTGATTTCATTATTATGTAACTAGTGGATTTTCTTTTCTGCTCCAATCTAATTAGTGTTCTTTGCACTTCTTTCTTTAGGTTGGGAAAGTTTTCTTTTATGATTTTGTTGATGGTATTTTCTTGGCCTTGGAACTGGGACTTTTCACTTTCCTATTATATTCTTAGGTTAAGTCTTTTCATGGTATCCCATATTTGGATTTTTGTGTCAGGAATTCATTTTGCTGTAACATTTTCTTTGACTGACATATCAGTTATTTATATTGTATCTTCTTTGCCAGAGATTCTGTCTTAGATCTCTAGTGTTTTGTCTGTGATGCTTGCTCCTGTTGATCTTGTTCTCTTTCCTAGGTTTTCCATCTCCTGGAATACCTCAGTTTGTATTTTCTTTATTGCTTCTATTTGTACTGTCATGTCTTGTACAGTTTTATTTATTTCCTTCACCTATTTAATTGTATTTTCCTGTATATCTTTAAGGGATTTATTTGTTTTCTCTTTGAAGGCCTCTATCATCTTTATAATATTTTAATTAAGTCATTGTTTCTTATGTAATCAAGATCAAACACAAAGGATTAATACCCCCACAGAGTGGAATCTACCCTCCAAATCCATTATTATTCAGTCAGAATAGTCTTCCTCACACACTTCTAATTTAAAAATATTCTAGCAATAAAAATAATGAGAAAAGCCAGATTCCAGAAGGAATTCAATATAATGAAAAAGATGTCCCCAAGCTCTATCTTCAACCTCCAGTGTCTTCAGTGTTCATTGGTGGAATTATCTGAGGACCCTTTTAAAACAATTTGCATTTACCTTCAATGAAATAATAGTGAAAAATGAAGAGGTAGGATATTATTATCATGTCTTTGAATGCTGCAATGAGTTTTAAACACAGCATTTTATAAACTTTGTTAGTTTATTTTATTCTTTAGGTTACATTTTTATTTTCTCTATGAGTCTATGAGTCTCTATGAGTCTAGGCATATCCAGTCCCTTGGAGACCAGACAAGGCAGCCCAGCTAGAACATATTCCACAGACAGGCAATAGCTTTTGAAATTGCCCACATGAAGACCAAGTTGCCCATTTCCTTCATTTGTACAGAGGGCACATTGGCTGACACAGTAATGACTCAGAAAGTTCAAAACAATTTTTTTACATTGTATCACAATGCTTCAAACTACATGCAACAATTTTACAAGTTTCCTGAAAGTATTTCAATGGTTAATTCAAGATGTTCTGAAAATTATCCACATGATGCAGCAGTTCCTATGGGTTAGGACAGTGTGTACAGCTATGCAATGGAATACTTCTCAGCTATTAAAAGGAAGGACAACATGACTTTCTCAGGAAAATGGATGGAACTAGAAAAATATCATCCTGAGTGAGGTAACACAATCCCCAAAAGAAATACATGGCAGGCACTGATTTATAAGTGGATATTAACTATTAAATAAAGGATGCACATGCTACACTCCATAGACCCAAGGAGGCTGTACAGGAAGAAAGGCACAAGGAAGGATGCTTAAACCTCACTTGGAAGGGGAATAGAATGGTCCTAGATCCAGCCAATGTATGTTCTTTGGTTGGTGCTTCAGTCTACGAAAGCACCAAGGGTTCAGTTTACTTGATTCTGTTATTCTTCCTGTGGAGTTTCTATCCCCTTCAGGGCTACAATCCTTCCTTATATTCTTCCATAAGAGTCCTCAAACTTCATCCAGTGTTTGGCTGTGGGTGTGGGTGTCAGTCTTTTAGAAGAGAGTCATTCTATGCTCCTTAATGCAAGCGCAATTGGATACCATTAATACTATCAGGGATTGGTGCTAGCCTATGGGATGGATCTCAACTTGGGCCATATTGGTTGATTGTTTCCCTAGTCTCTGCATGATCCCCAAATCCATGCAATTCTTGTAGACAGGATAAGCTTTGAGTAGAAAGTTTTGTGGGTGGGTTGGTTTCCCTATTGCTCCACCAAGGTTCCTGCCTATCTACTGGAGGATGCCTCCCCTGGGTCTATACCCCCAAAGCAGTGAGTCACAGGTAAAGACACATCCATTGATTCTTGGGTGACTCCCCTATCCCATGTCTCTGTCTATTCCTGTAGATGCTCCCTACCTCCCAAGCCCTGTCAGATGCAGATTTTCATTCATCTTCATACCTATGCGGTCATCACCCCTGCCCCAACCACATCAGGATCTGAACCCCCCACTCCCCTCCTGATCTTCTCTCCCACTAAGTTCCCTCCTTCCAACAACTTTCCAGGACCATTCTATTCCCCCTTCTAAGTGAGGCTCAAACATCCTTCCTTGTGCCTTCCTTCCTGTACAGCCTCCTTGGGTCTATGGAGTGTAGCATGTGCATCCTTTATTTAATGGTTAATATCCACTTATAAATCAGTGCCTGCCATGTATTTCTTTTTGATACCATGTTACCTCTCTCAGGATGATATTTTTCTAGTTCTATCCATTTTCCTGAGAAAGTCAAGTTGTCCTTCCTTTTAATAGCTGAGAACTATTCCATTGTGTAGCTGTACACACTGTCCTAACCCATAGGAACTACTGCATCATGTGGATAATTTTCAGAACATCTTGAATTAACCATTGAAACACCTTCAGGAAACTTGTAAAATTGTAGCATGTGGTTTAAAGCATTGTGATACAATGTAAAAAAAAATTGTTTTGAACTTTCTGAGTGATTACTGTGCCATGTAAAACATGCATTTTCATAGAAGATTTTACCTTGCCTCTGAATCAGTCTTGTGACCCTCTTGTTAATTATATATAAGACAATGCCCTAGGAGGTCTCCAAGAGAAGAGTGGAAGACTAGAAGCTTTCTCATCTGCTAAATAAACATTACTCAAAGAAGACTGTGAGGAAAATGTAGTGTAAATAGTCCCATATTATATTTGGAAAACTTAAATTAAGGAAAGAAGGAAATGTATACGTATACTCAAATATAAGGATAAGAGTTCAAATTTTGATAATCTCACTCCAGATTCCTGAATGGATTCCATGCTCTATAAATTGCTAAACATCATATTGAGACCTCTGATGTAGGTAATTTAGACAGGCTATACCAACATGACTAAGAGAGAAAAAGGGATGCATTAGCAGGTTCCCTCTGAGGGAAGATGGAAGGAATACCTGGAAAGGTGCTCATGGTTTCCAGGTTTTCCCTGAGAATATGTGGTTCTTCCAAATTTGGGGATGAAATTACTATTGATCAATTTCTACTCTTGTGAGCATGCTGAAGGATATTGGTATGTGTGTGTGTGTGACTAGCACAGCCATTCATAACACAACTTTAAGGGATGTAGGTCCAAGAATATTATTCTGAGCAGGATGAAAATAATGTGCTCCTCTCAGACCCAATGTTCAGTTGTGTCTGAGAGTTTATCCTGGAGCTCATGTGGAAACATTCACTCCATTGACTTCTATGCCAAGATGAAATCCATTCTATATTTTCTGCTGTCTCAGTTTCGAGTTCTCCCTTCCACCCATGTTTCAGCTCTGAAATTAGAAGTTTTATGAACCCTTTTATGCATAAGAGAAAAGAGGATATGAGAATTCAGTGCCTACACTTGACCACTGGACCACACCCATACTAACTGATCATATGGAAGACATGCAGTCAGTGGATTCAACAAAAAACATGTCCAAGGCTTAATTTATTCTGGGCATTGTGTTCCTCTGTGCTTACATTATCTATTCTTTTATTTTGAAATTATTTACATTTCACTTGTCTTTTCAGTTGCAACATAGATAATATTTTCTGGAATACAGAGTGGTTATAATACAGATATACATTGTGTAAGGCATAAGTCAAGATAATATATCTCTCAACACATGTACAAAAAATTACATTTGTGAATGTGAACACTTAAATGCTATATAGGTATTACAGTACATAACATGTGGCACATTGAGCAATACATCTCTGAAGTGTAACCTTCCTGAGGAATGAAACCTTATAGTCTGTGTAATTCCTCCCTCAGCCCATAACCCTCACATCTGTCATTGTCTCCCTGCTCCTAACTGTTTGGCATCTTTAGGCTTCACTCAAAAATTTTCTCTGCAGTACACCTATTTTCTGTCAACTCTTCAAAGAATTCTCCAGAATCCATGTTCTAGGAATAAAGATATTTTATGATTGAAATTTGGTTTGTTTCATTTATTTAGGTATCACCATCTGTGTGTCAAGCAACAGTCTCAGTTTTATTCCATATTTTAGGTTTTCATTGTTTCCTATTGTAATTATTATTTTACATATACTATTATTTTGTTTGTTCAGGTTCTTATTGACTTCATTAGCTTAATGTAATCATCATCTCAAATTCATATATATATATATATATGTGTGTGTGTGTGTGTGTGTGTGTGTGTGTGTGTGTGTGTGTGTGTGTGTATATATATACCTGGTCATGAACAGAAAAACTCATCATGTGTCAATTACAAATTTGTAAGTATATAAAAACTTCCTTTGACAAAATATTTGTCCTCTTAATTACACATCTTCTTGCCATTTTTGTTTTGGGGAAACATTCTCTGCCTCTGTGTATAGGAAAATGCAGCCAGTAGCATAGAAAATATAAAATACGACTTAAAATATATAATCACTTCTGCATTGTTTTCACATTACCCTGCACTACAATCCCAGACATCACATGCATCATACTTTCCCTTTTGCTGCTGAGGAATGGAAGAGAAAATGGGGCTGAGAGGAAAACTCCTCTGTGAAGAATCAGGATGTGAAGGTTGCAGCGTGGAGCCTAATGAGTTGGGAGATGGAAATGGAAATAGTATTAGTGGTAATGAGCATGGACTCATTACCCAGAAGATCCCAGTTCAGTTTGCAAAACACTGACAGCCTTCAACTTCAGCACACATAGCAAACACACATACACACACACACACACACACACACAGAGAGAGATAGAGAGAGAGAGAGAGAGAGAGAGAGAGAGAGAGAGAGAGAGAGAAATAGTGAGAACAAGAGAGAGTGTGAGAGGAGAGTGAAAAGTAAAATAAATCTTTAAAATACAAAGGTATGTAATCCCAAGATATGCGTTCAGAAGGATGTGTCTTTTCTTAGGAATGGAAGATAGTAAATTGTTAAAGATTTCCTATTTCTCATTGAGTTTGGTTATTCAAGCCAAGTACTGTTAAACACAATAATGAGTGTCTAGTCAGATTAAGCTTCTAAACACAATTCTTAACCCAATTTTGTGTTTAAATCAGAAAAAACAAAGTCTAATGAGAAATGAGAACTGAGAAATAAAGCTGGAAGGGAGATTGGTAGGAAAAAGATCAGGAGCTGATGAAGAAAAAAAGTTGGGAAATGCTCAATAGGAGGGTGCTTTGGGTGACCATGTCTTTTGCTGGCAAACTCTTCTGTATGTAAACTCTATAAGTACATGGGTTCTTCAGGGCCAGTTTTGATGGGATCAAGCTTCAGTTTGTTGAATCCAGAACGATTGCTCAGTGGTTAAGGACACCAGCTCATGTTTTCAGAGGACCTAGCTTCAATTCCAAGACCCCACACTGCATTTCATACCATCTATGACTCCAATCCCAGAGGATCTTATTCTCTCTTCTGTTCTCTGTTGATAATACATAATTATGGTACAGAAGCATTCGTTCAGAAAAACATACAGAGACTTGACATAAAAATAAAATCTCAAGCACCTCTACTCGTGATACTTTGCTATCCGGACCCTGAAAGGACTGGTAGATGTTATTTAGCTCTACCTACCCCGGGGAAATTTTGGAGAAGATACTATGAGGTGCTGATAAGCAGGTGAATTCTTTTGTTTTAGCGTGAAATGTTCTGTCGATATCTGTTAAATCCATTTGGTATATCATTTTCACTGTGTCTCTGTTTAGTTTCTGTTTCAATGACCTGTCCATTGGTGAGAGTGGGGTGTTGAATTCTCACACTATTGTTGTGTAGGTTTCAATGTGTGTTTTGAGCTTTAGTAAAGTTTCTTTTATGAATGTGGTTACTCTTGCATTTGGGGCATATATGTTCAGAATTGAGACTTTCTCTTGGTGGAATTTTCCTTTGATGAATACAAAGTGTCCTTTCCATTCTCACTTGATAACTTTTGGTTGAAAGTCTATTGGATATTAGGATGGCATCTCCAGCTTGTTTCTTCGGACCATTTGCTTGGAAGACCATTTGCTTCCAGACACTTACTCTGAGGTAGTGTCTGTTTTCTTGTTGCGGTATGTTTCTTGTATGCAGTTAAATGCTGGATCCTCTTTGTGTATCCAATCTGTTAGCTTTTGTCTTTTCACAGGTGAGTTGAGTTCATTAGTCTTGAGAGATATTAAAGACAGATGATTGTTAGTTCCTGTTATGTTTGCTTTTTAGGTGGCATTATGTGTATATGGTTCTCTCCTTTTGCCTCTGTTGTAAGATGATTAATATCTTGTTTTTTTCTTTGCTATAGATACCCTCCTTGTGTTGGTGTTATCCTTCTGTAGGACTGGATTGGTAGATAGATAGTGTTTGAATTTCATTTTGTCCTGGAATACTTCAGTTTCTCCATCTATATTGATTGAAATTTTGCTGGGTGTAGTAGCCTGTGCTGGCATTTGTGTTATCTTAGAATATGCATGACTTCTGACCAGGCTCCTCTGGGTTTTAGTGTCTCTGTTGAGAAGTCTAGTGTAATTCTGATAGGTCTGCCTTTATATGTTACTTGGCCATTTTCCCTCATAGCTTTTAATATTCTTTCTTTGTTCTATGCATTTTGTGTTTTGATTATTATGTGATGAGAGGATTTTCCTTTCTGGTCCAATTATTTGGTTTCTATTGGCCTCCTGTACATTTATGACCATCTCTTCTTTAGGTTGGGGAAGTGTTTTCTTCTATCATTTGGTTGAAGATCGTTTTCATCTCCTTTCAACTGAGAATCTTCGCTCCCCTCTATTCCTATTATTCTTAGATTTGGTCTTTTCATTGTGTCCTGGATTTCCTGGATGTTTTGGGGTGGAAGCTTTTTATGTTTTGATTTGCATTGACAGTTGTGTCAATCTCTTCTAAGGTATCTTCTATACTTGAGATTCTCTCTTCTATTTCTTGTATTTTGCTGGTGATGCTTACATCTCTAATTCCTGACCTCTTTCCTAAGTTTTCCATTTCTAAGGTTGCCTCCACTTGTGTTTTCTTTATTGTTTCTACTTCCACTTTTAGGTCTTGGATGGCTTCATTCAATTCCTTCACCTGTTTGATTGTGTTTTCCTGTATTTCTTTAAGGAATTTATATGTTTCCTCTTTAAGGACTTCTACCTGCTTACTTTCAGTTTCCTGTGTTTCAGTGAGTTATTTATAACCGTTTTAAAGGACTCTCTCTATTCCTTCATTTGAAGGTCAGCTTCCTCATTTTCAGGTTTGTTGGTGTATCGAAGGCTTGCTGTGGTGGGAGAACTGGGTTCTGGTGATGCCCACATATATTGTCTTCTGTTGCTATGGTCTTGTGCTTGCCTCTGACCATTTGTTTATCCCTGGTATTTGCTGGTCTGGGTGTCTCTGTCTTGGAGACTGCCTCTTTTGTCCCTGTGTTGCTTCAGGTCTCCTGGTAGCCCTGTGGCCCTGGCTTTATCAGACTGCCTGTGGGGCTTTCTGATTGTAGGATCTTCAGCGGAGCATGTATGCTGGTGATTTGTTGCCCTGGCTCCAGGGACTCATCTGGGAGGCCATCTGGGAGGCCTTTAGACTGTGGGGTCTTCACAAAGGCAGACAAGCTGCTGATCTGTTGCCCTGGCTGTAGAAGATCTCCAAGGAGGTGTTCAGAGGAGCAGTCAAGCTGTTGCCCTATGTGTAGATGTTCTCTGGGGAAGCCTATGGACAATGAGTTCTGCTTCCCTGTGTGCAGCAGAATTCCAGGGAGGCGTTCAGACTATGAGGTCAGTTGCCCAACTACGTTGTGTGCAGAGGGGTGATTGGTCCCAAGTCCACTGAGCTCCCAGCGGTTGCTGTTGGCCTTAGGGAGGGTTCTTACCAGATTCCCTGTAAGGAGCAGACCTCCTGGGATGCCTTTACACTGTGGTGCCTTCATGGGAGCAGACAAGCTGGCAATCTGCCCCAGACGGAAAGGGAGTGGAATTCTGTGTATAAGTTTGGTCACCCAGAATGAGCTTTTCAAGCTCCATCCATTTATCTATAAAGTTTATCTTCTTCTCCACTCTTTCATGATGAGATCTAATGGGATGGGAGCTGGTGATTTTGTCTCAGCATTGAGAAAAATGCAGAAAATTTATTTCTTGTTTATTTTTGGTTTATGTCTGTAGAATTCCAAAAAATACATTCTGAAATGCACTTATATCAATGCTGACAGATATACCTTATTTAGTATGCAGAGACGCAGATTGTGTTGAGAACATACTATTTGATTGAAAGTTAAGATTTCTCATGTTCTTAAAAGATTGGCTAGCTGGGCAGTGGTGGCGCACACCTTTAATCCCAGCACTTGGGAGGCAGAGGCAGGCGGATTTCTGAGTTCAAGGCCAGCCTGCTCTACAGAGTGAGTTCCAGGACAACCAGGGCTACATAGAGAAACCCTGTCTCGAAGAAAAAAAAATTTAAAAAAAAAATTAAAAAAAAAAAAAGTTTGGCTACCTTTTCTTTATTAGTTGCATAAAAAACATGTCTCCTATGAGTTTTATAGTTTTGGCTTCATTACATACCATTAATTATTAATATTATCAGTTCTGGAAACTACATAATCACTATGTTCCTTATTCCCTCTATGTAATATAGAGGCAAATAGAGAATGGTGATTTGTAGTATTCTAGTTAGACATGGTGAACTGAGCCTTTATGTACTCCAGTAGTCCAAGAATAATTAAAAGCACAGTGGTTTGGGCAATTGAGTGAGAGGACAAAATTCTAATAGCCCCACATAAGTCAGCATTGCTACAAACGTAAACAATGTCAACTAAGTGTGGTATGGTTAACTAATGATTGTAATTGTTATTACAGAGCCAAAGTATGGGTGGAAGCCTGCTTGCATGAACTTGTGAATTTCTTAACAATCTATGCCACCAACAAAACCCCCTTAGTCCTTTATTCTTATTTATTTACTTCAAGAGATAATAATATCTGCATGAGGACTAATATTGTGAAAATCTTCCATAATAAATTACTTATATGTCCAGTCCACAAATAAACATGTGTTGCATCACAGCTACTGAAACTGGAAAGGGAAACACCATCTGTCTTTCAGGGCATCTTCAGAGGTTAGATTTCCTCAATTTACAGGTATCTTCAGGACTTGGTGCTACTATTATCTCTCAGGGATAATAGGAGCCAGTCACCAAACTTCAGGTGGAAGAATGAAAAATTCCAGTACTAAACTGAATAATAAATCCAAAGATGCCTACATTCTCATGCCCAGAACCTAAAATTAAAATTGTGGACCAAGAAAGTACTTCAGTTAAAGATCTTGAAGGACTTAAGCCTGGAGGTCTCAACACAATAATAGCATCTTGATAATGCAAACATGTAGACAAAGGGGTCAGCCTCAAAGAAACAAGGGAAAAAAGAGAAGAGACTTGGTAAAATGCTGGTCCTTAGTTGCAGTGGATCAGGTAAATTTGGCAAAAGTTGTAGAAGAGCACTGGTGCTTAGTCAGGAATGAGAGCTGACCTGCTATGAGACATACCTGAAGGAACATGTGACTTGAGTCAGTGGAGCGACCTTGGGATTATGCCCTCCAATTGAAAGAGCATAAATGTCTCTTGTCTTAGAACACTGTGCTTCTTTTGACCAACATCACACTTCCATAAGGAGGATCTAAAATTGTTTCTAGTTTAAAATAAAATGCTGTTACATGTGAATGTACTCTGGCTTGGAAAACAGAGGGATAGCTGGAAATCTGTGAGAAATAGAGAAAAGATTTCTCTAAAAGCACTTCAGAGACCTGAGTATTTACCCAATCCTCTGTACTGGGGAAATACTGAAGTTCCTCTTCCCATAAGAGCAATGATGTAGAAAACCCATGACAGGAAGGATCTGCCCTCAAGATGACATCTGCATATCTGCTGTTGTTACAGTCATTTGACAGACTGGCCCAAAAGCACAGTTATGAACACGACCTGGACTGACCATGATCGCCATTCTCACAGTGCTGCTGTACCTTGGTGAGATATTAAGAGGGGGTTGGGCACTTACATAGGGAACCTTCTCAACAGCCAGGTTTAATTTCATATGGACACTCCAGGGGATCCCCTCTGGCTCTCAATGTGTAAAAGCTCTGAGAGAAAGTTTTCTTCCAGGTCTTAATTTGGAACACAGAACTGCAGTACAGGCAGGTGAGTATCTCCAGCCATCCCTGGATTTGATTCTTCACTCTGAGGAGAAAACCTCTCTATTACTCTCCAGTGGGCCAATTCTTCAGAATGGTGATGGGGATGAAAGCACTGACGGGTTAATGTCTTGTTCCATGGGGATGTTTTGTGCTAAGAGTTGGTGTTTGAAGGAAGATGTGCTTGGACTGAGCCTTTGATTTCTTTGCAGGACCCTTCCCAAAGCCCATCATCTGGGCTGAGCCAGGCTCTGTGATTGCCCTGAATACCTCTGTGATTATCTGGTGTCAGGGGTCCTGGGAGGCCCAGGAGTATCTTCTACATAAAGAGGGAAGTGTAGATCCTTGGGACAGACAGTTCCCTCTGAAAACCAAGAATAAGGCCAAGTTCAACATTCAATACATGACAACAAGTTATGCAGACATATATAAATGCTACTATAAGAGTGCTGCTGGCTTTTCAGAGTACAGTGATGCCATGGAGCTGGTGGTGACAGGTAAGAGAACACTCAGGGGACCCCGAATGAGCTCTCTCCTAAGAAGATCTATTCTCCAGGAGCTCTTCTCTCAGAGCGCAATCCTGGAGGACAATGTGGGTAGCTCTAGTTCATTTCATATACTACTCTTTGTATCCTAGGAGCATATGAAAATCCCAGCCTGTCAGTTTGGCCCAGCCCTAATGTGACCTCTGGAGTTTCCATAGCCTTTAAGTGTAGTTCATCCTTGAGATTTGGCAGATTCATTCTGATCCAGGAAGGAAAACACAACATCCCATGGACCCTGGACTCACAGCATCAGGCCAATCAGTCGTTCCATGCTACTTTTGTTGTGGACACTGTTACTTCCAACCACAGTGGATCCTTCAGATGCTATGGTTCTTTTAGGAATCAACCACAGGTGTGGTCAAAATCAAGTGACCCCCTTGACCTCATGGTCTCAGGTAAACACCCCCACCCGTCATCTTTTAGTTTATTGAGTCACTTGGGCCTTTCTCCTAGTATGATCTCTAGCCTAGAAAATGAGGGAGGTTATCCTGAGTTTAAAAAATCTGGCCTATTCAAAAGACATTAACCCCACATTACAAAGGTACCACTCTGCATCCCCTGAAGCAAGTGCCTTCCTCCAGGAGTCAATGTAATTTAGAAGAGAAGTTGAGGGGGACAAACCCTCCATGATGTAACTAGACATTGTCTCTATAGTAGTTAGGTTTCTATTTCTCTGTTAAAACATAATGGTCTAAAACAACACAGGAAAAAGTGTTTATTCCATGTGATAGCTTATAGTCTACCATGGAAATAATTAGGGGTAGAGGCTCAAAGTAGCAACTGAATCAGAAACCATAGATTATCACTGCTTACAGGCTTTCTCTACAAAGGCCTGATAAAATTGCTTTTTCCTACCATCAATATCCAACTATCCAGGGTCATAATCACCCACGGTTGTTTGGCCCTCCCACTGCAATTATTAATAAATCAGAGAACTCTCCCCACATTTTGCCTACATTCCAATATGGTAGACATACATTTTTCAATTGAAGTTGTCTCTTTCCAGATAACTCTAGCTTATATTCTCTTAGAAAAATCTAGTGAGAGCAGTCTTCAGTGGTAGTCTTGGTTCTTCATTCTCACTTGTCTTCATTTTCTAAAATACTGTGCCCAAACTCATGGTAATAGCCAGTCAACAGAGACATTTGATACTTGTAGTGCACACACTCAATCAAGTAATTCTCAGTCCCTCAGATTTTCTATCCTCCCCAGATTTCAATGATATACTTTATAGAGGATTGGCAGGCAGAGCTGTGATCTCCACAAATGTCCAAGAACCCAGACGCACAAAGTTTATGTACAACAGCATGATATCCAACTGAACTTACAGTGCAGAATGAGGACCCAGAAACAAAGACAGTTCATACTCAAAAGCCAGGAGATAAAATATTCACTTCTCCATTCATCTTTGGTAGACTCCATTGACCAGTCCCCTGCCCACACTGAAGATGGTAAGAGATGGCTCTCCTGGAGTGGGGGTACAGCATGAATTGAGATCATTATGCGTTAGTGGAGCCTCCTCTGAAGTTGAGAAATTGGGCCAATTGGACTTCTCTCCCCTTAGATGAACTGCTCTTTACATAGCTTAGGCTTCAATATCTTTCTCTACCTACATTTCAGACCCTCCTTCATTCCACCTTTTCTCACTTGCTTTCCTGAAATCTTTGATGAAGTTTCATTGTAGCCTCCAGCTCCCTGAGCAAATTTTAAGAATGATGAAGGGAAATCACAATGTTCTTTAGAGATTCAGACATGAAGAAAAGCAACTTCTCTGACTTTTCTTCTTATTTCTGCAAGTTAAAGCAACAGGTTTTCCCATAACTTCATATAATTTACTCAAATTCTTTGATTCTCTGGTGAAACTCAGACAATGAGAACATGCAAAAAGCATGACCATGTAAGAATCAGGTGACAAGGAAATTTCCAAATTAAGAGACAGACACACGGGGTCTAGCTTGTGAAGGGAAAGGGAACTCCGTGGACAACAATTTACTGTGAGAAAATTTTCTTCTTTGACCTCCTTATGCAGAAGCCCCAGCCTCACATCGCCAAGGTCCCACAGTTGAAAATATCATAAGGATGGTTTTGGCTGCCTTGGTTCTTGTGATTCTAGTGATGCTGCTCTTAGAGGCTTGGAACTTCAAGAAAGTAGAACAAGATGCAACCAGGAGATAAACAAGGAAGATCATTGGGCTCCACACCTGAACTGACCACAGCAATAAACTGAGTGATACCACACAGCTGTGTAAAGAAAACAGAGTGTACCTTAAGGTTCTGTAGTCAGAGAAGGTCAAGATAGTAAATGTGTTCTGAGTGTAGGGAATTCTGGGGATTGCATTAAGAACACTTTGCTTGTTCAAGTGTACTCCTTTCTCCACAGTTCACTGTGAATATTTGCTCACTTCTCCTCTTCTGACCCACATATCTTATGTCTGCTATGAACCATCACTTTCCCTCAGCTTCAAATAATATTTCCTCTATGTTGCCTGAGTCAATATTATTTAACATGAGCCTTTAACTTGATTACTGAGAAAGAGAGCATAATTGAAACAGCACACATATTGGGAAGAGCCAGATTCCAGAGTGAACAAAATTTAATGAAAATGATGCCCTTGAACTCACTCTGAAATCTTTTTTATATTTAATGTTCATTACTAGAATTTTCTGAAGACTCCTTTTGAAAACATATTTGCCTTCAAATCAATGACTCTATTCAGAACTAAAGAGGAAGCATACTATCGCCTTAATTTTTAATGTTGCCATAACTTTGAAATATAGAATTTTATAATCTTTGTTATTTTAAGACACTTGTACATGAGAACAGGACATACTTACATTAACCATACCCAGAGTTTGTACATCTCCACAACCTTCAGTGAAGTTAGGATAGTTCTTCTGAAGCTGTGCACTTTCCATTGCATTTTACACTTCCACTCATAAAATACCATTTTATTAAACAGGGTCTACACATGGTGTTTGCTAATTATGCTGTGCTTTTCTTCACAGTAACTCATAAATCCAAGTTAAACTCACATGTGGGTAGTTCAGAAGTGATACACACTTGATGTTTTCCTTGGAATTTCAAATCTCAGTGTTCATTGATGTTTACTCCAAAAGCAATTATTTTGTATGTAAACTTAGTCTACCTGCATACAATCATTAATTTTGAATATTAACTTTCCCCTTAATTTGGGAAGCATGGTTTCTTTTTAAAGATATTTTATTAATCTATTGAAGATCTCATGTAATGTATTTTGAACATTTTGTATCCACTCCACAGCTCCTCCCCAACAGTCCCTCATCTCCATACACATTCAAAGCTTCTGAGAAGATAAAATAATTTGTCTGAAATCACATCTTTATTCCTTTGTTAGCTTATATTTAGTGACATATTTCTTTGATAGCTTATCTCTTCTAACAGAAAATATGCATACTTTATTTACTTTATTTGTCTGAGAAGGGCCACATTGTATCTTATCTTCTGGAGGCACTTCTGACTTTACCAACTATACAATGTCATTTCCAACTTCTTCAAATGTGATCTCATTAAAGATATTTTTTTACGTTCCTAACTTCCTGTGGGAATTTATGAGTAATAACCATGTCATAATCAAAACATTGCTTCTGCCATGATCTTCACATTTGTTGTTTTCTACAATGTTGTTGTGATAAATGGCATTTCCATATTTTTGAATATTGAGTATGTATTAACTAACAATTCCATACATTTATGGAGCATACTCCTATTTTCATACCATTGGATACTCTTATATTATTCATCATGTGTCATTAAGTTCTAATAAAAGATATGACTAAATGCACTCTTAATAATGTTTTCAATCTGGTCATGTAATAGGGTGGACAAAGCACCAGGACAGAGTTTCAGGAGGGAACATATGGAACTAACTTTACATATGTGGTCATTTGCAAGTGAGAAATCACTATGATGTGCATAAAGAAATATTTTGGGGGATTTTTGAATTTTTATTGTTTCCCTAATTCATACATCAATATGATGTATTTAGTAATTGTTAAGCATGCTCTTGTTCTTACAGCCTATTCATCTCCTTATAATTAGAAATAAGACAGAGCCATAGAAGGCTCCCGGGTGAAAACTGGAAGCTTTTCAACTGCTAACTAGACATAAATAAGAGGAACTTGGGAGAAAGAATGCACTGTGCGCACTTAATCAGCTAATGGTAACAAAGAGCTCGTCTTTTATGCTTTTGACAGCTGATGGAATTTACATTTATGGTATATCTTATCTTATTCTTTCATTACAGAGCTATCTATTTTACTTGAATACAAGTATCTACCCTACAGTTCATTATACAAGGAGACACAGAGAATAGAAACTCCAGTGGCTGCCATCTAAACCAAATATGCACCTGTAATATAAGAGATTTGTAAATCTCATCTTGAGACATCAAAATCAACACTGATCATATTTGAATTATTTCTTCAGTTTCAAATACAAAATGTTATTAATGATGATTTACAAAAGAAGCAATGATAACTATGATATGCAATGACATGCAATGACAATTCTTTCTGCTTCCTCATACAGAATGGTAAAGCAGGCCACAAATACTTACTATGTAAACCAACAACACTACGAAGCATAATAATTCCATGTAACATTTAGATAACTAAAAATAAGCAATTCTTACTTTCCTTTTTTCTTTCATTAATTTATTGTGTTTTTTTCACTTTACATCCAGGGTGCTCTCACTCCTCTTTCCTTTTCTCCCAGTCCCAGCTTCAGAAGTCATTCCCCCATTATGCCCCCTTCTTCTTAGAGAAGAAGACCCTCTTAGGTATTACACTGCTGTCGGAAACCAAGTCTAACCAAGACAGTTCATCTCCTATCCCACAGAGATCCAACAAAGAAGTCCAGGTAGTTGTAGGGGTTCTACTGGCAGACAACCGTGTCAGAGACAGCCCTGCGACAATTGTTAAAGGATCCAAATGAAGACCATGCTGCATATATGCCACACATGTGTAGAGGACCTATGTCTAACCCCTGCATGATCTTTGGATATTGGTTCAGTGTCTTTGAGCAGCCGTATGGACAAGGTTTTTTTATTCTGTAGGTCTTCTTTTGGTATCCTTGACTCCCTTTAGATCACTTAATCCTATCCCTGATTCTTCCACAAAACTCCCCAAGCAATGTTCAGTTGTGATTCTCTGCATCTGTTTCCATCAGCTTCTGCCTGTCTCTAAGGAGACAGTAATGTTAGGCTCTTGACTGCAAGCATAACAGAGTATCATTAATAGTGTGAAGGTTTGGCTCTCTCCCAAGGCATGGGTCTTAAGTTGGGCCACTCTTTGGTTGTCCATTCACTAAATCTATACTCCATCTTTATTCATGCAAATCTTGTAGTAAGGGCAAACTTTGGGCCAAAGGTTCTATGGCTGGGTTGATGTCTCCCTCCCTCCACGTGAAGTCCTACCTGACTACTTCAGTCTCCGTATCGCCCCTGCGATGAGTCCTAGGGTCACCCCAATAAACTCCTGGGAACATTCCCATCACAGGTCTCTGATTAATCCCAGAGACAAATATTTTTGTTTGGTATGTCCAAAACAGTATGTCTCTTAAGAGTCCTCTATTTCATTTAAGTAATTAAAATTACAAGATGCTTACTTACTTCCAAATGGCAAGCTAGCCATTTAAACTCAGATCAACTCATACCAGAAAACTGCATGTATTCTGTGTTCTGGAAATTGGATAGCAGCATACTGAGTCTTCACTATAGTTAATATAAATGGACAAAAATATGTTCATAACCCCTGGCTCTAAGATAAACAAAATAATGTCCTTTATATTAGATAATTTTATATTTACATATTAATTGCTGCCCCATCCTGGTCCCCCCTTACAGTTCTTCATCTCATCCCTCTAAGAGGGTTGCTTCCCTGAGTATCCCCTTATCCCAGGCAATCAAGTCTCTGCACGATTAGGCACATCCTGTCCCACTGAGGTCATACAAGGAAGCCCTCTGCTATATAAGTTTCAGGGGCCTTGGACAAGCTCCTGTATAATCTTTGGTTGGTGGCTCAGTCTCTGAGGGCCCCCATTGGTACAGGTTAGTTGACACTGTTGGTCTTCCTGTGGAATTGCATTCTCTTTCAGGGCCTTTACTCCTTTCCTGACTTATCCATGGGGTTCTCTATCTCCATCAATGTTTAGCTGGATCTTTCTTAGTCAGCTTCTGGGTAGAGCTTCTCAGAGAACAGCTACAGTAGGCTCTTCTCTGCAGAAACAACATATTATCACTAATAGTGTCAAGTAGTGATAGCTGCCCATGGGATGGCCTGTCACTGTTTGGCAATTCCTTCAGTCTCTGCTCCAACCTTGTGGCTGCATTTTTTTTCTTTAATATCTTCTTTAATAAGAAGTGAGGTAGAAAGTGTGTTAGCTAAACATGGGGATGAGAATGGAAACAAGTTTATTGTGAACCCCATTCTTTTTTTTTTCTTTTTTTTTTTCTTTTTTTCTTTTTTTTTTAATTTTTGATACTTTATTTACATTTCCGATGTTTCCCCTTTTCTGGGTCTCTTCTTTGAACCCCATTCTTTTTGACAACTAACATAAATACAAAATACAAACAGATCAGTCCCCTCTTGCTTTTTCATATCACCTTTGAAGAAACCAAAACAGTTTTTAAATAAACTTTCTGTTAAGAGAATCTCCAAACTAAATTACAAAGATGTTCGAGTTGTCATTTTCTCCTTACAGCAGATTTCACTGAAACACAAAAAAGGACCGTGCTGGCAACCCCGTGCTCAGAACGAAGATCCATCAACTATTCCCTGTCATGGAGATACAGAGTGAAATATGGTGTCTTCAGCTGCTCCTAAAGCAGTTAAATACAAGATTGAAAATGGTTTATTCTGAATTATAACAGTGAAACAAACAAAAATAATTAAACTGAAAATTGCAGACGGGCTCTGAATAACCAGTTTGTTACTAAAAGAAACGTACATCTGCGTAAAGCACTTTCGAACGCTCTAAAATTGCCATTTATCTAGAATGTAAGATCCACAAGAGAACAAGCAGAACTCTAATTCTAGTCAGCAACATTTTAGGACACAATGGATCCCAAGTGTGAAAGGTAGTATATTAAATAGAGAAACAGATGGACTGTACCTAGGCAAGGCTGGGGACAGGGCTGCTGTGCAAACTACCAGCACTAAGACTCTCCCTTGAGACACTTTCCTTCAAACTCAGCGACATGAGCCAGGTGGTCAGAGTGTGCTAAGCTATCCACTAACTACCCAAGCTACATCATGAGGGATCCACTTGTTAGCCACAGATCAGGACTGCAGCACTAAACGGCTGTCAGAACATAATGTTCTTCCTATTACATCAAGTCTAAACATAAACTGAGTGACAGAACTTGCTTGTACACTACAACAGCAGTTAGTCTTCCTTTACTGGCAGAATTTACCTCATCCTACTTTAACACTTTGCTAGTTCAGGTGGAAGTCAGACTAGACAGTCTTTGATTTCAGAAGCCAGCACTAGGTCTCTAAAATTACAGTTTTATTCAAAAGACAAAGAATATTCTGGGAATTAACCTGGAACAAATCATTCTAATCTTCCTGTTAAATGCAAAAATCCATTCATAAAATTAGCTACATAACTTCAAAAATTATAGTTCAATTTCAAATGAAAGAATGTGAACAATTCTCAAAGACCCATTATAAGACACAGGCCTTTACACTTCACACTCGTCCCTTCATACTTGTCCAGAAGGGGTCACTGGTGACGCTACCAATTTTATGAACTGAATCTGTCATCTGCAATGCATTCCCAGATGGACACAGGAAATGATCAGAAGTGGGGAATGGTGTAACTGCAAATACACAGAAGCAGCAGATCAGCCATTCTTTAACCTGCATCAGCTGCCATGGAATCATGTGCACGATGTAGTGACTGAGTCTGCTCTACTTTAACAAACCTGCCACTGAGCTGAGAAGCGGAGAGAATTGCAACACTAGCTGATCAGTTCATTTTTATAATAAGGCAAATAATAAGGAAAGTTAGAACAGGATTTCTAGAACCTTTTATCCTGACGTGTTGTAAAATCAAAGCGCTACTTTATTAAATGAGTTATTTTACACAATATGAACATCAATATGATTACATTTGTTAAAAAAAAAAAGACTATAACAAGAATAAACTGATTCTTCAGATTTCCACATCAGTGTCAACTGTTACACAGATCTGTCTTTGCATGAAGCCCAAAAGGAACAGCATAAAAGGCTTTAGGAGAGTTGGAGTTCCCATCCCACCATGGGGACCCTGCCTGGTTACTCGAGGTGGTCTCCTTAGATTTGCTATCCCAATGGTGGGCGTTTTGGCTAAGATCATCAGCCATGAGTCCTAGGAGCTTCCATCATTCCAGATCTTTGGGACTTCCTAAAGATTCTCACACAGTTCTGTATTTCCGTTCATTGTCTTGGCCCTCTGGAACTCTCTCCTCTCTCTCCCCATACCTGATCCTGCCCCCTATTGCATTCCCCTTCCCCTCTCCCACCCAGTTTTCTCCCTCCCTCAGTGTTCCATGACGACTTTGTTCCTTCTAAGTGTGACTCGACTCAGGCATCCTCACTTAGGCCTTCCTTCCTCTTTAACTTCTTTGGGCCTGTGGGATATATCATGGATATATGGTACTTTGGTATAATATTCACTTATCACTATGTACATACCATGCATGTCCTTTTGGGTCTCAGGATATTTTCTAGTTCCATACATTTGCCTGCAAAATCATGACGTTCTTGTTTTTAATAACTTAAGAGAATTCCATTGTGTGAGTGTACCATATTTTCTGTATCCATTCTTCATATGAGGGATATCTGGGTTGCTTGCAATTTGTGGCTATTATGAATAAAGCTGCCATGACCATAGTGGCACATGTGTCCTTGTGGTGTGGTGGAGCATCTTTGGGTACATACTCTGGAGTGGAATAACTGGGTCTTCAGGTCAAACTATTTCTAATTTCTGCCACATTGATTTCCAGAGTAATTTTACAAGTTTTTAATCCCATTGGTAATGGAGGAGTGTTCCTCTTTTTCCACATCCTCACCAACATGTGCAGTCACTTGAGTTTTTCATCTTGACCATTCTGATAGGTGTACATTGGAATATGAGGGTCCTTTTTTGCATTTTCCTGATGACTAAGGATATTGAATGTTTCTTTCTGTGCTTCTAGGCTGTTCGAAATTCCTCTGTTGAGAAATTTATGTACCAAAATTTTTTCTATACCTAATTTTTCATTGGTATTGGTTCTTTTGAGCCTAACTTCTTGAATACACACACACACACACACACACACACACACACACACACGCGCGCGCGCGCGCGTGCGCGTGTGTGTGTATATGTATATATATACCCTCTGTTGGATGTTGGGTTACTGAATTGTGCTATTCTATGCAATTGACAGTTGAGTTTTTGTTATTGGATATTTTCTTTATTTACATTTCAAATGTTATCCCCTTTGCTAGTTCCCCCCCCCCCGGAAACTCCCTATTCCATCCCCTCCCCCTGCTTCTATGAAGGTGTTCGCCCACCCACCTACTCCTGCTTCCCCACCCTTGAATTCCCCTACACTGGGACATCGAGCCTTTACAGGACCAAGGGCCTCTTCTCCCACTGATGCCCAACAAAGCTATCCTCTATATGTAGCTGGAGCCATGGTCCCTCCATATGTACTCTTGGTTTGTGGCTTTGTCCCTGGGAGTTCTGGAGCCTCTCTTTGGTTGATGTTGTTCTTCCTATGGGATTGCAAACCCCTTCAGCTCCTTTGATCCTTAGAAGAGGGAATCTGATCCAATTACAGATGGTTGTGATCCACTATGTGGTTGCTGGAAATTGAACTCAGGACCTCTGGAAGAGCAGTCAGTGCTCTTAACTGCTGAGCCATCTCTCAAGCCCCCAACTGACAGTTCCTTTTGCCTTACATAAGCTTTGAAATTTCATGAGGTCCCATTTATTAATTGTTGACATTAGAACCTGGGCCTCTTGTGTTGAGGAAAATTGTCTCCTGTGCCAATGTGTTCAAGACTATTTTCTACTTTCTCTTCTATTAGCTTCAGTATATCTGGTTTTATACTGAGGTCCGTGATCCTCTTGGACTTGAACTTAGGCAGGGTGATAAATATGGATCTACATACATTCTTCTACATGCAGAGAGCCAGTAAGACCAGAACCATTCATTGACGGTCCTTTCTTTTTTTCAATATTATGATTTGGGTTTTTTGCAAAAAATCAAGCATCCTTATGTATGTGGGTTTATTTCTGGATGTTGGTTCTATTCCATTGACCAACCTGTCTGTTTGTGTACCAATACCACACAGTTTTTATCAAGACTGCTCTGTAGTACAACTTGAGGTCTGGAATGGTGATTTCCCCAGAAGTTCTTTTATTGTACAGGATTATTTTGGCTATCCTGGGGTTTTTGTTTTTCCATATGAAATTTTAAATTGCTCTTTCAAGATTTTAAAATATTGTGTTGGGATTTTTATGGGAATTGCATTGAATCTATATATTTCTCTTGATAAAATGTCCATTTTTAATATGTTAATCCTACAGATCCATGAGCATGGATGATCGTTGCATCATCTGAGGTCTTCTCTAATTTCTTTTTTCAGGGACTTCACGTTATTACTATACAGACATTTCACTTTCTTGGTTAGAGTTACACCAAGACATTTTATAATATTTGTAGCTATTGTGAATAATGTTGTTTCACTAATTTCTTTCTCAGTGTGCTTATTATTTTTTAAAGGAAGGCTACTGATTTGTTTGAGTTAATTTTATATCCAACCACTTTGCTGAAGTTGTTTATCAGATGTAGGAGTTCTCTGATAGAATTTTGAGGGTAGGTTAGATATACTATCATATCATTTGCAAGTAGTTATATCTGGCTTCTTCCTTTCCAATTTGTATCCTCTTGATCTTCCACTTTCATGTTGCTACCCTAGCTCCCCTAGCTTCATGCACTCTATTGAATAGATAGGGAGAGAATGGTCAGCCTTGTCTTGTCCCTGATTTTAGTGGGATTGCTTCAAGTTTCTCTCCATTTAATTTGATGATGGCTATTAGCTTGTAGTATATTATTGTTATTATGTTAAGATATGTGCCTTGATTTCCTGCTATCTTCAAGCCTTTTAACATGAAGGGGTGTTGAAATTTATCAAAGGCTTTCTTCAGCATCTAAAGAAATGACCATGTGATTTTTTTCTTTGAATTTGTTTATATAGTGCATTACATTGATGGATTTTCATATAATGAACCATCCCTGCATCCCTGGGATGAAGCCTACTTGATTGTGGTGAATGATGGTTTTGACGTGTTCTTGGATTCAAATAATGTTTGCCTTTCGGGTTTCCCCTCCACAACGCCCCCAATCCCATCCTCCCTCCCATTTGTCTCTTTAAGGGTGCTCCTCCTCCCACTCACCCACTCCTGCCTTACCAATCTAGTATCCCCCTATGCTGGGGCATCAAGACTCCATAGGACTCAGTGCCTCCCCTCCCATTGATGCCAGACAAAGCCATCCTCTGCTACATTTAGTATTTTTGCATCAATACATATAAGTGAAATTGGTCTAAGATCTCTTTGTTCTGTCTTCGTGTGGTTTAGATATCAGAATAACTGTGCCCTCATAGAATCAATTAGATAGTATTCCTTCTGTTTCTATTTTGTGGAATAGTTTGAAGAGTATCAGTATTAGCTCTTCTTTGAAGATCTGAAAGAATTCTCCCATAAATCCATATGGCCCTGTTTTTTGTTTTTGTTTTTCATTTTGTTTTGTTTTCTTTTGTTTTGTCTCCTTTTGAGGTTGGGTTGTTTTAAAGACTGCTTCTGTTTCCTTAGCGGTTATGACACTTTTGATTTAGTTTTCCTAATCTTGATTTAAGTTTCATAAGTGGTATCTGTCTAGAAAAGTATCCATTTTGTCTAGATTTTTAAGTTTTGTTGAGTATAGGCTTTCAATAAATTTTTAAACATTTCATTAATGTAATACTGTAGTAGATGCCCATATACCCAACTCCATCTCCCCACACAAGGCAGAAACACTGAAGTGTCTAGACCTTCAGAAATGAAGGTTCAGTCACCACTCTTCAGAATATGTCAGATCATGTTTCCTAGGAGCTAACATATACATGTGATAAAAGAAGGACTCAAGTACATCAGTCACATCTGTCCATCATAGACACAGGGACTGAAAAATCTATACATACTTCCTCATAGCTTACTACATACTTCACAGGATGTGTGAGTACCAGTATGTGTGTGAGTGTGTTTGTGCTCCTTCTTCTTATGATTAATTTATTGATTTATATATCTATTTATTTGTTTTACTTATTCACATTTCATACTGCTCACTGCTTCCTTCTAGATCAACCATCCCAAATCCTTCCTCTCTGTCCTATGTTAGTCACTGCTGGCCTGGCCACACAGGGAACCTGTGTGATGTGGACATAAATGAATATAGTAGCAACCCCTGTCAATTGGGGGGAATGTCCTGAGATGTTCTCAGATGATCAATAGGGACACATTGCAAGGCTGCCTTTCTCCTTCAACTATTTTGGAAGGCTGGGCTATGTATCTGTCAGCCTGGAACCACAGAGAGGAGACTAGCAAAGCAGCCCTCAGAACACATGAACTCAGCAGTTGACCAAAACAGATGCAGAGACAAATAGCAAATTATTAGACAGTGCTCAAGAAATCTTGTGGGGCAGTTGGGGAAGGATTGAGGAACCCTGAGGGATAGGGGCTCCACAAGAAGAACAAGAGTCAACACTGGGGGCTCTCAGATACTGAATCATCAACCAGAGTGCATACAAGGGCTGGACCTAGGCCTCCTCCTGACATATATAGTAAATGTGCATCTTGATGTTCATGTGGGTCCCTCAACAGCTTGAACAGGGGCTTACCTTGACTCTGTTATCTGACTGTGAATCCTATTCTAACTGGAATTCCTTGTCTGACCTCAGTGGAAGAGGATGTGCCTAGTCATGTAGTTACTTGAGGTCCCAGAGTGAGTTGGTACACAGGAAGGTACCTCCATCTTCTCAAAGGTGAAGGAGAACAGTGCAGGTTAGAGACCATGTGAGGGGGTACTCATAGGAGACAAGGGTACTATGGTCAGGATGTAAAGTGAACACATTAATTAATTAATGGGGAAAAGATTATGTATACGTCTTGTCTTAGAACTGATGCTGGTTTGGATCAACATCACTTTTGAATAACCAAGGTCTGGAATTTTTTCCCTTTGTAAAATAAAATGCTGTGAGTTGGATTGCAAAACGCACAGAGTAGATGGAAAGCTGTGAGGAATAAATGAAAACCCATCATCTCCAAAGACTCTTGAGAGAACTCTACTTAACCGAGCTCCAGGTCTAAGGAAAAATAAAGTTTCCCTTCCAGTAATAGTGGGATGCAGCAAACTCATGAGTAGAAGAACCATCCCTCAGAATGACAACAGTATGTCTGGTGAAGGGACAGTCAGATTGCTACAGGGGAACATCAAAGAACATTACCAAGACTCACCATGATCTCCATGCTCAGAGTACTGCTGCGTCTCTGTGATATATGAAAAGGGAGACTTGACACTCAAGTATGTAAAGAACCCCTTACTCCATAGCCATGTTTGATTCCATATTGACCCTTCAGGGGATCACCCCTGGATGTCAGCAGGAAAAGGTTCTCAGAGAGAATTTTCTTTCAGGTGTAATTGTAAAAAACAAGACTGCAGTACTGTCAGGTAAATGTCTCCAACCATGCCATGATTTGATTCTTCAATCTGGAGAGCAGCCCTGTGTTTTGTTTTACAGGTATTCTTCAGAATGTGGATGGAGAAGAGTATTTATGGGCTCCTACTGTGATCCATGTGTATGTCTTCTATGCTAGGAGCTGAGGTCTTAAGGAATATTGTACAGGGACTCATCCTTTGATTTACTTGCAGAACCTCTCCCAAAGCTCATCATCTATGCCTACCCAGGTTCTGTGTCTGCCTCCCCCTCCACTGGATGCTCAGGAGTATTGTCTACATAAAAAGGAAGGGAAGTGTAGAACCTTGGGCCAGAGAGTTGCCTCTGGAAATCAGTCACAAGACCACATTCTACATCTAACATATGACAGCCACCTATGCAGTGTTATAGTGTTAATATAAGAGCTTGGCTGCCCTTTCAGGACAGAGTGAAACCCAGGAGATGGTGATTACAGGTGAGAGGACACTCAAGGGTCCCATCAGGAGAGACTTTCTATGGTTCCTCCTAGGAAAGACGTCTGTTCTCCAGGAGCAATTCTCTCAGAGCATATACCTGGAGGACAATGTTAGAAGCTTAAGTTCATTTCAGACACTACGCCTGTATTCTCAGAAGCTATGATAAACCAGCCTCTCATTCTGTGCCAGTCTTAATGAAAATTCAACTCCAGGATTGTCTCCCTTTTGATTTCTTTATTGCTTCTATTTCTATTTTTAGCTCCTGGATGGTTTTGTTCATTTCCTTTGTTTGATTGTGTTTTCCTGTAATTTTGCCTGTTTGAGTGTGCTTTCCTGTAATTCTTTCATGGATTTTTGTGTTTCTTCTTTAGAGGCTTCTAGCTGTTTACCTGTGTTCTCTTGTATTTCTTTAAGGGAGTTATTTATGCCCTTCTTAAAGTCTTCTATCATCATCATGAGAACTGATTTTAAATCTGAGTCTTGCTTTTCTGATGTGTTGGAATTTCCAGGGCTTGCTATGATGGGAGAGCTGGGTACTGGTGATGGCAAGTAGCCTTTGTTTCTGTTCCTTATGTTGTAGCCCTTGCCTTTTGCCATCTTGTTAACTTTGATGTTAGCTGATATTACTCTGTCTGGCTGTGGCTTGTCCCTCCTGCAGGCCTCTGTATCAATACTCCTTGAAGACCAGCTCTCTCTGAGAGGTGTTTCGGTTTGGAGTGCTGTGGCACAGAGTCAGCTCTGGGGTGCAGACAGAAACCAGAAGGATCATGTCCCCAGCTGTCTCTTGGTTCCTGTGTCCTGATGGCTCTGCAAGGGTCAGTCTTGATCCAGTGAGTTTGAACAGAAGTAGTGGTTGTGCCTATGTTCAAAGGTGTACCAGCACTCCTGGGATACCAGCTCTCTCCAGGAGACTTGTGGCCAGGGCTGAGGTCCCCAGGTCCCGGTGAGCAGTGGTGCTTGTCTTATCCCCACTCATGTCTTTTCCACGCTCTGGGAGGGTGACTTTCTACCGGTTCTGCTTGTCTATGGAACCCTGCGGGCCAAGGCACAGGTCTCCGGCCACAGATGGAAACTGGATGGTTCCTGTCCCTGACTTTTCCTCCTCAGTCTCTGTGTCCTGAGACCCTGGGAGAGGAACTAGAAAGAAAACTTCAGACGAATTTCCCTTATGAATATCGATGCAAAAATACTCAATAAAATTCTCACAAACCAAATCCAAGAACACATCAAAATGATCATTCATCATGATCAAGTAGGCTTCATCCCAGGGATGCAGGGATGGTTCAATACCCGGAAATCCATCAATGTAATCTATTACATAAACAAACTCAAAGAAAAAAAACCAAATGGTCATTTCATTAATTACTGAAAAAGCATTGACAAAATTCAGCATCCCTTCATGATAAAAGTCTTGGAAAGGTCAGGAATTCAAGGCTCATACCTAAACATAGTAAAAGCAATATACAGCAAACCAATAGCCAACATCAAACTAAATGGAGAGAAATTCGAAGCAATCCACTAAAATCAGGGACTAGAGAAGGTTGCCCTCTCTCTCCCTATCTATTCAATATAGTAATTGAAGTCCTAGCTAGAGCAATTAGACAACAAAAGGAGGTCAAAGGGATAGAAAATGGAAAGGAAGAAATCAAAATATCACTCTTTGCAGATGATATGATCGTATACTTAAGTGACCCGAAAAACTCCACCAAAGAACTGCTGCAGCTGATGAACAACTTCAGGAAAGTGGCCAGATATAAAATTAACTCAAACAAATCAGTAGCCTTCCTATACTTGAAGGATAAACAGGCTGAGAAAGAAATTAGGGAAATGACACCCTTCACAATAATCACAAACAATATAAAGTATCTTGGTGTGACTCTAACCAAGCACATGAAAGATCTGTATGACAAGAACATCAGGTCTCTGAAGAAAAAATCGAAGAAGACCTCAGAAGGTGGAAATATCGGCCATACTCATGTATTGGGAGGATTAATATAGTAAAAATGGCCATCCTGCCAAAAGCAATCTACAGATTCAATGCAATCCCCATCAAAATTTCAAATAAATTCTTCATAAACCTAGAAAGAGCAATTCTCAAATTCATTTGGAACAACAAAAAACCCAGAATAGCAAAAGATATTCTTAACAACAAAAGAACTTCCGGGGGAATCAGAATTCCTGACCTCAAGCTGTACTACAGAGCAGTAGTGATAACAACTGCATGGTATTGGTGCAGTGACAGGCAGGTAGATCAATGAAATAGAATTGAAGACCAGGAAATGAACCCACATACTTAAGGTCACTTGATTTTCTTTTTTCTTTCTTTCTCTCTTTATTTATTTATTTATTTATTTATTTATTTATTTATTTATTTATTTTTATTTTTGATACTTTATTTACATTTCCATTGTTTCCCATTTTCTGGGTCTCCTCTTTGAAAACCCCCTAGCCCCTACCCATCCCTCCTCTATGAGGGAATTCCACCTCCCACCCACCAGCCCACCCATCCCCATATTCCCACCTTGACATTCCCCTTTACTGGGGCCTCTAACATCCTCAGGCCCAAGAGCCTCTCCTTTCTCCCTGATGGCCATCGAGGTCATCCTCTGGCACATATGTGGTCCAACCATGAGTCTATAGATGTGTATTCTTTGGTTGGTGGTCCAAACTCCAGGACGATCGGGGGGGGGAGGGTCAGGCCCATTGAAGATCTTGCTTCCTCCATGGGGCTGCAAATTCCCTCAGCTCCTTCAGACCTTCCTCCAACTCCTCCATCTGGGACCTCACTTTCAGTCCAGAGGTTACTGTTAAGTGAAACTTGGACATTCTGAACTTTTGGGCTAATATCCGCTTATCACTGAGTACATACCATGTTCCTTCTTTTGTGACTGAGTTACCTCGCTCAGGATGATATTTTCAAGTTCCATCCATTTGCCTGCTAATTTCATTAAGTCATTGTTTTTAATAGCTGAGTAGTACTCCATTGTGTAGATGTACCACATTTTCTGTATCCATTCCTCTGCTGAGGGACATCTGGGTTGTTTCCAGCTTCTGGCTATTATAAATATGGTGGCTATGAACATAGTGGAGCATGTGTCTTTATTACATGTTTGAGCATTTTCTGGGTATATGCCCAGGAGAGGTATAGCTGGGTCCTCAGGTAGTATTATGTCCATTTTTCTGAGGGCCCGCCAAACTGATTTCCAGAGTGGTTGTACCAGCTTGCAGTCCCACTAATAGTGGAGGAGTGTTCTTCTTTCTCCTCATCCGGCCAGCATCTGCTGTCACCTGAGTTTTTGATCTTAATCATTCTGACTGGTGTGAGGTGGAATCTCAGGGCTGTTTTGATTTGCATTTCCCTGATGATTAGGGATGTTGAGCATTTTTTTAGGTGCTTCTCAGCCCTGCGAATTTCCTCAGTTGAGAATTCTCTGTTTAGCTCTGTTCCCCATTTTTTGATAGGGTTATTTGGTTTTTTGGAGTCTAACTTCTTGAGTTCTTTGTATATATTGGATATTAGCCCTCTATTGGACATAGGATTGGTTAAGATCTTTTCCCAATCTGTTGGTTGCCGTTTTGTCCTATTGACAGTGTCCTTTGCCTTACAGAAGCTTTGCAGTTTCATGAGGTTCCATTTGTCTATTCTTGACCTTAGAGCATAAGCCCCTGATGTTCTGTTCAGGAACTTTTCCCCCGTACCCAGGTAATCGAGAGTTTTCCCCACTTAGTCTTCTATTAGATTCAGTGTAACTGGTTTTATGTGGAGGTCCTTGAACCAATTGGACTTGAGCTTTGTACAAGGAAATAGGAATGGATCAATTTGCATTCTTCTACATGTAGACCACCAGTTGAACCAGCACCATTTGTTGAAAATGCTGTCTTTTTTCCACTGAGTGGTTTTAGCTTCTTTGTCAAAAATCAAATGGCCATATGTGTGTAGGTACATTTCAGGGTCCTCAATTCTATTCCATTGATCTACCTGCCTGTCACTGTACCAATACCATGCAGTTTTTATCACTACTGCTCTGTAGTACAGCTTGAGATCAGGGATGCTGATTCCCCCAGAAGTTCCTTTGTTGTTAAGGATAGCTTTTGCTTTCCTGGGTTTTTTGTTGTTCCAAATGAATTTGAGAATTGCTCTTTCTAAGTCTATGAAGAATTGAGTTGGAATTTAATGGGGATTGCATTGAATTTGTAGATTGCTTTTGGCAGGATGGCCATTTTTACTATGTTAATCCTGCCAATCCATGAGCATGGCAGGTCTTTCCACCTTCTGAAGTCTGCTTCAATTTCTTTTTTCAGAGACTTGAAGTTCTTGTCCTACAGATCTTTCACTTGCTTGGTTAGAGTCACACCAAGATACTTTATATTGTTTGTTGCTATTGTGAAGGGTGTCATTTCCCTAATTTCTTTCTCAGCCTGTTTATCCTTTGAGTATAGGAAGGCTACTGATTTGTTTGAGTTAATTTTATATCCGGTCACTTTGCTGAAGTTGTTTATCAGCTGCAGGAGTTCTCTGGTGGAATTTTTCGGGTCACTTAGATATACGATCATATCATCTGAAAACAGTGATAATTTGATTTCTTCCTTACCAATTTGTATCCCTTTGACCTCCTTTTGTTGTCTAATTGCTCTAGCTAGAACTTCAATTACTATATTGAATAGATAGGGAGAGACAGATCAGCCTTGTTTAGTCCTTGATCTTAGTGGGATTGCTTCAAGTTTCTCTCCATTTAGCTTGATGTTGGCTGCTGGCTTGCTGT
>CM052717.1:6730698-6746892 GCA_028551405.1 Uromys caudimaculatus | reverse complement strand
GGTGATGCTTACATCAATGATTCCTGATCTCTTTCCTAGGTTTTCTAACTCCAGGGTTGTCTCTCTTTGTGATTTCTTTATTGTTTCTACTTCTATTTTTAGCTCCTGGATAGTTTTGTGCATTTCCTTTGTCTGTTTGATTGTGTTTTCTTGAAATTCTGCCTGTTTGATTGAGTTTTCCTGTAATTCTTTAATGGATTTTTGTATTTCCTCTTGAAAGGCTTCTAGTTGTTTATCTCTGTTGTCTTGTATTTCTTTAAGGATGTTATTCATTTCTTTCTTCAAGTCTTCTATCATCATCATGAGAAATGATTTCAAATCCGAGTCTTGCTTTTCTGGTGTGTTGGGGTATCCAGGTCTTGCTGTGGTGGGAGAGCTGGATTCTGATGGTGCCGAGTACTCTTGTTTTCTGTTCTTTATGTTCTTACCCTTGTCTTTTGCCATCTTGTTGACTCTGATGTTAGCTGATCTTACTCTGTCTGGTTTTGACTTGCCCCTCCTGCAGGTCTCTGTGTCAGTACTCCTTGAAGACCAGCTCTCTCTGAGAGGTGTTTCTGTTTGGAGAGCTGTTGCACAGGGTCTGCTCTGGGGTGCAGAATGGAATCAGAAGGATCTTGTCCCCAGCTGTCCCTTGATTCCTATGCCCTGAAGGCTCTGTAAGGGTCCCTCTTGATCCAGTGAGTTTGAACAGAAGTGGTGGTTTTGCCTGTGCTCAAAGGTGTGTCAGCACTCCTGGGATACCCGCTCTCTCCTGGAGCTTTGTGACCCAGGCTGAGGTCCCCAGGCACAGGCTCCTGGTGACCCAGGCAGAGGTCTCCACCCACAGGTGGAAACCGGAAGGTTCAGAGTTTTTCTGTCCCTGGGTTCTCAGGCCCTGGATCCCAGCAGATCCAGGCGGGTCTGGGTGAGGGGTGTTGCTCCCCTTAACCCCACTCAGGGCTTTTCCAAGCTCCTGTGAGGTTATCATTCTCCTGTGCTCATTGGCTGCGGACTCCTGGCGGCACAGGCAGAGTTCTCCACCCACCACTTGATTTTCGACAAAGGAGCTAAAACTACCCAGTGGAAAAAAGACAGCATTTTCAACAAATGGTGCTGGTTCAACTGGCAGTCTACAGGGAGAAGAATGAGAATTGATCCTTTCCTTTCTTCCTGTATAAAGCTCAAGTCCAAGTGGATCAAGGACCTCCACATAAAATCAGATACACTGAATCTAATAGAAAAGAAAGTGGGTAAAAGTCTTGAACACCTGGGTATAGGGGAAAAGTTCCTGAACAGAACACCAATGGCTTATGCTCTAAGATCAAGAATAGACAAATGGGACCTCATGAAATTGCAAAGCTTCTGTAAGGCAAAGGACACTGTCAATAGGACAAAATGGCAATGAATAGATTGGGAAAAGACCTTTACCAATCCTAAGTCTGATAGAGGGCTAGTATCCAATATATACAAAGAACTCAAGAAGTTAGATTCCAGAAAACCAAATAACCTTATCAAAACATGGGGAACAGAGCTAAACAGAGAATTCTCAACTGAGGAAATTCTTAGGGCTGAGAAGCACCTAAAGAAATGTTCAACATCCTTAGTCATCAGGGAAATGCAAATCAAAACAAGTCTGAGATTCCACCTCACACCAGTCAGAATGGCTAAGATCAAAAACTCAGGTGACAGCAGATGCTGGCAAGGATGTGGAGAAAGAGGAAGACTCCTCCATTGTTTGTGGGGTTGCAAGCTGGTACAACCACTCTGGAAATCAGTGTGGCGGACCCTCAGAAAAATGGACATAATACTACCTGAGGACCCAGCTATACCACTCCTGGGCATATACCCAGAAGATGCTCCAACATGTAATAAAGACACATGCTCCACTATGTTCATAGCAGCCATGTTTATAATAGCCAGAAGCTGGAAAAACCCAGATGTCCCTCATCAGAGGAATGGATACAGAAAATGTGGTACATTTACACAATGGAGTACTACTAAGTTATTGAAAACAATGACTTAATGAAATTAGCAGGCAAATGGATGGAACTTGAAAATATCATCCTGAGCGAGGTAACTCAGTCACAAAAGAACGGACATGGTATGTACTCACTGACAAGTGGATATAGCCCAAAAGTTCGTAATACCCAAGTTTCAATTTACAGTAACTTTAGACTGAGAGTGAGGTCCCAGATGGAGGAGTCGAAGAAAGGACTGAAGGAGCTGAGGGAGTTTGCAATCCCACTGAGGGAGCAACAGTGTCAACTGGCCCAGCACCCTCCCCCCAATCCTCCTGGAGTTTGGACCACCAACCAAAGAATACACATTGAGGGACCCATGGCTCGGACCACATATGTGGCAGAGGAGGGCCTTGTTGGCCATCAGTGGGAGGAGAGACCCTTGTGCCTGAGGGTGTTAGAGGCCCTAGTAGAGGGGAATGTCAAGGTTGGAATACGGGAGTGGGAGGGCAGGTGGGTGGGAGGTGTAATACCCTCATAGAGGTGGTGAATGGGGAGGGGATAGGGGGTTTCCAAAGAGGAGACATGGAAAGAGGGAAACATTGGAAATATAAATAAAATAAAATAAAATAAAATAAATTCAAGAGAGTGCATAATCAAGCACTGTAGCTTATGGATGGGATTTCACAGATTCCTTCCAATCCAGGAAGGAAAACACAACCTCTTTTGGACCCTGGACTCACAGAAATATGCCAGTCACACATCCCAGGCTCCTCTTCTTCTGAGTTCTGTGACTCCCAACCAAAAGTTAACACTCAGATGCTATGGTTACTTTAGGAACCAGCCATGGATGTTGTCAAAATAAAGTAATGCACTTACCATCCAGGTGCCAGGTAAGACCCTTTAATCTATCCTTTCTCAGTGTAACAAGGTTATCAGCCTTCTTTTCTAAGAAGATCTCTAACCTAGGATAAGAGTAAAGAAACCCTGAGTAAAGAAACAGACTTTAACCCATCAATAGAAGAGCAGCCATCAGCATCCACTGATGCAAGTGTTATCCTGCATGACTCACTGTGATTTTGTAGAGACAGTAAGGTTTGTGAAGGACACACATATATTAAAGTGACAAGACATCACCTCTGCACTAGTTCAGATTGTATTTTTGTGGTACAACACCATAATCTAAAGGAACATAGTGGGGAACATGTTCATTCCATATCATAGCTTGCAATCCATTGTAAAGAGTACTAGAGATAGGCTGCTAAGCAAAAACCAAAGCAGCAGCCATAGCGGAGCTCTGCTTACAGGCTTACTACCCAGTGGCTTGCTCAGTTTGTTTTCTTATGTCATCAAGATCAAACACAAAGGATTAATAGACCCACACAGTGGGACCTACCCTCCAAATCCATTATTATTCAGTCAGAAAAGTCTCCCCACACACACTTCTAATTTTAAAATATTCTAACAATAGAAATAATGAGAAAAGCCAGATTCCAAAGGGAATTTGATATAATGAAAATGATGCCCCCAAGTTCTATCTTCAACCTCCAGTATCTTCAGTGTTCGTTGCCAGAATTACCTGAGGACTCTTTTTGAACAATTTGTATTTACCTTCAATGAAATAATAGTGAAAAATGAAGAGGTAGGATATTATTGCCATGTCTTTGAATGCTGCAATGAGTTTGAAACACAGCATTTTTTTTTTTTTTTTTTGGTTTTTCGAGACAGGGTTTTTCTTTATAGCCCTGAATGTCCTGGAACTCAATCTGTAGACCAGACTGACCTTGAACTCGGAAATCCGCCTGTCTCTGCCTCCTGAGTGCTGGGATTAAAGGCGTGTGCCACCACTGCCCGGCTGAAACACAGCATTTTATAAACTTTGTTAGCTTATTTTATCCTTTAGTTTATGCTTTTATTTTCTCTATGAGTCTATGAGTCTCCATGAGTCTCGGCATATCCTCTCCCTTGGAGGCCAGACAACACAGCCCAGCTAGAATAACATATTCCACAGACAGGCAACAGCTTTTGAAATTGCCCACATGAAGACCAAGTTTCCCATTTCCTTCATTTGTGCAGAGAGGCCTAGATCCAGCCGATGTATGTTCTTTGGTTGGTACTTCAGTCTACGAAAGCACCGAGGGTTCAGTTGACTTGATTCTTTTAGTCTTCCTGTGGAGTTTCTAAACCCTTCAGGGCTACAATCCTTCCTTATATTCTTCCATAAGAGTCCACAAACTTCTTCCTGGGTTTGGCTATGGGGTGTGGGTGTTAACCTTTTAGAAGAGAGTCATTCTATGCTCCTGAATGCAATCGCAATTGGATACTATTAATAGTATCAGGGATTGGTGCTGGTCTACGGGATGGATCTCGACTTGGGCCAGTATTGGTTGATTGTTTCCCTAGTCTCTGCAAGATCCCAAATCCCTGCATTTCTTGTAGACAGGATAAGCTTTGAGTAGAAAGTTTTGTGGGTGGGTTGGTTTCCCTATTGCTCCACCAAGGTTCCTGCCTATCCACTGGAGAATGCCTCCCCAGGATCTGTACCCCCAATGCTGTGAGTCACAGGTAAAGACACATCCATTGATTCTTGGGTGACTCCCCTATCCCATGTCTCTGTCTATTCCTGTTGATGCTCCCTACCTCCCAAGCCCTGTCAGATGCAGATCTTCATTCATCCTCATACCCATGTGGTCATCACCCCTGCCCCAACCACATCAGGATCTGAACCCCCAACTCCCCTCCTGATCTTCTCTCCCACTAAGTTCCCTCCCTCCAGCAACTTTCCAGGACCATTCTATTGCCCCTTCTAAGTGAGGCTCAAATATCCTTCCTTGTGCCTTCCTTCCTGTACAGCCTCCTTGGGTCTATGGAGTGTAGCATGTGCATCCTTTATTTAATGGTTAATATCCACTTATAATTCAGTGCCTGCCATGTATTTCTTTTTGATACCATGTTACCTCACTCAGGATGATATTTTTCTAGTTCCATCCATTTTCCTGAGAAAGTCATGTTGTCCTTCCTTTTAATAGCTGAGAACTATTCCATTGTGTAGCTGTACACACTGTCCTAACCCATAGGAACTGCTGCATCATGTGGCTAATTTTCAGAACATCTTGAATTAACCATTGAAACACCTTCAGGAAACTTGTAAAATTGTTGCATGTGGTTTAAAGCATTGTGATACAATGTAAAAAAAATTGTTTTGAACTTTCTGAGTGATTACTGTGCCATGTAAAACATGCATTTTCATAGAACATTTTACCTTGCCTCTGAATCAATCTTGTGACCCTCTTGTTAATTATATATAAGACAAAGTCCTAGGAGGTCTCAAAGAGAAGAGTGGAAGACTAGAAGCTTTCTCATCTGCTAAATAAGCATTACTCAAAGAAGAGTGTGAGGAAAATGTAGTGTAAATAGTCCCATATTTTATTTGGAAAACTTAAATTAAGGAAATAAGGAAATGTATACTTATACTCAAATATAAGGATAAGAGTTCAAATTTTGATAACCTCACTCCAGATTCCTGAATGGATTCCATGCTCTATAAAATGCTAAATAACATATTGAGACCTCTGATATAGGTAATTTAGACAGGCTATACCAACATGACTAACAGAGAAAAAGGGCTGCATTAGCAGGTTCCCTCTGAGGGAAGATGGAAGGAATACCTTGAAAGGTGCTCATGGTTTCCAGGTTTTCCCACAGAATATGTGGTTCTTCCAAATTTGGGCATGAAATTACGATTGATCAATTTCTACTCTTGTGAGCATGCTGAAAGACATTGGTATGTGTTTGTGTGACTAGCACAGCCACTCATAACACAACTTTAAGGCATGTGGGTCCAAGAATATTATTCTGAGCAGGATGAAAATAATGTGCTCCTCTCAGACCCAATGTTCATTTGTGTCTGTGAGTTTATCCTGGAGCTCACGTGTAAACATTCACTCCATTGACTTCTATGCCAAGATGAAATCCATTCTATATTTTCTGCTCTCTCAGTTTCAAGTTCTCCCTCCCACCCATGTTTCAGCTCTGGAATTAGAGGTTTTATGAACCCTTTCATGCATAAGAGAAAAGAGGATATGAGAATTCAGTGCCTACACTTGACCACTGGACCACACCCATACTAACTGATCATATGGAAGACATGCAGTCAGTGGATTCAACAAAAAACCTGTCCAAGGCTTAATTTATTCTGGGCATTGTGTTCCTCTGTGCTTACATTATCTATTCTTTTATTTTGAAATTATTTACACATTTCATTTGTCTTTTAAGTTACAACATTGATAATATTTTCTGGAATGCAGAGTGGTTATATTACAGATATACATTGTGTAAGGAATAATTCAAGATAATTAATATATCTCTCAACACATGTACAAAAAATTACATTTGTGAATGTGAACACCTAAATGCTATATAGGTGTTACTGTACATAACATGTGGCACATTGAGCAATACATCTCTGAAGTGTAATCTTCCTGAGGAATGAAACCTTATAGTCTGTGCAACTCCTTCCTCAGCCCACAACCCTCACATCTGTCATCTTCTCCCTGCTCCTGTTTGGCATCTTTAGGCTTCACACAAAAGATTTTCTCTGCAGTAGTCTTATTTTCTGTCAACTCATCAAACAATTCTCCAGAATCCATGTTCTAGGAAAAAAGATATTTTATGATTGAAATTTTGTTTTTTTCATTTATTTATGTATCACCATCTGTGTGTCAATACAACAGTCTCAGTTTTATTCCATATTTTAGGTTTTCATTGTGTACTATTGTAATTATTATTTTACATATTCTATTATTTTGTATATATATACCTGGTCATGAACAGAAAAACTCATCATGTGTCAATTACAAATTTGTAAGTATATAAAAACTTCCTTTGACAAAATATTTGTCCTCTTAATTACACATCTTCTTGCCATTTTTGTTTTGGGGAAACATTCTCTGCCTCTGTGGGCAGGAAAATGCAGCCAGTAGCATAGAAAATATAAAATACGACTTAAAATATATAATCACTTCTGCATTGTTTTCACATTACCCTGCACTACAATCCCAGACATCACATGCATCATACTTTCCCTTTTGCTGCTGAGGAATGGAAGAGAAAATGGGGCCGAGAGGAAAACTCCTCTGTGAAGAATCAGGATGTGAAGGTTGCAGCATGGAGCCTAGTGAGTTGGGAGATGGAAATGGAAATAGTATTAGTGGTAATGAGCATGGACTCATTACCCAGAAGATCCCAGTTCAATCTGAAAAACACTGACAGACTTTAACTTCAGCACACATAGCAAACACACACACACACACACACACACACACACACACACACACACACACCACTGAAATAGTGAGAACAAGAGAGAGTGTGAGAGGAGAGTGAAAAGTAAAATAAATCTTTAAAATATAAAGGTGTGTAATCCTGAGATATGCGTTCTGAAGGATGTGTCTTTTCTTAGGAATGGAAGATAGTAAACAGTTAAAGATTTCCTATTTCTCATTGAGTTTGGTTATTCAAGCCAAGTACCGGTAAACACAAAAAATGATTGTCTAGGCTGATTAAGCTTCTAAACACAATTCTTAACCCTACTTTGTGTTTAAATCAGAAAAAACAAAATCTAATGGGAAATGAGAACTGAGAAATAAAGCTGGAAGGGAGATTGGCAGGAAAAAGATCAGGAGCCAATGAAGAAAAAAAGTTGGGAGTTGCTCAATAGGAGGGTGCTTTGGGTGACCATGTCTTTTGCTGGCAAACTCTTCTGTATGTAAATTCAATAAGTTTGTGGGTTCTTCAGGGCCAGTTTTGATGGGATCAAGCTTGGTTTGTTGAATCCAGAATGATTGCTCAGTGGTTAAGGACACCAACTGATGTTTTCAGAGGACCTAGCTTCAATTCCAAGAGCCCACACTGCATTTCATACCATCTATGACTCCAATCCCAGAGGATCTTATTCTCTCTTCTGTTCTCTGTTGATAATATATCAATATGGTACAGAAGCATTCGTTCAGAAAAACATACAGAGACTTGACATAAAAATAAAATCTCAAGCAACTCTACTCGTGATACTTTGCTATCAGGACCCTGAAAGGACTGGTAGATGTTACTTAGCTCTACCTACCCCGAGGAAATTTTGGAGACGATACTATGAGGTGGTGATAAGAAGGTGAATTCTTTTGTTTTAGGGTGAAATGTTCTGTAGATATCTGTTAAATCCATTTGTTTCATAACCTCTATATTTTTACTGTGTCTCTGTTTAGTTTCTGTTTCAATGACCTGTCCATTGGTGAGAGTGGGGTATTGAATTCTCACACTATCGTTGTGTAGGGTTCAATGTGTGTTTTGAGCTTTAGTAAAGTTTCTTTTTTTAATGTGGTTACTCTTGCATTTGGGGCATATATGTTCAGAATTGAGACTTTCTATTGCTGGATTATTCCTTTGAGGAATATAAAGTGTCCTTTCCATTCTTACTTGATAATTTTTGATTGATAGTCTATTGGGTATTAGGATGGCATCTCCAGCTTGTTTCTTGGGATCATTTGCTTGGACGACCTTTTTCCAGACACTTACTCTGAGGTAGTGTCTGTCTTTGTTATTAAGGTGTATTCTTTTATGCAGTAAAATGCTGGATCCTCTTTGTGTATCCAGCCTGTTAGCTTTTGTCTTTTTTTTTTTTTTGATACTTTATTTACATTTCCAATGTTTACCCCTTTCTAGGTTTCCTCTTTGGAGACCACCTATCCCTTCCCCCTCCCCCATCTCTATGTGGGAATTCCAGTTCCCACCGACCCGCCCGCCCACTACCATATTCCCACCTTGACATTCCCCTTTACTGGGGCCTCTCCTCCCCCTGATGGCCAACAAGGCCCTCCTCTGCCACATATTTGGTCCGAAACATGGGTCTCTCCATGTGTATTCTTTGGTTGGTAGTCCAGCCTCCAGGAAGACACGGGGGGGGGGTCAGGCCAGTTGACACTGTTGCTCCCTCCATAGGGCTGCAGACTCACTCAGCTCCTTCAGTCCCTTCTCCAACTCCTCCATCTGGGACCTCACTCTCAGTCCAGCAGTTATTGTAAAGTGAAACTTGGGTATTCCAAACGTTTCGGCTACTAACCACTACTATCCACTTATCCACCAACAGATGGAAACCGGAAGGTTCAGAGGTTTCCTGCCCCTGGGTTCTCAGACCCTGGATCTCACCGGATCCGGGCGGGTCCAGGTGAGAGGTGTTGCTCCCCTTAACCCCACTCACGGCGGCGCTCATTGGCTATGGACTCCTGATGGCCCAGGCAGAGGTCTCCACCCACAGATAGAAACCGCAGCTTTTCTCTTTTTATAGGTGAGTTGAGTTCATTATTCCTGAGAGATATTAAAGATAGATGATTGTTAGTTCCTGTTATGTTTGCTTTTTAGGTGGCATTATGTGTATATGGTTCTCTCCTTTTGCCTCTGTTGTGAGATGAATAATATCTTGTTTTTTCCTTTGCTATAGATACCCTCCTTGTGTTGGTGTTATCCTTCTGTTGTACTGGATTGGTAGATAGATATTGTTTGAATTTCATCTTGTCCTGGAATACTTCAGTTTTTCCACCTATATTGATTGAAATTTTGCTTGGTAAAGTAGCCTGTGCTGGCATTTGTGTTCTCTTAGAGTCTGCATGACCTCTGGCCAGGCTCTTCTGGCTTTTAGCATGTCTGTTGAGAAGTTTGGTATAAATCTGATAGGTCTGCCTTTATATGTTACTTGGCCATTTTCCCTCACACCTTTTTAAAAATCTTTCTTTGTGCATTTTGTGTTTTGATTATTATGTGATGAGAGGATTTTCTTTTCTGGTCCAATTTATTTGGTTTCTATTGGCCTCTTCTACACTTATGGCCTTCTCTTCTTTAGGTTGGGGAAGTGTTTTCTTCTATGATTTGCTTGAAAACGTTTTCATCTCCTTTGAATTGCGAATCTTCGCTCTCCTCTATTCCTATTATTCTTAGATTTGGTGTCTTCACTGTGGCCTGGATTTCCTGAATGTTTTGGGTTGGGAGTATTTAATGTTTTGATTTGCATTGACAGTTGTGTCAATCTCTTCTAAGGTATCTTCTACACCTGAGATTCTCTCTTCTATTTCTTCTATTCTGTTGGTGATGCTTACATCTCTAATTCCTGACCTCTTTCCTAACTTTTCCACTTCCAGGATTGCCTCCATTTGTGTTTTCTTTACTGTTTCTACTTCCACTCTTGGGTCTTCGATGGCTTCATTCAGTTCCTTCACCTGTTTGATTGTGTTTTCCTGTATTTCTTTAAGGGATTTATTTGTTTCTTCTTTAAGGGCTTCTGCCTGCTTACTTTCATTTTCCTGTGTTTCAGTGAGTTATTTATCTGCTTTTAAAGGATTCCATTATCTTCATTTAAAGGTGAGTTTCCTCATTTTCAGGTTTGTTGGTGTATTCAAGGCTTGCTGTGGTGGGAGAACTGGGTTCTTGTGATGCCCACATATATTGGCTTCTGTTGCTTATGGTCTTGTGCTTGCCTCTGACCATTTGTTTATCCCTGGTATTTGCTGGTCTGGGTGTCTCTGTCTTGGAGACTGCCTCTTTTGTCCCTGTGCTGCTTCAGGTCTCCTGGTAGCCCTGTGACCCTGGCTTTATCAGACTGCCTGTGGGGCTTTCTGATTGTAGGATCTTCAGAGGAGCATGGATGCTGGTGATTCATTGCCCTGGCTCCAGGGACTCATCTGGGAGGCCACCTGGGAGGCCTTTAGACTGTGGGGTCTTTACAGAGGTAGAGAAGCTGCTGATCTGTTGCCCTGGCTGTAGAAGATCTCCAGGGGGGCCTCCAGACTGTTAGATCTTCAGAGGAGCAGTCAAGTCATTGCCCTATGTGTAGATGTTCTCCAGGGAGGCCTATGGACTATGGGTTCTGTTTCCCTGTGTGCAGCAGAACTCCAGGGAGGCATTCAGACTATGGGGTCAGTTGCCCAATTACCTTGTGTGCAGAGGAACTCCTGGTATGTCCCCAGGCTATGATGTCTTCAGGGGAACAGACTAGCTGGCAATCTGCCCCAGCAGAAGGTGCAGGTCAGAAGGAGAATGAAATTAGAGGGATGGAGGTTTTGGAGGGGTGATTGATCCCAAGTCCACTGTGCTCCCAGCAGTAGCTGTGGGCCTTAGGGAGGGTTCTTACCAGTTTCCCTGTAAGGAGCAGACTTCCTGGGATGTGTTTAGGCTGTGGTGTCTTCAGGGGAGCAGACTAGCAGGCAATCTGCCCCAGCTGGAAAGGAGTGGAATTCTGTGTATAAGTTTGTTCACTCAGAATGAGTATATCAAGCTCCATCCATTTATCTATAAAGTTTATCTTCTTCTCCACTCTTTCATGATGAGATCTAATGGGATGGGAGCTGGTGATTTTCTCTCAGCATTGAGAAAATGCAGAAAATTTATTTCTTGTTTATTTTTTGTTTATGTCTGTAGAATTCCAAAAATACATTCTGAAATGCACTTATATCAGTGCTCACAGATATACCTTATTTAGTATGGAGAGACACAGATTGTGTTGAGAACATAGTATTTGGTTGAAAGTTAAGATTTATCATGTTCTTAAAAGATTGGATACTTTTTCTTTATTAGTTGCATCAAAAACATGTCTCCTGTGATTTTTACAGCTTTGGTTTCATTATATACCATTAATTATAAATATTATCAGTTCTGGAAACTACATAACCACTATGTTCCTTATTCCCTCTATGTAATATAGAGGCAAATGGAGAATGGTGATTTTTGGTATTCTAGTTAGACATGATGAACTGAGCCTGCATGTACTCCAGTAGTCCAAGAATAATTAAAAGCACAGTGGTTTGTACAATTGAGTGACAGGACAAACATGCTAATAGCCATACATAAGTCAGCATTGTTAAAAACATAAACAATGGTAAGTGAGTGTGGTATGGTTAACTAATGATTGTAATTGTTATTACACAATCAAAGTATGGGTGGAAGGCTGCTTGCATGAACTTGTGAATTTCTTAACAATCTATGCTACCAACAAAACCCTCTAAGTCCTTTACTATTGTTTATTTGCTTCAAGAAATAATAATATCTGCATGAGGGCTAATATTGTGAAAATCTTCCATAATAAATTACTTATATTTCCAGTCCACAAAAACATGTGTTGAATCACAGCTATTGAAACTGGAAAAGGGAAACACCATCTGTCTTTCAGGGCATCCTCAGAGGTTAGATTTCCTCAATTTACAGGCATCTTGAGATCTTGGTGCTACTATTATCTCTCAGGGATAATAGGAGCCAGTCACCAAAGTTCAGGTGGAAGAATGGAAAATTCCAGTACTAAACTGAATAATAAATCCAAAGATACCTACATTCTCATGTCTAGAACCTAAACTTAAAACTCTGGAACAAGAAAGTACTTCAGTTATAGATCTTGAAGGACTTAAGCCTGGAGGTCTCAAAACAATAATAGCATCTTGGTAATGCAAACATGTATACAAAGGGGTCAGCCTCACAGAAATAAGTGAAAAGGGAGAGGAGACTTGGTAAAATGCTGGTCCTTAGTTGCACTGGATCAGGTAAATTTGGCAAAAGTTGTAGAAGAGCACTGGAGCTTAGTCAGGAATGAGAGCCGACCTGCTATGAGACATGCCTGAAGGAACATGTGACTTGAGTCAGTGGAGCCACCTTGGGATTATGCCCTCCAATTGAAAGTGCATAAATGTCTCTTATCTTAGAACACTGCGCTGGTTTTGACTAACATCACATTTCCATAAGGAGGATCTAAAATTGTTTCTAATTTAAAATAAAATGCTGTTACATGTGAATGTATTCTGGCTTGAAAAACAGAGGGATGGCTGGAAATCTGTGAGAAATGGAGAAAAAAAATCTCTAAAAGCACTCCAGAGTCCTGAGTATTTACCCAATCCTCTGTACTGGGGAAATACTGAAGTTCCTCTTCCCATAAGAGCAATGATGTAGAAAACCCATGACAGGAAGGATCTGCCCTCAAGATGACATCTGCATATCTGGTGATGTTACAGAACATTTGTCAGACTGGCCCAAAAGCACTGTTATGAACACTATCAGGACTCACCATGATCGCCATTCTCACAGTGCTGCTGTACCTTGGTGAGATATTAAGAGGGGGGATTGGACACATACGTAGGGAACCTTCTCAACAGCAGGTTTAATTTCATATGGACACTCCAGGGGATCCCCTCTGGCTCTCAATGTGTAAAAGCTCTGAGAGGAAGTTTTCTTCCAGGTCTTATTTTGGAACACAGAACTGCAGTACAGGCAGGTAAGTATCTCCAGCCATCCCTGGATTTGATTCTTCACTCTGAGGAGAAAACCTCTCTTTTACTCTCCAGTGGACCAATTCTTCAGAATGGTGATGGGGATGAAAGCATTAATGGGCTAATGTCTTGTTCCATGGGGATGTTTTGTGCTAAGAGTTGGTGTCTGAAGGAAGATGTACTTGGACTGAGCCTTTGATTTCTTTGCAGGACCCTTCCCAAAGCCCATCATCTGGGCTGAGCCAGGCTCTGTGACTGCCCTGAGAACATCTGGGATTATCTGGTGTCAGGGGTCCTGGGAGGCCCAGGAATATTTTCTACATAAAGAGGGAAGCGTAGATCCTTGGGACAGACAGTTCCCTCTGAAAACCAAGAATAAGGCCAAGTTCAACATTCAATACACGACAATAACTTATGCAGGCATATATAAATGCTACTATAAGTATGCTGCTGGCTTTTCAGTGTATAGTGATGCCATGGAGCTGGTGGTGACAGGTAAGAGGACACTCAGGGGACCCTGAATGAGCTCTCTCCTAAAAAGATCTGTTCTCCAGGAGCTCTCTCAGAGCCCAATCCTGGAGGACAATGTGGGTAGCTCTAGTTCATTTCATATACTACTCATTGTATCCTAGGAGCATATGAAAATCCCAGCCTGTCAGTCTGGCCCAGCCCTAATGTGACCTCTGGAGTTTCCATAGCCTTTAAGTGTAACTCATCCATAGGATTTGGCAGATTCATTCTGATCCATGAAGGAAAACACAACATCTCATTGACCCTGGACTCACAGCATCAGGCCAATCAGCCATTTCATGCTACTTTTGTTGTGGACACTGTTACTCCCAACTACAATGGAACATTCAGATGCTATGGCTTTTTTAGGAATGAACCACAGGTGTGGTCAAAATCAAGTGACCCCCTTGACCTCATGGTCTCAGGTAAGCACCCCTATCCATCATCTTTTAGTATATTGGTCACTTGGATATTTTTCCTAAGATGATCTCTAGCCTTGAATTTGAGAGAGGAAGTCCTGAGGTTAAAAAATCTTTCTAGTTCAAAAGATATTCACTCCTCAATACAGGAGTTGCATTCAGAATCCTCTGAAGCAAATGCCTTCCGCCATGACTTGTAATTTAGCAGTGGCAGTTAAGAGGGAGACACAATTGATGAAGTGATCAGATAATTTATCTACACCTGTTATCTTCCTATTTTTGTGGTAAAACACCATAATCTAAATAAAGCAACTTAGCAAGAAAAAGGTTTATTCCCTTTTATTTTGCAAGAACTGAAGTAGGGATCTTAAAGCAGCATTGCTCACAAGTTTACTTATCAATGGCTTGCAGTAGTGCTTTCTTATACCAACAAGGTCTAACCACTTAGGATTAGAATAAACTACAGTGGTCTGAGCCCTCCTACATCAATCAATCAGGAAAATATTCCCACAGACCTGCCTATACTCCGATATTATAGATGTAGTTTCTCTATTGCAGTTGCCTCTTTCCAAATAACTCTAGCTTATATCAAATTAGCAAAATCTAATGAGAACCATCTCTAGTGACTAACACTGTCCTTCATCATTCTTTTGTTTTTATTTCCTAAAATCATGTGCCCAGACTCATGGTAATAGCTGGACCCCAGAGGCTTTTGGTATATGTGTTTCACATATTTGGTGGGGCAGTTATGAGTCCCTCAGTGTCTCTATCCTCCCACATAATCAATGATAAGCTTTGTATAGGATTGATTGGTTGAGCTGTGATCTTCACAGACATCCAACAACCCAGAGTTACAAAAATCTTGTCTGCAACAGTGTGATATCCTTCTGAAATTAGTGTCCAGACTGAGGTAGAAAGAAACAGGACATAGTACAGTGTTGTGAACTCTAATGTTCATCTCTCCATCAACCTCTGGCAGAAACCCAGGACCAGTCCCCTACACCCACTGAAGATGGTAAGTGAAGTCTCTCATGGGAGGTAGTTATAGCAAGATTTGAGATCATTATTGTTGGTGAATCCTTCTCTGAAGTTGAGAAAGTGAGAGAACTGGACATATTTGTGACTTAGATGATACATTTGTTACAAAGCTTAGAGTTCAGTATCTCTCTCTACCTAAGTTACAAAACCTCCTTTACACAAACTTCTGATCATTTGGGTTTCTGAAATTTCTTTTTTTTTTTTTTTTCAAGTTAAAAGTTTTTTTAAAATTAATTTATTTATTTATTTTTGATACTTTATTTACATTTCCAATGTTTCCCCTTTTCTGGGTCTCCTCTTTGGAAAACCCCTATACCCTCCCCCTCCCCTACTCTATGAGGGAATTCCTCCTCTCACCTACCCGCACACCCATCCCCATATTCCCACCTTGACATTCCCCTTTACTGGTGCCTCTAGCAGCCTCAGGCCCAAGGGCCTCTCCTTTCTCCCTGATGGCCATCGAGGTCATCCTCTGCCACATATGTAGTCCAAACCATGGGTCAATAGATGTGTATTCTTTGGTTGGTGGTCCGAATCCAGGACGACTGGGGAGGGGGTTCAGGCCCATTGACACTCTTGCTCCCTCCATGGGGCTACAAATACCCTCAGCTCCTTCAGACCTTTCTCCAACCCCTCCATCTGGGACCTCACTCTCAGTCCAGCGGTTACTGTTAAGTGAAACTTGGACATTCTGAACTTGTGGGCTAATATCCGCTTATCAGTGAGTACACACCATGTTCGTTTTTTTGTGACTGAGTTACCTCACCCAGGATGATATTTTCAAGTTCCATCCATTTGCCTGCAAATTTTATTAAGTCGTTGTTTTTAATAGCTGAGTAGTACTCCATTGTGTAAATGTACCACATTTTCTGTATCTATTCCTCTGCTGAGGGACATCTGGGTTGTTTCCAGCTTCTGGCTATTATAAATATGGCTGCTATGAACATAGTGGAGCATGTGTCTTTGTTACATGTTGGGGCATCTTCTGGATATATG
>CM052717.1:6657094-6730198 GCA_028551405.1 Uromys caudimaculatus | reverse complement strand
GGTCTGGGCGAGAGGTGCTGCTCCCCTCAACCCCACTCACGGCCTTTCCAGGCTCCTGGGAGGGCACCCCTCTCTGGTGCTCGTTGGCTACCGACTCCTGGCGGCGCAGGCTGACTAACTCCCTATTTCTTACAATCTTTCCCTGTCTTCCACAATGTAGTCTGGGCCTTCTGAGGAAGAGCATGTCATATCCTGTATAGGACAAAGAGATGTTCTATATAAGTCTAAGGACCACAAGTCATTTATCCTCTGCATATTGACCATTGTGTATCTCTGTGTTCACCACCATATGCTGCATAAAGGATGTTTTGTTATGAGCTATGAGAGTTGTACTCCTCTAAGGGTATAAGGATAAGCATTTGGAAGGCAGTTTAATATTATGTCCTTTTAGTAAAATAATGTTAGGACCAATGGCATCTCAGACACAAGCTCTTGGCCAAATTACAGTATTAGGCTATGGCTCTCTCCTATGGACCAGGCCTTGAGTCTAATTAGAAATCTGTTGGTTAAGCCCCATAACACCCATGCCACTACTATACCAACAGTCTGAGTTCCCTGATGGATGGTATTGCTTATGCCTCCCCCAAACAACCTGTGCAGCACCTCTTGGCCTTATGAAATATGGCCAGCAGAGAGGATGCTCCCAGGTAGATACCTGTTTGGTGTCTCCATGTTTTATAATCAAAATATTTGGTATCTTCAACAATAAAATCTTACAATTGGTTCTACAGTGTAATTAACAATAATGGCAATAGCTTGTATGTTTTGGGTGTCTCTTGTTCTCTCTGACCAGTAACAAGAAAGAGGGTATCCTACAACTGGCACTGGATTTTTCTGCTTAGTATCCCATGGTTTCTTAAAGGAGAATTATCTTTTTGCATAGAGTAACCAAGATTAAACTTTATAGGTGTGTGTGTGTGTGTGTGTGTGTGATAGATGTGCATGTATGTGTTACAAAGGTTTCCATGTGGTTTCTTCTTCTTCTTCTTCTTCTTCTTCTTCTTCTTCTTCTTCTTCTTCTTCTTCTTCTTCTTCTTCTCCTCCTCCTCCTCCTCCTCCTCCTCCTCCTCCTCCTCCTCCTCCTCCTCCTCCTCCTCCTCCTTCTTCTTTTGGTTTTTCGAGACAGGGTTTCTCTATGTAGCCCTGGCTGTCCTGGAACTCACTCTGTAGACCAGGCTAGCCTCAAACTCAGAAATCCACCTGCCTCTGCCTCCCGAGTGCTGGGATTAAAGGCGTGTGCCACCACTGCCCGGAGGTTTATTCTTCTTTAAATATAACTTTATCATTTCTCCATTATCTTTCCTCCCTATGAATTCTGCCATATATCCCTCTCTTTCAAGTCATGCCTCTTTGACATTATCTTTTATATATCTTTTTGAATAGGGTAACTATGATTAAACATCATAGATGTGTGTATGTGTGTGTGGTATAAGATAGAATTCCATATGCCTTTTTCTTTTATTTTTTCTGCAACTTTCATTTTTTAATTATCCTGAACAGTTTGTAATAACAGCTTTTAAAATGACTAGAGTTTCAATATTACATTTGTAAATGAGTTGCAATAGGTACAATATCTTAAACAAGAGTAGAAACATGCATACATAGTATATTGTAACAAATATAACCTTAAATTTGTATCAATATACAAAGTCCATACCAAATGTAAAATATTTGACTTATTAATGCCCTTTGATCTAAAAGTAGATTCTATAATCTATCCTTTATCTTATCATTCTGATATCTCCCCTTTTTTCTTTTTATTCTTTCTTACTGCTTTTCCCTAACATTAGATAGGAGAGAAAGAAGTGTAGAGGAAAGAAAAAGAAAGAGGAAAAAATTTGAATCTAACCTCCCTTATTTTGTTTCCATCTTGACTAATACCAATAAGAGTTCACCTATTGAATGACCAAACAATCCACCCCACTTTTTGAGAATCAGGTATCATTCTCTTGATATTGCTTTCTGCTATTTGAGGCATCAGGCTTTTGAGGGATGCCCAAATAAACTTGGGATATTGATCAGTCTTAAGAAAGCTAGTTGTAACATTTGTTGTCCAGTTTCTGTATGCTGTGAAAGTGCAACGCTTAACTGAAGTCCTGGCTGGAACAGTTTGTGATGCCAGAAGTTCCATTTAGCAGTATAAATGTTTTTGTCTGGGTGCCGATTTTTGAGGAAACAACAGCTGAGGCAGTCTGTGAGGCGAATCACCTGGGCAACTCGTCTTCTTTGGTTTATGGTCCTTTTATTCTGCAAAAACATAAACTTTCAAAGGTAATATACATTTATTTCTGCATTAGCGTATGTATGGAATGTGCAGTGTGCACAATTCAGTTAAAGATGAGGCTTTGCTCTATGTTCAAGCAGGAAAAAGGCATCAAACATTTTAAGCCCATTTGGACTATATATCCAAACTATAATATAAATTTTTATCCATGCCATTTGAAAGTATGGCATGATAAGTCTTGAGAACTCTGAGGCCAACAAGATTTATTGCCTATGCAGAGACGCTTTCATGGTTCTGAACTGTTCCCCTGTAGAGGGATCAGCATTCGTGTTTCCTGTTCTGTTCTTGATTTCTTCCTTCATGGATGCAGCCTAGATCTTCAGGAGGTCTTCCCTTGTCAAATCTATTTTTTATTAATTTTGATTGGATTCATAACTGTTCTTTTCATGTTGAAACAAAGATAAAACCTCTTCCCCAAGGTAACACCATATTCATGCTGATCTACTTTAATAGCCCTTTCTAAGATCTAGTGCTTTGAAACAGCTGTGCTATTCTTTTCACTGACATTTTTAAAATGTAAACTCAATAGAGCATTATTTAAACTTTCTTTGAGAGATCCCATATCCCCCTTCTGTTCTCTGAGCATCTCCTTTAAAGTCCTGTCAGCTCTCCCCACAGTTGCTTATTCTGTAGGATTATGAGATATTCCAGTAACATGTTTTATGTCATAATGTCTAAAATATTGTTGTATTCTAATGGATACATATGTTGAAGCATTGTCAGCTTCAGTCTGAAAAGGTATCTCCAAAATAGTCATCATCTCTAAAAATTTGCAATATTAAAATCAGCCTTTTTAGAACTCAAGGCAAAAGCATATTGGAATCCCAAATACACATCAACTGTAGGATGTATCAACACATGTGCATATTTTAAATTTTGAAAGCCTACAAAATAAAGCATACAAGCTATTATATGACACTGTTCTAATGTGCTTTCAAATATAATTTGTATTCTTAACACAGTATATTGTATTTCTGTGGCTTGTCATTCTGATTTCTCAAGCCTTTGTGGATTTTCAAAAAAAAAAAATTGTATTAGTTATTTTGTTTATTTACATTTCAAATGTTATCCCACTTCCTGGTATCCTCACTGAAAACCTCCCATCCCACCACCCCCTTCCTGCTGCTTCCATGAGGGTGCTCCTCCACCCACACTCCCACTCCCACACCCCCACACCCACCACACTGCCCTACCATTCCCCTGCACTGGGGAATCAGGTCTTCACAGGACCAAGGACCTCCTTCTTATTGATGCCAGACAAGGCCATCCTCTGCTATTTATGCAGCTGGAGCCATAGGTTCCTCAATGTGGATTCTTTGGTTGGTGGTTTAGTCCCTGGGCACTCTAGGGGTCTGGTTCATTGCTATTGTTGTTCTTCCTATGGGGTTGCAAACCCCTTCAGCTCCATCAGTCCTTCCCCTAACTCCTTCATTGGGGTCCCCATGCTCAGCCAGATCGTTGGCTGCAAGCATCCGCATCTGTATCAGTAAGGCTCTGACAGAGCCTCTCAGGAGACATCCATATCAGGCTCCTGTCAGCAAGCACTTCTTGGCATCAGCAATAGTGTCTCGGTTTGGTGGCTGCATATGGGATTGACCCCCTGGTGGGGCAGTCTCTGGATGACCTTTCCTTCAGTCTCTTCTCCACTCTTTGTCCCTGTATTTCATTTAGACAGGAGCAATTCTGGGTTAAAATTTTGAGAAGGGTGGGTGGCTCCATGCCTCAAACAGGAGCCATGCCTATACACTGGATATGGTCTCTATAGGTTCTCTCTCCTCTTTGTTGTGTATTTTAGCTAATGTCATCCCATTGCGTCCTGGGAGCCTCTTTTTTTTTTTTTTCCATTTACAGATACATCTTTATTAGGAATGAGTCCTTCTCACTGGAGACCAGAGAAGGGACCTACAGTTCCATGATAATTAAACATCATAGCAAGGCATTAAAGTAAAATGTCAACGTGTGAACAGAAGAAATTATTTAGGACAGTGTTTTGGAAACAACTTCTTTCAGACAGTCTTGGAAGGAGAGTTCTGCCATTTTGCATTTCGTATTTGATTCTGCTGGTGCTCGAACTCGGATCAACACACAGCTGCTTGGGAATTCCTGGGCAATGAGTCACCTTAACGGACAGAGCTAAATGCACCATCTGCTCTGCCGCCTATGTTAATACGGCCACAGTGAGGACCAACTATGCTAAAGTTCTTCATCTGATTTTTTGAACAGCATCCTCATACAAGTACGGACTTCTGGGAGTTTTTGGAGGGCGAGGCTGAGAACACTGGCTAAGAGCAGTGAACGCAGAAGTGGGATGGAGGCGTCCACAAGTAAGGGAGAGGCATGTGTGTGACTTGTAAACAAATTCACAATATCTATTGATTTAATAATCCTTTAGGAAGTAGACTTCTGCAAAATGACTTCAGCTGCCCAGCAGTAGCAGAAAACCAGCAACAGATTCACTGGAGATTTAGATCAACTGGATTGGAAAACATGGGCTTAGAGGTAGACATGTCGGCACATGAATGGATAATCAAACCAGTGTGGTCTGTTAAGCTTCCAAGCCCCGTGATTAGAGGCAAATTGCAACCATTTTTAACACTGAGGAAAAGAAGAAATAAAAGCCGCTTTGTTGAAAATCCCAGTCACCAGGAAATACTGACATCCTCTGAGATGCACATCATCTCTCGGGGGCACTGACCATCGGCATGGCTGGACAGCTGCTGTTAGCAAGGGCTTTGCCTGCCACCCCTCTCATAACTGCAATCTGCTTCAGCAGGGTCATCAGCTCCACATTCTGTTGCATAGAGATTAGGTCGCTGTATCTGCCTATGCCGTCTTTACCTAGGAAGACCCTAGAAACTGTTCTCACTCTGGTGAGCTGTTGTAAATAATCTTAAATCATGTTGGTGTTGTAAGTGGATGTGATGTCCACAAATTCTAGAAGACCCTATTTGAAAGACAGTTGACTGAGGATGTCCTGGGTCTTTCTGCAGTAGGGATGAACATGACCACCTTTCCAGACTGGATCTTGCATTTCACCAACTCCTGAGACATGCTGACAGGCTGCAACTTCCCCTAGAGGAACGTTCAGTTGGAGGTACTGGTCCAGTGTAAAGCTCGGGAGCCTCTTGCTTTGCTGGCATCTGGAACTTTCTGGTGGCTACCCGCAGTTCCCCATCTCCCATTGCTACACACCGCTGTTCAATTTCCTGACCTCTGTACATCTCTCCCACCTCCTCCCACACCTGATCCTGCCCCCCTTTCCCCCCTCTCTGCATTTCCTCCCAAGTTCTTCCCACCCTCTACCTTCAGTGATCATATTCTTTCCCCTTCTAAGTAAGTCTAAGGCATCCACACTTTGGTCTTCTTCTTCTTGACCTTCGTATGGCCTGTAAGTTGTATCATGGGTATTCTGAGCTTTTTCCCTAATATCCACTTATCATGGGTATTATTTGTGACTGGGTTACCTCACTAAGGATGGTATTTTCTAGTTCCATCCATTTTCCTAAGAATTCCATGAAGTCATTGTATAAATGTACCACATTTTCTGTATACATTACTCTGTTAAGGGACTTCTGGGTTGTTTCCAGCTTCAGGATATTGTAAATAAGGCTACTGTGAACATAGTGGAACTTGTATCCTTGTTATATGTTGAAGCATTTTTTGGGTTTATGCCCAGGAGTGGTATAGCTGGGTCCTCAGGTAGTACTATGTTCAATTTTCAAAGGAACTTCCAGACTGATTTCCAGAGTGGTTATACCAGCTTGGAATCCCACCAGCAATGGAGGAGTGTTCCTCTCTCTCCACATCCTTGCCAGCAACTGCTGTTAGCTGAGTATTTTAACTTAGCCATTCGAACTGGTGTGAGGTGGAATCTCAGCATCATTTTGATTTGCATTTCCCTGATGAGTAAGAATGTTGAACATTTCTTTAAGTGCTTCTCAGCCATTTGAGATTCCTCATTTGAGAATTCTCTGTTTAACTCTGTACCACATTTTAATAGGGTTATTTGGTTTTCTGGAGTCTAATTGATTGAGTTATTTGTATATTTTAGATATTAGCCCTCTATCGGATGTAAGGTTGGTAAAGAATTTTTCCCACTCTGCAGGTTGCCTTTTTGTCCTGATGATAGTGTCCTTTGACTTACATAAGCTTTTCAATTTTATGAGATTCCATTTGTCTATAGTGAATCTTAGAGCCTGGGTCATTGGTGTTCTGTTAAGGAAATTTTCCCCTGTGCCGATGGGTGTGAGACTCTTTTCCAGTTTCTATTCTAAGATTGAGTGTATCTGGTTTTATGTGGGGGTCTTTGATCCACTGGGACATGAGATGTGTACAAGGAGAAAAGAATGACTCAATTTGCATTTTTCTACATGCTGACCTCCACTTAAGTCAGGACCATTTGTTGAATATGCTGTCTTTTTTCCACTGGATAGTTTTAGATTCTTTGTCAAAGATCAAGTGACCATAGATGTGTGGGTTCATTTCTGTATCTTCAATTCTATTCCATTGATCTACCTGCCTGTCATTGTACCAATACCATGCAGTTTTTATCACTACTGCTCTGTAGTACGGCTTGAGGTTAGGGATGGTGATTTCCCCAGAAGTTCTCTTATTGTTGAGAATAGTTTTCACTATCCTGGGTTTTTTGTTGTTCCAATAAATTTGAGAATTCCTATTTTTATCTCTGTGAAGAATTGAATTGGAATTTTGATAGGGACTGCACTGAATCTGTAGATTGCTTTTGGTAAGATGGCCATTTTTACTATGTAATCTTGCCGATCCATTAGCACAGGAGATTTCTAACTTGTGAGGTCTTCTTCAATTTTTTCTTATAGACCTGAACTTCTTGTTGTACAGATGTTTCACTTGCTTGATTAGAGTTACACCAAGATATTTTATATTATTTGTGACTATTGTGAAGGTTTCTTTTCTCTAATTTCTTTCTCAGCCCATTTATCCTTTGAACAGAGGAAAGCTACTGATTTGAGTTAATTTTATATCCAGCCACTTTGCTGAAGTTGTTTATCAGCTGTAGCAGATCTCTGGTGGTGTATTTGGGGTCACTTAAGTATACTATCATATCATCTGCAAATAGTGATATTTTGACTTCTTCCTTTCCAATTTGTATCCCCTTGATCTCCTTTTGTTTTCTAATTGCTCTGGCTAGAACTTTGAGCACTATTGAATAGATATGGAGATTGGGCAGCCCTGTCTAGTTCCTGATTTTAGTGGGATTGCTTCAAGTTTCTCTCCATTTAGTTTTATGCTGGCTACCGGTTTGCTGTATATTGCTTTTACTATGTTTAGGTATGGGCCTTTGATTCCTGTTCTTTCCAAGACTTTTAACATGAAGGGGTGTTGAATTTTGTCAAATGTTTTTTCAGCATCTAATGAAATTATCATGTGTTTTTTTTTCCTTGAGTTTGTTTATATAGGGAGCTATGTTGGTGGATTTTTGTATTTTAAACCATTCCTGCATCTTTGGGATGAAGCCTACTTGATTGTGGTGAATGATCATTTTGATGTGTTCTTGGATTTGGGTTGTGAGAATTTTATTGAGTATTTTTGCATCAGTATTCATAAGGAAAATTGGTCTGATGTCTTTCTTTATTGGGTCTTTGTCTGGGTTTCATATCAGCATAACTGTGGCTTCATAAAACAAATTAGGTAGTGTTCCTTCTGTTTCTATTTTGTGGAATACATTGAAAAGTATTGGAATTAGGTTTTCTTTGAAGGTCTGATAGAATTCTGCACTAAAACCATCTGGTCCTTGGCTTTTTTTGGTTGGGAGACTTTTAATGATAGGTTCTATTTCATTAGGGTTATGGAACTGTTTAGATGTTTTATCTGAGCCTGATTTAACTTTGGTATCTGGAATCTGTCTAGAAAATTATCCATTTCATCCAGATTTTCCAATTTTGTTGAGTATAGGCTTTTGTAGTAGGATCTGATGGTTTTTTTAATTTCCTCAGTTTCAGTTGTTATGTCTCCCTTTTCATTTCTGATTTTGTTAATTTGGACACTGTCTCTGTGCCCTCTGGTTAGTCTGGCTAAGGGTTTATCTTTCTGGTTGATTTTCTTAAAGATCCAGCTCCTGGTTTTGTTGATTTTTGGTATCATTCTCTGTGTTTCTACTTAATTAATTTCAGCCCTGAGTCTGATTATTTCCTGCCATCTACTCCTCTTGGGTGTATTTGCTTCTTTTGTTCTAGAGCTTTCAGATGTGCTATTAAGCTGCTAATGTATGCTCTCTCAAATTTCTTTATGGAGGCACTCAGAGCTATGTGTTTTCCTGTTAGCGCTGCTTTCATTATGTCCCATAAATTTGAGTACGTTGTGCCTTCATTTTCATTAAATTCTAAATGTCTTTAATTTCTTTCCTTATTTCTTCCCTGCTGAAGTTTTCATTGAGTAGAGAGTTGTTCAGCTTCCATGTGTATGTCGGCTTTCTGTTGTTTTTGTTGTTAATGAAAACTAGCTTTAGTCCATGGTGATCTGACTGCATGGGATTATTTCACTTTTCTTCTATCTGAAAGGCATGTTTTCTGGCCAATTATATGGTCAATTTTGGAGAAGGTATCATGATGTGCTGAGAAGTTATATTCTTTTGTTTTAGGATGAGATGTTCTCTGGATATCTGTTAAATCAATTTGGTTCATAACTTCTGTTAGTTTCCCTCTGACTCTGTTTAGTTTCTGTTTCCATGATTTGTACATTGGTGAGAGTGGGGTGTTGAAGTCTGTACTGGCTAGTTTTGTATGTCAACTTGACACAAGCTGGAGTTATCACAGAGAAAGGAGTTTCAGTTGAGAAAATGCCTCCATGAGATCCAGCTGTAAGGCATTTTCTCAATTAGTGATCAAGGGCAGAGGGTCCCTTGTGAGTGGTACCATCCCTGAGCTGGTAGTCTTGGGCTCTATAAGCAAGCCAGCTGAGCAAGCTGAAGCAAGCCAGCCAGTAAGTTACATCTCTCCATGGCCTCTGCATCAGATCCTGCTTCCTGACCTGCTTGAGTTCCAGTCCTGACTTCCTTTGGTGATGAAAAGAAGCATGGAAGTGTAAGCTCAATAAACTCTTTCCTCCCCAACTTGTTTCTTGGTCATGATGTTTGTGCAGGAATAGAAACCCTGACCAAGACAAAGTCTCCAACTATTATTGTGCGGGGTTAAATGTGCACTTTGAGCTTTAGCAAAGTTTCTTTTGTGAATGTGGATGCCCTAGCATTTGGGGCAGAGACGTTCAGAACTGAGAGTTCATCTTGGTAGATTTTTCCTTTGACCGGTATGAAGTGTCCTTCCTTATCTTTTTTGATAACTTTTGGTTGAAAGTTGATTTTATTCGATATTAGAATGGCTACTTCAGCTTGCTTCTTGAGTCCATTTGCTTAGAAATTTGTTTTCCAAACTTTTACTCTGAGGCAGTGTTTGTCTTTGTCACTGAGGTGCGTTTCCTGTATCCAACAATTGCTGGGTCCTATTTACATATTGAGTCTGTTCATCTATGTCTTTTAGGGAATTGAGTCCATTGATATTAAGAGATATTATGGACTGGTGATTGATGCTTTCTGTTATTTTTGTTGTTAGAGGTGGAATTATGTTTGTGTGGCTATTTTCTTTTGGGTTTATTGATAAAAGATCAATTTCTTGCTTTTTCTTGGGAGTAGTTTCTGGATATTATAAATATGGGTGCTGTGAAAACAGTGGGGCATGTGTACTTTTTATGTGTTGGAGCATCTTTTGGGTATATGCCCAGGAGTGATATAGCTGGTTATTTTCACTGATAAGTGAATATTAGGAAAAAAAGCTTGGAATACCCATAATATCGCTCACAGACCATATTAAGCTCAAGAAGAAGGAAGATCAAAGTGTGGATGCTTCAATTCTACTTGCAGGGAGAACAAAATAATCACAGGAAGTAGAGGGTGGGAGGGACTTGGGAGAAAGAGATAAGGGGGAGGTGGAAAGGGGCTGTAGGATCTGGTGTGGGAGGAGTCAAGGGAGATGTACAGAGGGTTAGGAAATTGAACCATGGTGCTTAGCAATGGGGAATGGGAAACTGAGGGTAGCCAACAGAAAGTCCCAGACACCAGGAAAACAAAAGGCTCCCAGGACATAGTGGGGATGACACTAGCTAAAATACCCAACAAAAGGAAGAGAGAACCTGGAGAGACCATATCCAGAGGTTAGGCATGGCCCTTGGTTGAGGAATAGGGACATCCACCCATCTCAAAAATTTTAACCCAAAATTGCTCCTGTCTAAAGGAAATACAGGAACAAGAGTGGAGCAGAGACTGAATCAAAGGCTATCTAGAGACTACTTCACCTGGAGATCCATCCCATATGCAGCCACCAAACCCAGACACTACTGCTGATTCCAAGAAGTGCTTGTTGACAGTAGCCTGATAAAGTTGTCTCCTGAGAGGCTTTGCTAGAGCCTGACCAATACAGATGCTGATGCTTGCAGCCAACCATCGGACTGAGCTCAGGGACTCCAATGGAGGAGTCAGGGGAAGGAATGAAGGAGTTGACAGGGTTTGCAACCCCATAGGAAGAACAACAATATCAACCAAACAGACACCCCAGACCTCCCAGGGACTAAACCACCAACTAAAGAATACATCTTGAGGGACCCAGGGCTCCATCTGCATATGTAGCAAGGGATGATCTTGTGTGGCATTAATGGGAGGGGAGGCCATTGTTTCTATGAAGGCTCAATGCTCCAGCAATGGGAAATGTTAGGGCAATGAACCTGGAGTGGGTGGAGTGGATGGGGGAGCACCCTTATAGAAGCAGGGGAGTGGGGACAGGATAGGGGGTTTGTGGAGGGGAAATTGGAAAGGGGTATAATATTTGCAATGTAAATAAATATAATAACCAATAAAAAAGAAAAAATAAAATAATTAATAAATGGGACCTCATGAAACTGAAAAGCTTCTGTAAGGCAAAGGACATAGTCAATAGGACAAATTGGCAACTTACAGACTGGGAAAAAACTTCCCTAATCCCACAATAGATAGAGGGCTATTATCCAAAATATATAAAATACTCAAGAAGTTACCCTTCAAAAAACCAAACAACCCAACAAAAAAATATGGAATAGAACTAAACAGAGAATTCACAACAGAGGAATTTTGAATTGCCAAAAAGCGTTTAAACACATGCTCAAAGTCCTTAGTGATCAGGGAAATCTAAATGAAAATGACCCTGAGACTCACCTTACACCAATCAGTGTGGCTAAGATCAAAAACTCAGGTGACAGCACATGTTGGTGAGGATGTGGAGAAAGAGGAACACTCTTCCATTGCTGGTGGGATTGCAAATTGGTACAACCATTCTGGAAACCAATCTGGAGGTTTCCTAGAAAATTGGAAATAGGTCTACCTGAAGACCCAGCTATACCACTCTTGGGCATATACCCAAAAGTTACCTCACCATACCACAGAGACATGAGCTCCACTATGTTCATAGCAGCCTTATTTGTGATAGCCAGAAGCTGGAAACAACCTAGATGTCCCACAACAGAAGAATGAATACAGAAAATGTGGTTCATTTATACAATGGAAACTACTAAGCTATTAAGAATGATGTCATCATGAGTTTGGCAGGCAAATGGATGGAACTAGAAAATATCATCCTTAGTGAGGTAACTCAGACCCAAAAGGATATGCATGGTATGTACTCACTAATAAGTGGATATTAGCCAAAAAAGAACAGAATGCTAAGGATACAATCCACAGAACTCAAAAAAGTTAACAAGCGGAAGGGCCCAAGTAAGGATGCCTCAATCCCACATGGGAGGGAGAAGAAAGTAATCATGGGGGGGAAGAGGGAAGATGAGAACTTGGTGAGAGAAAAGAGAGAGAAGGGAAAAGTGGAACATGATCAGGTACTGGAGTAGGGAAAAGGAATGAAGCCCGAGGGCCAGCAAAATGAATGGAAACAGGCAACCTAGGGAGGTGGAAGGTGGGGAGATGTTCTAGAATGTACCAGAGACCTGGAATGTGAGGGACTCTCAGGACTCAAAGGGAAGGACCTCAGATGAAATTCCCAACAGTGAGGATAGGAAGCTTGTGGAGTTCACCACCAGAAGAAAGACAGGTTATCAAGTGGAGGGATGGGGTTGCTATCCTACAGTCAAGAACTCTGCCCCAGAATTGTTCCTGTCTAAAAGAACTCCGGGGACAAGAATGGAAAAGAGACTGAGGGAAAGGAGGTCCAGTGACCAACCCAAATTAGGATCCAGCTCAAGGGGATGCTCCAAGGCCTGACACTATTACTGATTCTATGGTGTGCTTACAGATTGGAGCCTAGCATGGCTGCCCTCTGAGGCGCCCAACAAGCAGGTGACTGAGACAGATGCAGATACTTACACCCAACCAGTGGACTGAACTTTGGAACCCCATGGTTGAATTAGGAAAAGGATGGAAGAAGTTGAGAAGGAGGGCAACTCCTTAGGAAGACCAGCAGTCTCAACTAACCTGGAACACTGAGATCTCTCAGACACTGAACCCCCAAACAGCAGCATATATCAGCTGGTCTGAGGCCCCTGACACATATACAGCAGAGGACTGCCTGGTCTGGCCTCAGTGAAATAAGATGCACCTAACCCTCGAGAGACTTGAGGCCTCAGCCAGTGGTGAGGCCTGGTGGAGTAGGGGTAGGGTGGGACATACTCTTAGAGACAGGGGAGGGGTTGAGGAGGAATGGGATGATGAACTGCTGTAGGGTGGGCCAGAAGGGGGTTAGTGACTGGACTGTAAAAAAAAGATTAAAGATAATTTTAAAGAAAGAAAGATAGGAAGGAAGGAAGGAAGGAAGGAAGGAAGGAAGGAAGGAAGGAAGGAAGGAAGGAAGGAAGGAAGGAAGGAGGAAGGGAGAGAGAAAGAAAAGAAAAGAAAACAGAAACCATCTCTCTGTCTCTGCCAGGTTTATAGAAGAAAAATTCTATGTTTGCATGTAATAGCCCTGTTGTGATGTCAGGAGAATATATGACTTTGTTCTGCATCTCAGACCACCAACCTGACATGTTCCATCTATCCAGGGAGAAGGTTCTTCAGGGACATGGGCTGCCTGCAGTGCAGAATCACAGTGGGATATTCCAGGCCAACTTCCTTCTTGGACTTGTGATTCAGCCAGGAACTATAGATGCTATGGCATATATACACATACACACAATAAAACACATATACCAATAAGAAAGAAAGAGGCCATCAACTTAGGGGTTCAGAGGTGAATATGTAAAAGCTTGGAGAAAGGGGAGCTCGGAGGGGCTGGGGAGTGGAAAAAGGATATAATTACATTTCAATTCAAATATTTTAAAAAGAGATAGAGTTTGATAACAGGTGTCAGATTACAGAATGATAAGCAGGGAACCTCCCAAAGATCTTTCTCTTGTTTGGCCAGACCCAGTGCGACATCTATGTAGAAGTGGGTCAGTAGACTCATTAGGGATTAGCTTGGGATCACTTTGGGCAGATCTAAGATATAGCAGCCCTCCTGATATCTACTTATCTAGATCTCTCCACAGTATTCCTATTCTCTCACCATATCTTAATATCCAGGAAGGAATCTCCTCTAAGCAAACCACACAATGGCATCCTATAACTCTAAAGGCTCAGAACTAGGGGATACTGATCAACCATGATCTGTCCATTGCTGAGAGTTGGCTGTTCAAGTCTCCCACTATTATTGTGTGAGGTACAATGTGTGCTTTGAGCTTTAGTAAAGTTTCTTTTATGAATGTTGGTGCCCTTGCATTTGAAGCATGTTCAGAATTGAGAGTTCTTCTTGGTAGATTTTTCCTTTGATGAGTATAAAGTGTCCTTCCTTATCTTTTTTGATAACTTTTGGTTGAAAGTCAATTTTATTCGATATTAGAATGACTACTCCAGCTTGTTTCTTGGGACCATTTGCTTGGAAAATTGTTTTCCAGCCTTTTACTCTGAGGTAGTGTCTATATTTCTCACTGAGGTGCATTTCCTGTATGCAGAAAAATGCTGGGTCCTGTTTACATATCCAGACTGTTAATCTATATCTTTTTATTGGGGAATTGAGTCCATTGATGTTAAGAGATATTAAGGAAAAGTGACTGTTGCTTCCTGCTATTTTTGTTACAGGTGGAATTATGTTTGTGTGGCTATCTTCTTTTGGGTTTGTTGGAAGAACACTACTTTCTTGCTTTTTCTAGAGTATAGTGTCCCTCCTTTTGTTGGAGTTTTCCATCTATTATCCTTTGTAGGGCTGGATTTGTGGATTTTTGTCATGGAATATCTTAGTTTCTCTGTCTGTGGTAATTGAGAATTTTGCTGGGTATAGTAGCCTGGGATGGCATTCGTGTTGTGTTAGGGACTGTGTGACATCTGTCCATGATATACTGGCTTTTATAGTCTCTGGTGAAAAGTCTGGTGTAATTCAGATAGGTCTGCCTTTATATGTTATTGAACACTTTTCCCTTACTGCTTTTAATATTCTTTGTTTTGTGCATTTGGTGTTTTGATTATTATGTGATGGGAGGAATTTCTTTTCTGGTCCAGTCTATTTGGAGTTCTGTAGGCTCCTTGTATGTTCATGAGTATTTCTTTCTTTAGGTTAGGGAAGTTTTCTTCTATAATTTTGTTTAAGATATTTACTGACCCTTTAATTTGGTAGTCTTTATCTCTTCTATACCTATTATCCTTAGGTTCTGTCTTCTCATTGTGTCCTGGATTTCATGGATGTTTTGGGTTAGGAGCTTTTTGCATTTTGCATTTTCTTTGATTGTTGTGTCAATGTTTTCTATGGTATGTTCTGCACCTGAGATTCTCTCTTCTTTCTCTTATATTCTGTTGGTGATGCTTGCATCTATGACTCCTGAACTCTTTCCTAGGTTTTCTATCTCCAGGGTAGTCTCCCTTTATGATTTCTTTATTGGTTCTACTTCCATTTTTAGATCCTGGATGGTTTTGTTCAGTTCCTTCACCTGTTTGTTTGTATTTTCTTATAATTCTTTAAAGTATTTTTCTGTTTCCTCCTTAAGGTCTTCTAGCTGTTTACCTGTGCTCTCCTGTATTTCTTTCAGGGAGTTATTTATTTCCTTCTTAACATCCTCTGTCATCATCATGAGAAGTGATTTTAAATCTGAATCTTGCTTTTTGGGTATCCAGGACTTACTATGGTGGGAGAATTGAGTTCTGATGATGCCAAGTAACCTTGGTTTCTGTTGCTTATGTTCTTGTGCTTGCCTCTTGCCATCTGGTTATCTCTAGTGCTACCTGCCCTTGCTGTCTCTGACTGGAGCCTATCCTTCCTGTTATCTTGGTTGTGTCATAACTCCTCAGAGTCCAGCCGTCTCTGTGATCCTGTGATTCTGGGATCTTGTGATCCTGAGATCCAGGGTGTAAGAGCTCCTGGGAGTTGAACTGTCTCTGGGATCCTGAAATCCTGGTGTGACCAAGCTCTTGAGATCCTGTGATCCTTTGATCCTATGATCCTAGGTGTGTTAGAGCACCTTCGAGTCAAGCTTCCTCTGGGTGTTATGGTACTGGGTGCAGAGCTAGCACCCAAAGTCTGCTCATGGCACTGGCTCAGACAAGAAGGAACCTGTGCCACTGGCCAGGTGGGAGTTCCTGCATCCCTGGATCCCCCAGGTTTCCAGTACTCCTTTATTTCAAATGTTATCCCTCTTCCCAGTTTCCCCTCTGCAAACTCCCTATCTCCTCCCCCTCCCCTGCCTCTATGAGAGTGCTTCCCCACCCATCCAGCCACTTCGACCTCACTGCCCTAGCATTCCCCTATGCTGTGGCATCAAGTCTTCATAGGAACAAGAGCCTCTCCTCCCACTGATGCCAGATAATGCAATCCTCTGCTACATATGCAGCTGGAGCCATGGCTCCCTGCATGTGCACTCTTTGGTTGGTGGTTTAGTCCCTGGGAGCTCTGAAGGGTCTGGTTGGTTGATATTGTTGTTCTTCTTATGGGGTTTTAAACCTTCGATTCTAATAGAAGAGAAAGTGGGAAAGAGCTTCAAGCACATCAGCACAGGGGAAAATTTCCTGAACAGAGCACCAATGGCTCAGGCTCTAAGATCAACTATAGACAAATGGGAATCTCATAAAATTGAAAAGCTTCTGTAAGGCAAAGGACATTGTCAACAAGACAAAACAGCAAACTACAGATTGGGAAAAGATCTTTACCAATCTTACATCTGATAGAGGGCTATTATACAATATTTAAAATGAACTCAAGAAATGAGATTCCAGACAATCAAATAACACTATTAAAAAGTTCAGTACAGAGCTAAAGAAAGAATTCTCAACTGAGGAAACTCAAATGGTTGAGAAGCACCTAAAGAAATGTTCAACATCCTTAGTCATCAGGGAAATGCAAATCAAATGGACCCTGAGATTCCACCTCACACCAGTCAGAATGGCTAAGATAAAAATCTCAGGTGAAAGAAGATTCTGGCAAGTATGTGGAGAAAGAGGAACACTCCTCCATTGCTGGAGGGACTGCATGTTAGCTTTTGTTCCTCTTTAAGTGGTTCATGAAAATCTGGACCCTCACACACATGCTCAAGATCAAAAGTGAAAATGGAATTAACATCAGTTCTCATTAGTCCTATAAGACAAAGCATTTGGCACAATTATCAGATTTTTTTAAAGATCCAAAAGTAAAATATTCAGAATAAAAACTTTGCAGCTTTGTACCCAGAAGAACTAATATATGGAGAGCCCATTAACAGGATATAATATCCCTGTTAATTATCTTTGCAAGACAGAGTACAGTATTATATTGTCTGGATCCTCTCAGGGGAACAAAATAAAAAGAAAAATGAGAAAGAGAGAGAGAGACAGAGAGACAGAGGGATATTCTCAAGAGTGGTGTAGCTGGATAAAGTAGTGAGATTTGTTTCTAAATATATTAAACAGTTGTAAATGGGAATATTATCTCGATATTTCTTCTAGTCTGATTTTTTTTAAATTTAAAATGGCAACTTGCTTCATTCTGGAACTACTTCAAAATAGAATCTGACAGAGAATTTGTGTAAATCAGAGACAGTTGACCTATGGTGATTTGGGGGAATATTTTATTACTACACTAATTGTTTTAAGATCTGTCCACTATTTAGTGAGTGGCGCCATTCTGCAAGCAGAATACTCTTAAATGTTTAAGAGTAAAGAATACTAGCTGATATAAGCATGAGTTCTTTGATCTCTGCTTTTCCACTATGGATGAAATGTGACCAATTTCTCTCTCAAATGACTGACACTATGACTCACCAATAATTGTGGAACTGGGAGTCAAATACACATGTATTTTATTTAAAAATAAAAATGTATAAAATAAGTGTGGTAATGCATATCTGTAGCACTTATCAGACTGAGGAGAAAGAACAAAAGTTTGAGGCCAGTCTGTGGTTTATGAGTGAGTTCTGGGGTAACTGGACTGCAAAACCACATCCTGACAGAAAAAAAGTAAAGAACTTAAAGACTAAAAAGGAGAGACAGATTTGAGCACCACTAAACATTGGATTGAGGCAAACCCTCCTTTTAGGCTGAAAAATAAACAGAAGAATTCTTGGTTTCTTCTAAAACTCATCCCAAGTGTTGCTAAAAACAAAGTATTTCCAAAAAAGAAAAATACACCTGTTCCTTTTTTATAGAAAGTAATGGATGAAGAGATACTGTGGTCAGTAACTCAGATGTCACACATCCTGTAGGTCCTACACTATCATAAGAATTTTTTGTGAACACACATGCACAGGAAGGTAACTGGGCTGAGGCTATATCAGCATCATGGCCCCATAGGACTACCTGTGTCTTTGTAAGTTCTTAATTAAAAGTGGGTTATCAAGAAAGACAGTTCTCCCTCTCTTAACATGAAGATTAGCTGATTTTAGTGGCAGCCAAGGATAGTCTAATCTTAGCACTCTGCTGAGGTAGATGTAACTGGGTCTGCATTAGTTTCAGGGCTTTCTTACCTCTATCCAATCCATGACATGCAAACTCATGATAACAGCTGGATTTCTAGAGAGGAGGGAGTGAAGGGCTGAAAATTTGAGGGTAATCCTCAAGACCTTGTTTTATTAGAAAAGGTATGCTCACATGTGATCATCTGCCTCTAATTCTGATCTGAAATATCCAATGTCTATCATTATTTCTCTATCTCTACTTTCAAATCTTCTTTTTGTTTTAATTGGATATTTTCTTTATTTACATTTCAAATGTTATTCCCTTTCCAGGTACCCTCAGAAACCCCCTATCCTATCCTCCCTCCCCCTGCTTCTATGAGGGTGTTCCCCCAACCACCCACCCACTCTCGCCTCCCTGCCCTCAAATTCCCCTACACTGGGGCATCGAGCCTTCACAGGACCAAGGGCCTCTCCTCCCATTGATGCCCGACAAGGCCATCCTCCAACTGAGGACTTTCTGCAGTTTTTCCCTTCTCACATATGCCATGCTTCCTATTTCCACAGCCCTTTGTAACTCTGAGTCATCCTCTCAATTCCCCTCAGCTGACTCACTATGTGTCTATGTTTCCATGTCTCTGCTATATTTGTGTCTGCTTATCACTGGGAAAACCTCTCTAACATTTTCTTCAGCTATCCTAGAATATCCGGAAAACTTAGGAACATGGACTGAAAGCTGTCTGGAAATGAAGAGAACTGACACTGATTAGTCTACTCAACTACCCAAGAATAGTGAATTAACCACAAAAAAACGAAGAACAGGCAAACTAGACAGAAATTATATGTGTACCACTTAGACCTATGGACTCAAGAAAAGCCAGCCAGACTCAGCACTTAACCTGAGATCAGACATGTAATATGTTGAGTTCCTGGTAGACTTCATGTAAATGTAGAAAGCTAACAAAATTCTGAACTGTCTAGGTATCTGAATTTTAGGAGAAGGTCTTCATTCTCTCTGGTACATTTCAAGCTTACCAAGTTACCATTTCCTGTTTATCTCTACTTATGACTTCTGTGGACCTCCCTCTATCTCTACTCATATTTCTTATGACATCCCATGGCTTCCGATATAAAGATTTTCTGTTCTGCATCACAAAGAGGATGATGAGATATGCAAACTATTACCCATGATCTTGCTATCAATAGAGTCACTGGAGTCTGATAACTCATATGAATTGTAGTTTAAAGAACCATAATCTATATAAGTCTCAGCATAGGCAAGTGTCACAATATCTATGGAAAAATTGGATTGGGAAACCCAAAGGGAAATTCCACAGAAAACTGGAAATTGTCCTTGATTATTTCTTCTCCATAAAGGGTCAAAGTTTTCAAGAATAGTCCCTGAATGAATCTTCAAGATCACATTCTCTCAAAATTTTACCAGGGGAAATCATATAACTGTCAAGAAAGGGTCCCTATAAATTCTTTGGAATAAAGAGATTATGAGTAATCTTGTTCCACTTGTACTAGGTCCTTAAAACCTTATGTTTCACCAGCATTAGCCCGTCCATCCTGCCAGTGTCATCATGTCCTTGTATACAACTCTATCAACTGTTTGCAAATTTCTCCATCTTTTTGTGTCCACTTCTCCTTTCTTTGACTATAATAGCAAAACAATATTTTCTCACTGTCTTGTCTTGAAAATATGTCTGTTGAACCTGTCTACTATCATAGACAAACTTTGTCCCTCTCTATCTAATTTTGGAGCATGCAGAAAAATTGGCAAACTTCTTCTCCAGCTCTCATGCTATTTTGGACCAGGGTATCATCCTTGGCAAAATAAAATTAACTGTAAGGGTAGGTAATAGGGAAACACTCCTGATCTTCACTAGGGTTCAAATATCTATAAGCCAGATCTGATTCAGAATTACAGACATATCCACCCAATATAATGATGCATCAGTATCCAGACTACCCTACTCTCTACACATCATGTCTGTGTTTTTAAATTTTCAATTACTTACATAACAAACCACCAAAGATGTGATTTTTCAAAAGAACAGAAGTGTTCTAAAGATCAGAATTCTGAAACAAAACCAAATGCGATTAATCAGGTAACTAAGGGTATCTTTTCCTGCTAAAAGCTCTAGAGAGGCATGCATTTCTTTTTGTCTTCCAGCGTCTACAAGCCTCATGAATTACTTGGGATTTGGAATTCTCTTCCATTGCCAGAGTTAGCAATATGGTGTCTTCCTCAAGATGTTTTATTCTGACCACTAGTGTATATTTTCTTATTTTGTTATATGAACCTTTGATGGTACAGAGATTTAGAATAATTCACTATAATAATCCTTCCCAATGTCAACTCAAGAATACCTGTATTCCATCTTGCAGCCCAATTCTTCCATGACTTTTTTTAACACTCAGGATGCCTTAGGTTTTACAAACTGCATGTGTTTGGGGATGATGTTATCCTCACCACAGTATCTTATTCCTTATGCTAAATATTCCTTTACCAAAGTTATTTAGACACATTCCTGTTGTAGTAATAGGACTCATCACAGAAAATTCTAGGGTTGGGAGACTTGGGGGAATGAACTGACCTACCCAAAACTGTGGACTGAAATTGTGATCTTCAGGGGTTCACTATTCACTGGAAGTTCATCAGGGGATTGATGATTAAAATCATAACATTTGTATGAGTCTGCATATGCTGGGGTTCACGGGTTCAAAGAAAAGGCTCTTGTGGAATGTCTGTCATGAGAGATAAGAGTCCCATGTTCTTTGTATAACTTGAGTATGTCAGACTCACTAAGAGAATCACAACAAAAAGCCATGTGTTGTCCCTGAGGAATAACATTGTTTGGTCAGGCAGAAAATGAAGGCTTGTCATAACCGTCTGCAGAAAGAGGAACAGAGTGAAAATTTTAATGATCCCTGTGGACCGATCATCCCCTTTTCACTTCGTTTGGGTCTTTTGTATAAAAGTTTTCTCTGAATTGAAACATTCTTAGCCCAAAGTGAAAGGTTGAATGACTCGGGAGATTCAGGAGGTAAACAGCCTTCACAAGTTCTGGAAAGCTGAAACTTGCAGGATTCACCAGTACCCCTTAGCAGCTCTGAAGAAACAGTAAGCAACTGGGACAGCTGAACTCTAAAATATTACTCAGACTAATTTAGCTTCCTGCTAATTGTGCAGAGAGCTCTAGGGTCTGCTTCAAGATACTCAGTCATGTTGTGCTGTACTTTAAGTAATGTTACTGAGTCATTTTTTGCTTCTGTAAGTAACTCCTCAGCCATATTGCTATTAGTGATAATAAACTCACTAGTACAATAGTAGAGACATGATATTAGAGAGATACATGACTATATATATATATATATATATATATATCCTTGATCATGAATAGATATATCATGACTATAGATGACAGCCAAAAGGAGTAAATGTTCAAAAAATCAAAATCAAGGCTAAAATTTATAAAATGGAAGCAAACCAAATGCAAAGAATCAATGAAAACCAAAGATTTGGCTCTTTGAGAAAATTGTTAAGATTGACAAACCCTTATCCAAAGTAACTAAAAGACATGGATATAATGTACAAATTTTAAAAAATAAAAATGACCACAGGGACATTGAAAAAGACCCCAATAAAGTCCAAAGAATAATTATGACATGCTTTAAAAAGTAGTACTCCAACAAACTGGAAAACCTGACCAGTTTGTGTCATTTTCTCAGTAAATACAATTTATTAAAATTAAATCAAGATTAGAGAAGCAATTTAAACATATCTATGATCCATCATGAAATAGGAGTCAGTAAAATTCTTCCAATAAAAACAGCCCAGGACTAGATTGTTTTACAACAAAATTCTACCTCATGTTCAAAGAAGAGTTACTCAATATTACTCAAGCTACTCCACAAAAGAGAAGGAGAGAGAATAATACCCAATTCATTTTCTGAGGCTACAGTTACTCTGATACTCAAACCATATAAAGACCCAAAAAAGAAAGAGAATTATAGCCCAATTTGCATTGTGAAAATAAGGTGTAAAATGTTCAGTTAAACACTTGCAAAGTGAATCTAACAACACAACAAAAAGATCACTTGCTAGGATTCTACAGACTCCATCTCAGAGATGAAGGGATGCTTCAACATTGGTAAGTCAATATATGTAATTCACCTTTTAAACAAAGACAAAGCCTATATAAACATCTCATTAGATGCAGAAAGAGGTCTTGGCAAAACAAACACCCATTCATGATAAAAGCTCTGGAGAGTTTAGGGGTATAAGGTTCATACCACAACATAATCAAGGTAGTTTAGTCCAAGCCCACAGTTAAAATAACTGTAAATGGAGAGAAACACAAGGCAGTTCCACTACATTCAGAAAAAGGAAAGGTTATCCCTTATCTCCATATCTATTCAATATAGTACTTATCTACTTGGTTAGAGCAATAAGACAACTGACAGAAATGAAGGGAACATGAGTTAAAAAGGAAGAAGTCAGTGCACCTTTTACTTGTAGGTGATAGGCAATCCAAAAAGATTCTACAGAGAAACTTCGACAACTGATAGACACTTTTAGTAAAGTAACTGGATACAAAATAAACTCACAAAAATCAGTAACCCTCCTATAAACAAATGACACTCTGAGAAAGAAATAATAGCGATAACATCTTTCACAATAGCTTCAAATAATATGTCTTAGAGTATCTTTAACTGAGCAAGTAAAAGACTTGCATGATAAAAACCTCAAGGTATTGAAGAAGGAAATTTAATATGTTATTAAGTATGGAAAGATTTTTCCATCCTCATTAATCAATAGAGGTAATATAGTGAAAATGGCAATCTACCAGAAGTAATTTACAGACTCAGTACATACATTCCCCATCAAAGTTCCAACACAATTCTACACACATTTCTAAAGGACAATTTTCAGATTCATATAAATACACACACACACACAACCAGAATACCTAAAAAGTCTCAAATAATCAAAGAACTGCTGGAGTTATCACCATCTCAGAGTTATAGTTGTACTACAAAGCCAGATTAATAAACATATCATGATATTGGCACAAAAACAAAATATTAATCAATAGAATCAAATAGAAGATCCAGACATAAGTGCATACATCTACACACATCTGATCTTTGGTAAAGATTCCAAAAACACATACTTGAAAAAAGACAGAATCTGAAACAAATGGTAGTGATTAGACAGGATGGCTGCATATAATAGATACATGCTTATCATCTTTCACAAAACTCAACTCCAAATTGATAAAAGGCTTCAATATAAAACAAGATACACTGAACATGATAGAACAGAAAGTGTAAAATAGATATGAGCTCATCTGCAAAGGAGTCTTTCTGAACAGAACAATACCACAGGTACTAAAATCAATCATTAACAAATGGGACCTCATGAAACAGAGATGCTTCTGCAGGGCAAAAGACACCATCATTCAAAATGGAAAAAAAAATATTACCACGTCCACAGAGGCCAAGTACATAAAAATTTCATAAAACTAGAACACATATGAAGACAACAAGTAACACTAATTTTTGATGAGGTACAGATGTAGAGAATCCTCAAAAGAGTTCATTCTAATAGCTGAAAATCACTTAAAGAAATGTTCAACATCCTTAGCCTTTAGGAAAATGCAAATCAAAATTACTTTAAGATTTCATCTTATAACTGTCAGAATGGCTAATATCAATGAAAAAGGTGACAGCTTATGCTGGCAAGGGTGTGTATCAAAGAGAAACTCATCTATTGCTAGTAGCATTGCAAACTTGTACAGCCACTATGAAAATCAGGACAAAGAGAATCAATCTACTTCAACACAAACCTTATCACTTTTGGTCATATGCCCAAAGACTCTTAACCCTCACAGAGACATTTGCCCAAATTTGTTCATTGCAACTTTCTTCATAACAGCTAGAAATTGGAAACAACCTAAATGTCCCCCAAGAGAAGAATGGATGAAGACAATATGGTATATTTACACAATAGATTATTACTCAGACATTAAAAATAGGATGATGTTGGGAAGTGCTTGCTGATGGAAGCATGATAAGTCATCTCCTAAGAGGCTCAGGCAGAACCTGACAAATACAGAGACTAATGCTCGCAGCCAAACATTGGACTGAGCATGGGGTCCTGTATAGAGGAGTTGGAGAAGGAACTGAAGAAGCTGAGGCGGTTTGCAGTCCCATGGAGAGAGCAACAGTGTCAACTGGCCAGAACCCCTGGAGCTCTCAGAGACTGGACTACCAACCAAAGACCACACATGGAGGGACCCATGGCTCTGGCCACATGTGTGGCAGAGAATGCCCTTGTTGAACATCAGTGGGAGGAGAGGCCCTTGGGCCTGAGGGTCTTCAATGCCCCAGTGTAGGGCAATGCTAGGGAGGGCAGGCAGTAGTGGGTGGATGGGGGAGCACCCTCATAGAGGCAGGGTGAGGGAGAAGGGGATAGGGGGTTTCTGAAGAAAAGACCTGGAAAGAAGAAAACATTTGAAATGTAAATAAAGTAAACATCCAATCAAAAACAAAAAGCAAAACAAAAAAACAAAGGTGATGCAGGAGGAATGGCTAGATGGCTGTGAGAATGAATGGAAATCTGTAACTGATGGAGGTGGACAGGTGGATGGTCTCTCCAGGACTAGACAGAGACCTGAGACAAGGGAGGTGCTCAAGAATCAATGGGGGTGTCCTTAGCTGTAACTAACATCACTGAAGAGGCCACCTCCTGTAGCCAGGCAGGAACCCCAATGGAGCAATAAGTACACCAACCCACCCACAAACCTTTCCATCAAATTTTATCTTATCTACAAGAAATGCAGTGACATGCAGATGGAGCAGAGATTGGAGGAATGGCCAACCAATAATCAGCCCAATTTGAGACCCATCACATGGGCAAGCAACACTCCCTGACACTATTAATGATACTCTGTTATACTTGCAGACAGAAGTCTAGCATGGCTAGACTCTGAGAGGCACTAACTAGCAGTTGACTCAGACAGATGCAGACACCCATAGTCAAACAGTGGCTGGAACTTGGGGACTCTTATGGAAGAATAGGAGGAAGGATTGTGGGCCCAAAGAGGATAAGAACTCCACAGGAAGAACAACAGAATCAGCTAATCTGGACCCTTGGGACACTCAGACACTGAACCACCAACCAAAAAAGCATGGTCTGTACCTAAGCCTCCCCACACATATGTAGCAAATGTGCAGCTTGGTCTTCATGTGGGCCCTGAAAAACTGGAGTGGAGGGTTATCCAAAAAGCTGTTGCCCTGTATGTAGAATACATTTTTCTAGCTAGGCTGCTTTGCCTGGCCTCAGTGGGATAGAATATGCCTAGCCTCACAGAAACTTTAAGTGCCAGGGTAGGGGAGATACCCAGCAGTCTACCACCTGATGGTAAAGGGAAGAAGAGGAGGGGGGATTTGAGGAAGAATTGTGGGAGGAGGTGACTGGGAGGAGGCAGTGAGCAGGATGTAAGGTGAATGGGTAAAAATAAATTAAACAAATAAGATCATCATGAAATTTGCAGGTACATGTATGTAACTACAAAAAAACCCATCCTGATTGATGTAACACAGATCAGAAAGACCAATTTGAGATATATATATGTGTGTGTGTGTGTGTGTGTGTGTGTGTGTGTGTGTGTGTGTGTGTGTGTGTAGATATTAGCTGTTAAATCAATGGTAATATAGCTACAATCTGTATATCAAGAGTTTCTGTATAAATTAAGGCAATAGAATGTACAATGCATCACAAAGGGAAAGAGAAGTATAATAGATAGCTATTGATAAATAGAAGAGCTGTAGCAGGGGGATCAAGTGGGGTGCATGCAGTAGGGGAGGTAGGGCAACGGACAGAATACAGAGTGAGGCAGCTAAACTTAAAAGCCATTTCAGGGGTAATATGAAAACCTAATACGGTGAAAGTTTCCTAAAAGATATACAAAGATGTAGGTGATATAATGAAATTGTCAAATAACTGGGAATGCAGAGTCATAACAGGACATGTCTGGCCAAGAAATGAAGCTTCTAGTACCAGGAATGGGTTACATCTAATTGTGATGTGAGGCAAGGGAGTGCCATAGGAAGCCCTAAAATTCCTAGACTCTTGCCAAGACTATAGGTTGTTCTTCAAAAACTAAAATCAACGCCATATTGCTGAAGACAACAACACCACAATTCATGGAGCACGGAGAAACAGAACTGGTGATTTCATAAAGCCTTCGCTCCAAAGTGCTAGCCTCTTTGGTATTGGAACATACTTTGCACACTACCAAAAGAGAAAAATAAAAAACCAACCAAGTCACACATAGTTTGCTCTACATTGATGTTCTGTCTACAAGATATGCTAGAGCAATGGTGGCACAAAATTTAATTAACCAGTGTCTGATTTGACTTAAAACTCCCTCTATAGAATGGAATCCATAAACAATACTACTTGGGTGACCAAGAACTTGAGACTAGAAAGCCTAGTGACCTATCTCTGTTAAAAATCCTCAGTACTAATTCTCTCATCCTATCAACAATTATACTTGGTCCAAAGAATCATGAAAAGAAGTTATAAAGAAATCGGGTATGAAGTTTGTCATGTTTCTGTAATTTCCTGAACATACAAAGGGACAAGAATGTTCAAGAGACACTCACAACAAGCCAGTGGGAAAATATTGTGCTGCTACTAGAGCCAGATAAGTGGGAAGTGGACAAAGAGAGATGGAAGAGTCTATGTACAGAGTTTTCATAGGTACAGACAAAGACACTGAGGAACTGATAGAAAGAAGAGGCTAAGGGAGGGAATATCATAGGTTATTCAGAATACCACTAGTACAGTCAGTTTACATGCACAATCTTTTTAATCCTAGTAATCTACAGGAAGGCTTTCCTCTTGACCCTACAAACACCCTTGATAAATTAAGAGAGAATGTGTCCCTGGAGTATCATTGAAAGAGTATATTTGATGCCTTCATTTTGATTCCCTAAAGAAAGGGAGTAATCGAGGACTATTTTCAGATTTCTGCAAAATCTCATCTTCAGGGTTGGGGGGTGTTCCATGTCAACTTCTAAATAGGTCCTGTGACACCTGACTATGTTGAGACTGCCCATGTGATGACTCTGATCATTACCCCATAGGATTGGTCAAATATAGAGACACCATTGATATCACAATCACAGGTAAGAGTGTATACCTGCTAATCATTCTCTTTCTGATGCAGAATAGATATATTATAGACTGGAAATTCTGGGATGTCATAAGGAAGATGAAAGTGGGAAACTAAGAGAAAGAAGCCATGGTGAGTATTTTACAAACATAAACAATGAAAAATGTAAATACAAAAATGGACTATTGGTCACATAGCACATCATAGATATAGTGAAGTAACTGGAGACAAAAGTAGAGATAAAGAGAAAGGGGTGACCCAGCAAGCTTGATATCAGAGAAAGTGGAGTCATTTTACTAATATTCAGAGGCCTACACAGTTCAAACTCTTGTGACTTCTACTTCTATAAGACATTTTCCAGAAGAGCTAGACATATTGTGTATCTGACCTGAGTTTCAGTGCTAAGTGAGGCTGATGCTTGATGACTTATGAGGCCTTGGTAGAAGATGGCACCATAGATTTTCTGTCTAGTTTGAGAGTTCTTCCTTTCTTTTAACTGATCGTTTACTCAATACAGAATACCATGGCCCTGGGTAATTGAGTAGAGCAGCAATAACTGTCTGCTCTATACATTTGCAAACTGTTTTCAATCCATGAAAGTTATTCAAACAGTTATAATGGCAGAAAAATCTCTGAGTCTTCCAACAATAACCAGATAAGAATAAAGCAGAAACATGGAAGTATTTATTCATATGTTACTCAGACTAGGGAACTGAGAAAAAGATTCAGAGATAGTGCTGAGGAAATAATAAGTATGGCATGTGTGGGATGAAAGAAACTGCAAAAGTCAGAAAGCTGAGTGGAAGAACTGAAAGTAGAGATGAAGAAATAATGATAGATGCTGGATATTTCAAAACAGAGCCAGGGAAGCAGATGATAGACCACACTGGCTAAGTTCATACACAAAGAGGAACAAGAGTTTAAAGATGACCATGGCTCTTGCTCAAGGGCAAACCCCCCCATATTCATAGAATATTCTGTGCTTTGAAAAGACAGATTAATTAACAGATATGTAAAAACGGTAAGACACAGACCATATGAAGCCTAAGAAGACCAAAATGTGGATACTTCAGTGTTTCTTAGAAGGGTGAAGAAAATACTCACAGGAAGAAATATGAAAAAAGTGTGGAGCAGAGACTGAAGGAAAGGCTATCCAGAGACTGCCCCACCTGGAAATCCGTCCCATATACAGCCACCAAACCGGGATGTTATTGTGGATGCTGGGAAGTGCTTGCTGATGGAAGCATGATAAACTGTCTCCCAAGAGGCTCCGGCAGAGCCTGACAAATACAGAGGCAGATGCTCACAGCCAACCATTGGAATGAGCATGGAGTCCCGGATGGAGGAGTTGGAGAAGGGACTGAAGGAGCTAAGGTGATTTGCAGGCCCATGGGGGGAGCAACAGTGTCAATGGGCCAAACACCCCAAGCTACGGGAGACTGGACCACCAACCAAAGAATACACATGGAGGGACCCATGATGCTGGTCACATATGTGGCAGAGGATGGCCTTGTTGAACATCAGTGGGAGGAGGGCCCTTGGGCCTGAGGATGTTAGATGCCCCAGTGTAAGAGAATGCTAGGGAGGGAAGATGGGGAGTGGGTGGGTGGGTGGGGGAACACCTTCATAGAGGCAGGGGAGGGAGAGAATGGGATAGGGGGCTTCTGAAGGGGAGACCTGGAAAGGGGAAAACATTTGAAATGTAAATAAAGTAAATATCCAAAAACCAACAACAAAAAAACCCGATAAGACACAACTTAGTAAATTAGAATGAATTTCAAAAAGCAAAAAGTGGAGTAAAATGTTTGAATAAAGGAATGATGTAAGGGACTCAGTACAATAACCTACGAGGAAAGGGTAGAGAGAGAAGAGAGAGAGGGGATGGGGGAAGTAAAGAAAGAGATGGGAAGATAGAGATCACAAAATATAAGCAGAGAGAACGTAATACTGAGGAGTGAATGAACAACTTGTAGGAAACTGACCTTCCAACTTTCAACCCTCTTTTTCCAGGTTTATACAAGAAACATCCTCTATCAGACCTGATGGGCCCTGTAGTGATGTCAGGAGAGAACATGACCTTGCCCTGTTTCTCTGACTATGAAATTGATATGTTCAACCTGTCCATGAAAGATGTGCCTCAGCTACAAGGACTGACTGCAGTGCAGACCCACATACATTTGAGGCCAAGTTCCTTCTTGATCCTATAATACAGGCAGAGACCTACAGATACTATGGCTCTTTGAGTACGGTTCTTATGTGTGATCATCCCAGAGTGGCCATTTATTCTTTCCTGCTGCAGGAAGGAAGTCTTATATATACCTCGTATATTGTGACTAACAGAATTCTAAAGCAATGTCTGAGAAATATCCTGTCAATGATGGAGAGAAGGTATAATGGAGAGCTACAGAGAAGAACTGCTGGGAGATTTTATATATATATATATATATATATATATATATACACACACACACACACATATATATGTGTGTGTATATATATAAATATAAATATATATCACTAAAATATATATATACACACACACATCAACAATAATAATAGTCAAACAAAAAGAATCTAAGAAGGCGGTTATCGTAAAGCATGAGGGAGGGGTACCTGGAACAGGCTGGAGAGATGAAAGAAAAAAATAAAATACATATAAGTACATTTCATGTAAAAACTTTTTTAAAAATGGAGTTTGAGAATGATTGTCAAGTTACAAAATGTAGATATGGAGTTTCCTAAACACATCATTTTTCTTGGCCATCACACTGGAACATCTATATGTTTAGACAGATATAGAAATGGATCAGGACAGACTCATAATGGATAAGGTTGGGATCTGTTTGGGCAGGTCAGAGATACTCTCCCCAGAGTATTTCTGTTGTCTCATCATATGACTAAGATCAAAAACTAGAAGATAGCACATGCTGGCAATGGGAACTCCCAGGTATCTGTGAAAGTGACCCCACTTAAGACTCCTACTAATGGAGGACAAGGAGTCTGAAGTGCCTATCTCCTATAACCAGGCAAGTCTTTCAGTGAAGAGGTTGGGGAATCAATCCAGCCACAAAATCTCCAATGTATAGTTTGTCCTGCATACAAGACATGGCACAGTAAAGATGGCAAGGAAATCATGGGAGTGATCAACCAATGATTGGTACAGCTTGAGGCCCATGCCATGAGGGAGAACTCACCCTAGACACTGTTAATAATATTCTGTTGTATTTGTAGACAAGAGCCTAGCATAAGAGTCCTGAGAGAGGTTTAATCCAGTCACTGATGGAAACAGATTTAGAGACACACAGCCAAACATTAAGCAGAGCTTGGATATTCCTTCAGAAGATCAGAAGGAAGGTTGTAGGAGCCAGGGGTTAAGGACACCACAAGAAAACCAACAGAATCAACTAACCTGTGTTCATAAGCTATCATAGAGACTGAACCAGCCCTCAGTGAACCCACATAGGACTGACCCAAGCTTTTTGCATATATGTTAAAATTGTCAGGTTTGGACTTCTTACTGTATTCTAACAGTGTGATCAGGGACTGTGTCTAACTCTGTTACCTGATTTGGGGACTGTTTCCTCCTACTGGGGTGCCTCACCTAGCCTTAAGAGGAGAAGAGGTGCATGATCTTCCTGCAACTTTAGATACCATGGCCACTTGATATCCACGAGCAGCCTACCCCTTTTCTGAAGAGAAATGCAGGGAGAATGGATTGAGGTGAAGAATACTGAGAGGAGAGAACGGAGTGGAAACTGTAGTTAGGAAGTAAAATAAATCAATTAATTTTAAAAAGAATGGTATGACTGGAATAGGGAGACTCGTTTCTCTATATTTTAGGCAATTGTAAATGGTTTTTTTTTTAACATTTATTTTTCTGCTACTATGATTTTTAATTTTAAATATAAGTTTACCACAACCTAGAACAACTTCAAAACAGAGTCCCAAAGAGTGTCATGGAGATCAGAGAGTCGGTCTATGGATATATCTGGTGGTAACAATTAGATTAATTGTTGTGGGAAGGCATATCCAGTATTTAGGGAAAGGTACAATTCCCTAAGCAAGTTATCCTGAATTGTTTAATAGTAAACAATTCTAGCTAAGCATAACCATGCATCTTTTGATATCTCCTCTTAAACTTTGGCACAATGTGACCAAATGTCTATTTCTGGTGACTGTCTCTGGGATTCACACACAACGATGGAACTGGAAGTCAAATAAACTTTTTCTCCCTCAAAAATGAAAATAAAAATATTTAAAGGCAAGTGTGGAAGTTAGTACACACCTGTATTTCCAGCACTTGGCGGGCAGAAGGAGAAGGAACTCAGTTTGACTGTAGTCTGTTCCTTGTAAGTGAGTTCTAGGATAAACTGGGTTGAATAATAAATGCTGTAATAAAAAAATAAAAGGAAATTAAGGTGAAAAGAGAGACAGCAATGTGAGCACCACTAGATATTCTTTGTGGAAAACGCTTTCAGACTATAAAAAGAACTGTCTCTTCTAAGAGTCCTCCCAAGAACAACAAAGACAATGTATTTCAGAAAGCAGCTGTGGTGGGTTTTTGTCTTTAGAGTAACAGACATAGAAATAAGTGTCAAAAACTCAGACTCATACTTCCTGTGGGTCATAGTCTATCATAGTATCTGTGGTTGTGAACACTCATGGACAGGAAGATGACTGGACTGAGGATATTTCAACATCATGGCCCCACATAACACTACTTCCTGTGTCTTGTTAGGTCTTGAAATGAAAGTACATTAACAAGGAAGACGGGTGTCCCAGAAAAGGTAGATTCTCTCTTAACATGAAGACTGGCTGATTTTAGTGGCAGCCAAAATATATTCTAATCTCCTTAGCTTTATGATGAGTTGGCTATAACTAGGTCTTGAGTGTGGACCTTAGTTTCATCTATTCAACCCATGAAATACTGTCTGAATTTCATGGTGACTTTTTGGCGTTATTTGTATACTGACATTATATATGTATGTGTGTGTGTGTGTGTGTGTGTGTGTGTGTGTGTGTGTGATATTTGATAGAAATAACAGGCAGACAGATAGACAAACATAAAAATAGATGATGGATAGAAGAAAGATAGGTGATAAGTAGGTGGGGTGATAAGTAGGGTGACATATAAATTTATAAATCAAAAATATATAGGTGAGGCCAGGCAGTGGTGGCACATAACTTTAATCCCAGCATTTGGGAGACAGAAGCAGGCAAATAATGAGAGTTCAAGTCCAGCCTGGTCTACAGAAAGAGTTCCAGGTCAGCCAGGGCTACACAGAGGAACTCTCTCCTGAAAAAGAAATATATAGGTGATAAACAGATTAGTTAATTGATAGATTCAAGAGGATAGATAAAAGATGACTAATTAATTGATAGACAATAGTTATATATGTATGATAGATAAGTGATAGGTAAATAGATGAAAGACTAGGTAGCTGGTAGAAAGATACATAGAAGAAAGATAGTAGATAGGTATGTAATAGATGACATAGAGATAGAAACAGTATGATTATAAATGACAGTGATACATAATAGACACAACCAAACTTATGAGGCACACTGAAGGTGTTCATAGCACTGAGTACACAAATAAATATTTTCTGGAGATCTAATACAAGGAACTTAACAGCACACCTGAAAGCTCTAGAACAAAAAGAAGAATTCACACCCAAAAGGAGTAGAAGGCAAGAAATAATCAAACTTGTGGCTGACTTTAATACAATAGAAACAAAATAAATATGAAGAATCAATGAATCAGGAAGTTCATTCATTGAGAAAAATCAAACTGTTATCCAAATTAATGAAAACACAGAGAGAGAGAGAGAGAGAGAGAGAGAGAGAGAGAGAGAGAGACTCTCCAAATTAACAAATGAGAAATGAACATAGGAATGTTGAAACAGACACTGAGTAAATACAGAAACTCAGAAAGACCTACTTTAAAAAACTGTACTCCACCAAATCATAAAAATCTAAAATAAATGGATGATTTTCTTGACACATACCACTTACAAAAGTTAAATCAAGTTCAGAAGAGCAATTTAAGCAGACCTATAATCCCTAGTAAAATAGAACCAATCATTACAAATCCCCCAGTCCCCCACCAATATAGAAGAAGCCTGAGACAGATTTAGCAGAATTGAATCAGAATTACAAAGATTTAATGTGAATATTCTTCAAGTTATTCTACAAACTATAAACAAACAGAATATTTCTTAGTTCATTTTTTGATGACACAGTTACCCTGATATCCAAACCACATAAAGATCCAAGAAAGAAAGAAAATTGCAGACAAACTTTCCCTCATGAAAATAATCAAAAAATATTTGCTAACTGAATCCAAGAATACAGCAAAAATATCATCCACTGTGATCACATAATTTCTGTCACAGAGATGCAAGGATGCTTTTATATATGTAAAGTGATAAGTGTAATATACCACATTGAAGTGGGAGTTTCTGGTTGTGCCATGTGATGCAGACTCATGTGACATTTTGCTGAGGCAAACTCATGTGGCGTTTTGCTGAGGCAGACTCACATGGCATTTTGCTAAGACAAGACCCGGGAGAGTACATGTGATGCTTGAAGACAGTATAAGCGGGATCCAACAGACAGGGAGTGGGCACTTGCATAGCTGTGCAGCTCTTCATTGGTCTTGTATCTTCGCTGACCTTCACTTTGTTAAAAGAGGCATGGCAGAAAACTTCCAGCATTTAGCTGGTCTTGGCTGTGTTCACAGACTCATGCCAATTCAGTGGAGGCTGGGCAGTTTCTACTAGATTGTGTTATCATTGCTGATTTGTGTTTGGTAACACTTTTAAACTGGACTGCTGGTATCTTGGCACCGTTGTACCTGTTCAGGATTGCGAACCCCAAAAGACCACCAAGGAGCTGATTAAATAAATTTAATTTTTGAATAAAAAAGAACCACATTAGGGTCTTTTTTATTAAGGCTCCAGCTTGGGCTCACTGTAAACCCTGAAACAGCAGGACAGGAAGGTGAATTCCCAAGCCTAGTTTTAAGCAAGCATTTACTGAGATAAACAAACAAGCAAGGGGATTTTTCAGCTTAGCACACATCTGATGGGGAAGGGCTATTATTGCCCCTTAAAATGATTGGCTAGTGCTGGCAGCCAGACCATAAACTTAACTTCTGTTTTCTTCCCGATTGGTGGTTGTTAGGGAGTGACTTGGAAACAAGTGTTAGGTGCAGGCTTGTTGGGAAATAACCTAGAAACTAGTGTTAGGTGCAAACTTGTTGGGGAGTAAACTGGAAACTAGTGCTAGGTGCAAGCTTATTGGTTAACTTGAATTCAACCTTAGGTCAAGTTCTCTAAGATGGAGCCAGAACCCAAGATGGAGTTGGTCTGGTCTCTAAACACTTCTAAACTATACTGCTGGTATCCTGACAAACACAGATTGAAATTGTTCACCCAAACTACTTCTAAACAGGTCCACATTCCCTTGTCCTATTTACCATCTTTTCTCTCCTACCTTTGGATAGTGGGCTAGAAGGGAGATCAAAGCATTTAAAAACCCTTATTAAAGTAGGTTTTGAAAATCTAAGCCTATACCATATAATCAAAAATGAAAGTTGCATAATCATATCATTAGTTGCAGAAGAGGCCCTTGGAAAAATCTAGCACCTGTTACAATAAAAAATCCAGCACCTGTCACAATAAAAATCCTGGAGAGTTTGGAGATACAAAAAATACATTAACAAAATATAGAGACAGCAAGCACACAGACAATATCAACTTCAATGTAAAAACTGCAAACCAATTCCAGTAAAATCAGGAAAGTGACAAACATGTCTACTCTTTTCATACCTGTTCAGTACAGTACTTAAGGTTTTAGCTAAAGTGCTAAGACAAATGAGAGGGATCAAAGGGATAAAAATTGAGGGGAATATCTGCCTCCTGATAGCTGGTCAACATACAAGAAAACATGAAATCCTGAGCCATGCAGGGCAGAAGGCAACAGCAGTTCAGTAATGGAACTGTCATCAGCAAGAAGCTTGGAGATATAGGGTACTCCATCTGCCATTCCATAAGTATGAGTGCCATGAGGAATTCTCCCACTTTCAACTTATTTGAGGAGAGGGCTGAGACAACTGTTACAAGCCTCAGGACAAACCACAGTAGTGGCAGTTTTGAGGAGGTTCTGAACTCCACAGCACACAGCCACTCCCAGAATGCTTCAGCAGGCCTCCAGCAGACCAAGGATGAGGAACTGTAGTGCTAGGTCCAACCTGGGCTGCTGCTGATCAATCTGCCTGCTCATCCCCTGATATGAAGACCAAAATCCCACTGGGAAACACAAGTTTTATAATTGTTATTTAAATGGGATCTCCAAAAAGTTTAATAAAATGATTTCCATTTGCATTTGTGTTGATGATGGACCACTTGACCATTACTCTGGAGTATTTACAAATGTCATCTTTTAAAATAGACAACCTGGAGCAGGGTCATAATTGGTTCTAATTCTTCTCTCTATAACTCAATGTGTATTTCCCACACATGCAACTACTAATTATTTGCTTTGGTTTTGGCTTGGTCTCCATAAAAATGTACATGTCTCAGAATGCTGAGTGACATCCTGTCAGTCTGTAGGTTGACAGGTGTCACTATTTGTGTCTGTCTTTACCAGTGGGCCAAGTCACTACAAACTTCTTGTGATCTTTCTCACCTATATTAATTATGTACATTTCTTTAAGTCATTAAAATATTTTTTAATGGAAAAGTTATTTTCACTATTCTGGGTTTTTTGCTTTTCCAGATGAATTTGTAAATTGCTCTTTCCATGTCTTTGAAGAATTGTGTTGTAATTTTGATAGAGATTGCACTGAATCTTTAGATTGCTTTTGGTAAGATAGACATAACCAATAGGACAAATCGGCAATCTACAGATTGGGAAAAAACTTCACTAACCACATAACCGATAGAGGACTAATATCCAAAATATATAAAGAATTCAAGAATCTAACTACCAAGAAATCAAACAACCCAATCAAAAAATGGGGTATAGAACTAAACAGAGAATTCACAGCAGGGGAATCTCAAATGGTTGAGAAGCACTTAAAGAACTGTTCAAGTACTTAGTGATCAGAGAAATGCAAATCAAAACCACCCTGGGATTCCACCTTACACCAATAAGAATGACTAAGATCAAAAACTTAGGTGACAGCACATGTTGGGCAGGATGTGGAGAAGGAGGAAGACTCCTCCATTGCTGGTTGGGTTGCAAACTGGTACAACCACTCTAGAAAACAATCTGGAAATTCCTCAGAAAATTGGAAATAGATCTACCTGAAGACCCAGTAATACCACTCTTGGGCATATAACCAAAATGTGCTCCACCAGGCCACAGGGACATGTGTTCCACTATGTTCATAGTGGCCTTATTTGTGATAGCCAGAAGCTGGAAACAACCAAGATGTCCCACAACAGAAGAACGGATACAGAAAACATAGTTTATTTACAAAATGGAATATTACTCAGCAATTAAGAACAAGGACATCATGAATTTTGCAGGCAAATGGATAGAACTAGAAAATATCATCCAGAATGAGGTAACTCAGACCCAAAAGGACATGCATGGTATGTACTCACTAATAAGTGAATATGAGCCAAAAATGTACAGAATACCCAGGATACAATCCCCAGAACTCAAGAAGGCTAACAAGCTGAAGGGGCCCAAGTGATAATGCCTCAATCCTACTTGGGAGGGAGAAGAAAGCAATCACAGGAAGGGGGAGGGAGGGAGAGACCTGGGTGAGAAAGGGGATAGGGAGGGTAAGAGAACATGATTAGGTATTGGGTGGGGGGAACAGGAGTGAAGCCCTGAGGGCTAGCAGAAAAAATGGCAACAGGCAACCTTGGGAGGTAGGAGGTAGGGGTAGCCTCTAGAATGTACCAGAGATCTGGGAGGTGAGAGACTCTCACGAGGGACCTTAGATGAAATGCCTGACAGTGGGAAGAGGGAATTTGTAGAGTCCACCTCCAGCAGAAAGACAGGGCTTCAAGTGGAGGGATGAGGTTGCCATCCCACAGTCAAAAACTCTGACCCATAGTTCTTGTCTAAAAGAACTACAGTGACAAAAATGAAGAGGATCCAGAAGAAAACAATGTGCAGTGAAAGGTTCATAGTGGGATCCAGCTCAAGGAGATACCCCAAAGCCTGACACTATTACTGAGCCTAGGATGTTCTCACAAAAAGGGCCTATCATGACTGCCCTCCAAGAGACCTAGCAAGCAGCTGAAAGAGTCAGATGTAGATATTTACACCAAACCAATAGACAGAAGCTGCTGCCCCTTGTAGTTGGATTAGGGAAAAGCTGGAAGAAGCTGAGGAGGAGGGTGACCCTATAGGAAGACCAGCAGTTTTAACTAACCTGGACCCCTGAGATCTCTCAGACACTGGGCCACCAACCAGGCAGCATACACCAGCTGATATGAGCCCCTTGACACATAAACAGCAGAGGACTGCCAGGTCTGGACTCAGTCAGAGAAGATTCACCTAACCCTTAAGAGACTTGAGGCCCCAGGGTATAGGGAGTTTGGTAGTGTAGGGGTGGGGTGGGGACACCCTCTTGGAAATGGGGAGGAGGTATGGGATGTGGGTGGACCAGGAGGGGAAATAAATTAGAAAAAAATGATTAAAGAATAATTTTTTAAAAATTAAAAAACAGAAAAAAGTAAAACAATGCAAGGGATAGGTCAAGGCATATTTATTGGCAGATGATAGGATAAGATACACAAGTGACCCAAATATTCCACAGGGAGATGACAACATATAACCTGAGTCCTCCATCCTGCCAAGTGTCCCCCTTGGGGGCAGTGGGTGAGAAGGCAAAGAATCAATGATACAAACTCTGGGAGCAGGTGAGAATGCAGAAGCAAGCTAATTTGTTGAAGCTTGGGTGGCGTGTCTTCTACCCTCCCCCTTAGCCCCATTGGTTCCTACCAGGTGTCTTCTCTGTGTGGCAACCCCTCACTCATCATTGCTCCAGCCCTCAGTTGTTACTATAGGCTTGGGCAAATTTCCAGGCCGGCTATATGCAGAAAACATCACTGAGGCTGTGCAGTCCCATTTTGTTAGGTTTTTGTTTTGTTTTGTTTTGTTTTGCATAGCCTTGTGGAAGCATCACCACCATGGCAGTGGAGCCTTTCTGTTCCTCCTACAACAATGGTTAAACACTTTCAGCAAAGTAGCTGAATACGAAATTAACTCACAAAAATCAGAAGCCCTGTTACATGCAAACATCACATGGAAGGAGAAAGAAGTCAGGGAAACAATACCTTTCAAAAGAGCCTCAATAATATAAAACACATTTGAATATCTCTAACATAGTAAGTGGAAGACTTGTATGATAACGTCAAGTCGTTAAAGAAAGATGTTAAAAAAAATATCAAATGATGGAAAGATCAAATGAATCAGTAGAAGTAACATAGTAAAAAATGGACATCCTACCAAAATTAATCTACACACTCAATGCAATCACCATCCAAATTCCATTATAATCTGCACAAATCATAAAAGGACACGGTTTAGCTTCATATGAAAACAGAAAAAAATAGGATAGCAAAAACTGTCCAGACTTCCCAATTTCAAGTTTTCCTTCTGGGTCTGGCTTATTTCACTTACAATGATTTTTCTAGTTCCATCTTTCTACCTGTGTATTTTGTGACGACACCCCTTAATGGCCTAATAATACTTCACTGTGTAAATAATCCATGTTTTCTATTTCATTCCTCTATTGAGAAACATGTATGTTGTTTCCAAATTCTAGCTATGATGAATAAGACAGTGGTGAAGATATTTGTGCTAGTGGATCTGTAGAAGGGTGAATTGTCCTTTGGTATACGCCCTAGAATGATATAACTGTGTCCTTTTCTGTAGTGATTCCCATCTCCTTAAGGAATAATACACTAATTTCCATAGTTGCTGTACTCTCATCAGCAATAGATGAATGTTTCCTTCATTTTGCTTTGTTGCCAGGATGAACTATCACTTGTTTTATTGACCTATAGCTCTAGTACATAGCTATAGTAATAAGCACATCATACACACACACACACACACACACACACACACACACACACACACACACACATATGCAAATTGACAAATTCCAATTTAGGTATTTTAATGGGATTCTTGAGAATGCAAATGAGTGGATCTTTGATTTTTGTGCCTTCTCTTAAGATCTTTTCTCCTTTTACTTTGTCTCATCCAAATCTGATTTGATAGTATTTGTTTTCTCTCACTATATTTTATTTTGTCATTATTTAATAATATCCCTTAGAAGCCTTTTGTTTCCTAAAGAAAGACAAAAAGGGAGCGGGTCCATTGGAGGGAACATGGGGAGGAACTGTGAGCAGCAGAGCAAAGGGAAGCCATAATCCAGATGTGTTATGTGAGAAAAAAATATGGTAACTAAAACGAAACTGATAATAAAAGATACAAATAGTATTGTTACAAAGATATTCGCAAACTTCTCATTGACGCAACAATGGAGCTACTGGAGTATTATTTGTGTTCTAAGTAATTTGTTTATTTATTACTAATGGGGGTATTATGAGAGAGAGTTTGTTAGGGGTTGGGTGCTTGCCACAACTTAGGTGTGTAGGTTAGTGAACCATTTTATGCAGTCAGTATTTAGCCTCCAGCTTTAAGTCAGTTCCTGTGATAGCTCTTCAATTGCAAGACTTACATGGCAAGGGTTTCAGTCACTAAGCCATCTCCCCAATAGCAAGTGATTATTTTAAAACTAAACATCGGGCACACATTGGACCATTTATCTTCAGAAAATATTACCAAAAATGTATTGCCTATGCTTAAGCATTTCTGAAGATGAATAGTTAAGGCCTCATTAGTCTCTTAATTACCAGCACACACAATAAGCCTAAGAGTGCAGTAGTGGCATCCATACCTTAGTGATAGATAGTAGCTCTCTAATTGGATTTAAGATCTGCTCAACTTCAAGGAAATATTTCCTAGTTTTGGAAATCTATCCAACTATTCAAGGTTAGTAAGATCATTGCTCTTGCAGAAATATACAGCTGAGAGTTTGCAAAATAAAAAATAATTCCCAACTTCATTACAAATATAAAAAAATATTTATAATTGTACTAATAGATAAGTATTAACACTATCCCCATAAAAAGAAAAAAAAAAGGAAAACAACATTCTATTTACCCCAAACACATTACAAAAACTGAAACCTATAAAAATAAAGAAAAACAGTGATTATGTGATTTCCAGATTAATCTGGATCTAACACTTGTTTGCAGCTGAGGCTCAAAGATCATCATGCAGGAAGGGGAAGAAGGATTCTAAGAACCAGAGGAACAGGAAGTGTGGTGTGAGATTGCATCTCCTAGAAATGTGGTCAGCTCTAAAATTATAGATATATAAATAACATTATACACATTAAGCAGACTGCATTTATATATTTAGGAATATATACCTAGATATATAGACATAATTAAAAATAAAAATGAATTTGAGAGAGAACAAAACAGCTATATGGCAGAGATTAAGATGAGAAAAAGTAAGGAGAGATATAATTATAATTTATTTGAAAATGTATTAGTACAAATTTTAAGTTTAAAAATGTATATTCTCTCAAAGACAGAATGGATGCCAGCCAGCACAGGATAGTATGCCCAGTAAAAATTTCAATCAACGTTGATGAAAAAAATGATATTAAATGAAAAAAAAAGACATGAAAGGAAACACACACACACACACACACACACACACACACACACACTACCACCAACTACATCAAAATAATAGTAATTAACAAGTATTGGGCATTAGTATCTCTCAAAGTCAATGGAATCAATTCCCCAGTGAGAAGACATAGGTTAATGGAATGGATGCAGAAACAGGATCCATCATTCTGAGTATAAGATATACACCCCAACAGGAAGGATAAACAGTACCTCAGAGTAAAAGGCTGCCAAGAGATTTACCAAGTAAATGGACTAAAAAAAGCAAGCTCAAGTATCCATTCTAATATCTAATAAAATAGACTTTCAACCAAAATTAATCAAAACAGACAGGGGAGGGTACTTCATACTCATCAAGGAAAAATCCATGAAGATAATGTCTCAATTCTGAACATCTATGCCCCAAACACAAGGGCACACATATTTGTAAAAAAAAATTTCCTAAAGCTTAATTATGCATTGAACACTACAGACTAATAGTGGGAGACCTCTACACCCCACTCACACCAATGGACAAGTCATCCAGAAAGAACTTAAACAGAGAAATAATGTAACTAGTAGACATTATTAATCAAATGTACCTAATATATCTACAGAACATATCACCCAAACACAAAATAGTATACCTTCTCCTTAGCACCTCATGGAACCTTCTCCAAAATTGACCATACACTTGGTCACAAAGCAAACCTCAACAGATACAAGAGAATTTAAAAACTGTATCTTTAATCTATCATGGATTAAAGCTGGACTTCAACAGCAGCAGAAGCAACGAAGGACTGGCGAGTGCACAGAAACAGAATAAAGCTCTACTCAGTGATCTCTGCATTGGAGAAGCACTAAAGAGATAACTGAAAGATTTTCTAGAATTCAACGAAAATGAAGACATAACACACCCAAACATATGGGTCACGATGAAAGGTCATGCAAAGAGAAAAATTCATAGCATTAAGTGTCTTCATAGAGAAATTGGAGAGATCTCACATTACCAACGTAACAGCACACCTGAAAGCTCCCGAACAAAAAGAAGCAAAGACACCTAAGAGGAGTAGATGAAAGGAAGCAATCAAACACAGGTCTGAAGTTGACAAACTAAAACCAACAAATTAAAAAAAAAGAAAAGGAATATTCTTTGAGAAAATCAACAAAAAATAAAATCTGTTAGCCAAAATAACTAAAAGGTAGAAAGATCATATCCAAATTAACAAAATCTGAAATGAAAAGGTGGACCTATGCATCATTATCATGTGTTGCTGGTCTAGCTGAATGTCTGTATGTAGAAGAATGCAAATAGATCCATGTATGTCATCCTGCACAGAACTCAAGTCCTAGTGTATCAAAGATCTCAACATAAAACTGGACACATTAAATCTAATAAAAGAGAAAGTGGGGAGTATCCTTGAATGCACAGGTTACAAGAGACAACTTCCTGAACAGAATACCAACATCTAGGGACTAAGATCAACAATAAATGGAACCTCATAAAACCGAAAAGCTTCTGTAAGACAAATAACATTGACGAGCGGACAAAATAACAGCCTACAGAATGGGAAAAATTTTTCACAAACTCTATATCTGACAGAAGACAGGTATCCAAACTACATAAAAAAAATTTTTAAAGTAGACATCAACAAACTAAATAACCCAGTTAAAAATGAAGTACAGATCTAAACAGAATTTGCAGCAAGAATCTTTACTGGCAGGTAAACACTTAAAGACATGCTCAGCATTCTTAGTCAGCAGGGAAATGCAAATCAAAATGACACTGAATGGGTGGCACATGTAAAAAACAAATTCATGCTGGCAAGTATGGGGAGCAAGAGAAAAACTCCTCCATGCTGGTAGGGGTGCAAATGTGTGCAGCCACTTGTTATGTCAATATGGTGGTGTCTCAGAAATTTGAGAATCGATCTACCTCAAGAACCAGCTATACTGCTCCTATGCACATTCTACCATACCACAGGACACTTCCTCATCTTTGTTCATAGCAGCTTTAATTCATAATAACCAAAAACTGGAAAAAACCCTCTATGTCCTTCAACCACAGAATGGCTGGAGAAAATATGCTACATTTACACAATGAAATATCATTTACCTATTAAAAACAATGACATAATGAAATTTGTAGGTAAACGGATGGAACAAGAAAACATCATCTTGCGTGACATAACCCAGGCCTAGAAAGACAATCATGGTATGTACTCATCTATAAGTGTAAATTAGCCATAAGTATAGAATAAACATGCTACAACCCACAGGCCCAATGGAGCTAAGAAACCAGAGGACCCAAGTGAGTATGCTTGAATCTCACTGAAAGGAGAAAGTAGAATAGATGTTGAGAGTTGATGGAGGGAAGTAACTGAGTGGGAGAGGGTGGGGAGAAGAACAGAAGGGACCAAGTATGGAGTAGAAGGAGGGAAAGAGAACTGGGAAAAATAACTGGAATTGGTGGGCAGGCATCTCTGGGACAAGGTAGGAAACTTCCAGGAATCTATGAGGGTGACCATACCTAAGACTGCTATCAACTGACAATATGGAACCTGAAAATTTCCACCTGTAACCAGGCAAGAATACCAATGGAGGGATGGGGATACCAACCCAGCCATAATACCTCAAACCACAATTTGTGCCAGCTGCAAGATATGCAGGAATAAAGATGGAGTAGACATTGAGTGAATAGCTAACCAATAACTGGCCCAGGCTCAGAGAAAGCCCACTCCTGACACTAGTCATGATATCCTGCTCTACTTGCAGACAGGTGCCTGCCATAACTGTCTGAGAGACTTCACCCAGAAACTGATGGAAACAGATGCAGAGTCCCAGAGCCAAACATTAAGCAGATGTTGGAGAATCCTGTGGAAGACGGAGAGAAATGGCAGTAGGAGCCAGTGAAGCCAAGGACACAACAACAAAACCAACAGAGTCAACTAACTTGGGCTTATAGGTGCTCACAGAGACTGAACCACCAAGTAGAGAACATGAATGGGGTGAACATAAGCCCTCTACATATATGCAGCAGATGTGCAGCTGGTATTCATATGGGACCCTAAAAGAAGGAGCAGGGGCTGCCTCTGACTCTGTTGCCTGTCTTTGTACTGAGGTGCCATGTCTAGCCTCAATAAGAAAAGATACATCTATCCCTACTGAAACTTGGTATGCTAAGGCAAGTTGATATCCATGGAAGGGCTACCCTTCTTGGAGGAGGATGGGAGGGAAGATGGGGGAGGGGAGGCGAGAGGAAGAGACGTGATGAGAGAAGAGAGGGGAAGCTGTGATCCACATGTAAAGTATACAAATAAATTATTTAAGGAAAAGTGTAGGCCGGGCAGTGGTGGCACACGCCTTTAATCCCAGCACTTGGGAGGCAGAGGCAGGTGGATTTCTGAGTTCGAGGCCAGCCTAGTCTACAGAGTGAGTTCCAGGACAGCCAGGGCTACACAGAGAAACCCTGTCTCGAAAAACCAAAAAAAGAAAAAAAGAAAAAGTGTAGAATGATATATATGATACAAAGCCTAAAATATTATTATCTGTTAAATAATGAATACTGTATATGCATACTTATTTGCAGTGTTTCTGTGTAGCCAATTGTTTGTTGTTGAAACTGTAGTCCTGTTTCAAATGTTTCCATTTCTTTAGTGTCTTGCAGGTTCTTGCCCTCTGACATACTCTTCTAGAAATAGATTTTAATATTGATGTTTCTTATCTGGGCTTGTCATTGTGTGTTTAATATATTCTACTGGAATAAAGAAGAAGAGAAATAGAGTCAGGAACTGGCAAAAATGTCTGGAAAATGCAAAACTGACTTGTCAAATTGTACATATTAGAAATGCTCACATATGACAACCATTCCTGAATGAAGTGGAAAACAGAACACAATTAATGTATATCTAAAGTTCTTGTAAAGAATGGTAAGCATATATGGCTGGACATGTCCTTCAGAAGATAAGATTGTGTTCTGTACTTGCAGAGGGCCCGACTTCAGGTGCATATACCTACACTAAAAGGATCACAGCTGCCATTGACTCCTGCACCAGCCATCTAATCAATACCCTCTTCTGCCATTACCAAACACCAGAGCTAACATGCAAATACTTACACACACGTGCACATAATTTTAAAATGAAATGTTTTAAAGAATTTGAATGCTAGGCCATAAAACACAAGTGAATTAAAGTTAAATTCCACTTGCTTTGTTTCTTTGACTTTTAAAAAGAAGTTCAGTTTTATTACTGTAAATAATCATTCAACCAAGTAGGAAATTACATGATTGTAACTTGAAACTGGATTAAGCACAGCATAATCATTTTGATTGACAGATTAGGATTGCTTTTATAACTTGAATAATATTCAAGTGAACACATTCCACATAACACCATAGGAACCATTGACCTTCAGATTCAAAAAGCAATGAAATACATCCAAAGTTTTAGTATGATAATCAAATTTGAACATTTAGAACAAGAGGGTTTGGTCCAAGATATAACTCAGTGGTGGTCATGATAAATACCATGTCTGAAGAACTAAAGTCTGAAAATTTTCAGGTCCTCCTAGACCACGATAAATCAGTGAATCCCTCTTGAAGCTAGAGACAGGGACACACACCACTAATCGAAGTGCTTGGGAGGCAAAGTCAAGTGGATCTTTGAGTTCAAGGCAAGTGTTGTCTACAAAGTGCCAGGACAGTCGGGGCTGCTCAGAAAACCTGTCTCAAAAAAGAATTACCTTGGGGTTGAGCTTGAATGTGATCTGTTGGTAAGCTTTGCTTCCTGTGGTCACATAGGTCCTTTGAGCTTCTCAAGACATCCTGTAAACTTCGTTCTGGCTCTGTTCTTGCCAGCCAAGGCAGAACCATGTTGTTCATGTTCCTAAGCCTAGTGTGTTCTGGTGAGTTCTGTGGAGAATGAAAAGCATGAAATAACAGGATGGAATTATCATCTCGGGGGGTTGGAATTGTTCAAAGCAGAAATACTGGGTTCCGTAGAGGATTTTGGTACATAAGTTCATATAAGCAATGTGGGCTCTGATTCTAATGTTTAGAGGCCAAACAGAAATTTGAGGTGTCAGAGGGTCAAGCTGTTGGAAAAAGATAGATCTTCCATCATGAGTTTTTTTTCCAGGTTTCTTCCTAGTCCAGAGGATGTCAGCACACATGGGTGAGTTCATCCTTAAAACATTGAGTTACTATCCATTCCAATAGACAGGTTTTATTCTAAGAGGTAGTGTGTTTTGGGGGAGAGGGACTGGTGTTTGTGATTGGTGGTGAGTCTTTTGAACTCAAAGTTAAGACCCTGGAAACATGCCTCTCAGTTCTGTCCTAGCTACTCCCAGATACTGTGCCTGGCAGAGTTGGACATTAAATTTGATTGGATAAACAAAATTTTGTGGTTTGGGGGCACAGAATTTCTCTAGGTAGCTCTAGATGTCCTACAACTCACTTAGTAGTCCAGGCTGGCCATGAACTCAGATATTCACCTGCCTTTGCCTCCCAAGTGCTCTAATTAAAAGCATGTGCCACAACACCAAGTAGATATTAAGCTATTTTAATTTTTTTTTAAAAATCTTCCTTTTTTCTGTACTATCACCCAAAAGCCCACACTTTAATTGAGGTTTAGATATTATAATTTATTATTGATTACATATGTGTGTTACTTGTCAAATCGTTGAGGATATTAATTTTGTCTTTAGACCTTTGTTCTTCAGAAAAGATTTGTGTACCACTAGCACACTATTGTAACAGCTTTCCCTGTCTTACTTTTAATGAATCATTTCACTTTTTCTACATAAAGATGTTTTTATGTAACTCATTACCAGTCCTTTGTTTCAGCTTGAAGAACCCCACAACATTTTATGTACTTTTTGGTAAGGAACTCTGTCTGCTAGAGATTTTCTGACAAAATGTTTTATACTTCATTTCTGAAGGACAGTTTGCTAACATGTACAGGCAGACTTTTTCTTTTCTCCACTTTCCTCACTGAAAACATCATCCTGGTCTCTTGTGACTTGTAGGCTCAGAAATTGGCCACTAGCTGTAATAGAAATCCTTATGCCTAATTTGCTTTTATCATTCTGATGCTAGGACCTCTTTTAATAATTTGCTCTGTTATCCTGTTTATTTGGGTTGAAATTTTTTTGTTGCATTGACCATCTTACACCTGACAATTTTCATATTACTCTCTATTTCAAGATTGTTCTCTATTTTTTTCTCTAAATGAGTTTTTCTGCTTATTTTTAATAGTTGTTTTCTTTTTTGTTAATATTTTACAAATTCTTTGAGAATGTCATACACTACATTTTAATTACATTCATCCCCCTGCATAAACTCATTCAAGACCTCTCCTCCCCTATCCTCCCAAGTGAATTTCTGTTTTCCTTTTCCCTAAATGATTTTTTTATGACTGATAATTTGTTATTTGTACAGCATCAAAATATACGGTCGTTTTTCATCATTGTATTTTAATACACTTTCCATACTTAGGTGTGAGATTATATAATGCCTGATCTAAGCTCACTCGTTCTTTTATTTTTAACAAGTACACTATTGAAACACTCTATTAACTTTTTTAAAAGTTAGTTTATTTATTTACATTCCAATTGTTGCCCATGCCTGGTCCCCTCTCCCACACTTTCTCATCCCATTCTCCTCCTTCTTGCCTCTAAGAGGTTGCTTCACCCCCCCCCCGATGAGGCCTCCCCCTTCCCTGGAGCCTCAAGTCTCTCAAGATTAAGCACATCTTCTCCCACAGAGGCTAGACCAGGCAGACCTCTGCCATATATGTGTCACGGGCCTCCAACTGGCCTGTATGCTCCTGGTTGGTGGCTCAGTCTCTGGGAGCTCCATGGGGTCCAGATTAGTTGAGACTGTTGGTCTTCCTATGGAGTCGCTCTCCCTTTCAGCTTCTTCAATCCTTCCCCTAAATCTACCATAGAGGTCCCTGACTTTAGTCCAATGATTGAGTGTATCTGCCTCTGTCTCAGTCAGCTGCAGGTAGGGCCTCTCAGAGGACAGCAATGCCAGGCTCCATGTGTCTATAAGCACATGGTAGCATCAGTCATAGTATCAGGCCTTGTTGCTCCCCCATGAGATGGATCCCAACTTGGGCCAGTCATTGAATGGCCTTTCCTTCAGTCTCTTCTCCATTTTTGTCCCTGAAGTTCTTTTAGACAGGAACAATTTTGGGTCAGGAATTTTGACTGTGGGTTCGTAACCCTGACCCACCACTTGAGGCACTGCCTATCTACTGGAGGTGGATGCTTTGAATTCCCTCTCCCCAATGTTAGACATTTAGGCTAAGGTCACTCCAATAAATCCTGAGAGTCTCTCACCTCCTGGGTCTTCGGTACTTTCTAGACAGTCACCACACCTCTCCCCTTCCCTGGCTGCTTATCTCCATTTCTCTTGGTCCTCTGGGCTTCTCTCCTGCCCCCCCTATATGATCCTGTTCCCCTTTTCCCTTCCCCCCTTCTATCCAGGTCCCTCCCCCTGCCATCCATGATTTTTTTCTATCCCCATCTAAGTGGGATTGAAGCCTCCTCACTTGGACATTTCTGCTTGTTATACTACTTATGGTTTGTAGGTTGTATCCTAGGTATTCTGTATTTTTAGGCTGATATCCACTTATACCATGCATGTCCTTTTGGGTCTGAGTTACCTCACTCAGGATGATATTTTCTAGTTCCATCCATTTGCCTACAAAATTTATTGTGTCCTTGTTTTTAATAACTGCATAGTATTCCACTCTGTAAATGACCCACATTTTCTGTATCCATTTTTAGGTTGAGGAACATCTGGGTTGTTTCCAGCTTCTGGCTATTACAAATAAGGTTTCTATTAACATGGTGGAACACATGTCCTTGTAGTATGATGGGGCATTCTATGGGTATATGCCTAAGAGTAGTATAGCTGGGTCTTCAGGTAGACTATTTACAATTTTCTGAGGAACCACCAAACAGATTTCCAGAGTAGTTGTGCCAGTTTGCAATCCCACCAGCAATAGACTAGTATTCCTCTGTCTCCACATCCTGGCCAACATGTGCTGTCACTTAAGTTTTTGATCTTAGTCATTTTGATTGGTGTGAGGTGGAATCTCTGGGTCATTTTGATTCGCAGTTCTCTGATGACTAAGGACTTTGAACATGTTTTAAGTGCTTCTTGAACATGTGAGGTTCTTCTGTTGTGAATTCCCTGTTTAGCTCTGTTCCCCATTTTGAATTGGGTTATTTGGTTTTCTGGAGGTTGACATTTTGAGTTCTTTATAATTTTAGATAGTAGCCCTTTGTTGGATGTAGGATTAGTGAAAGTTTTTTCCCAATCTGCGGGTTTCTGATTTGTCCTATTTACAGTATCTTTTGCCTTACAGAAGCTTTTTAGTTTCATGACATCCTATTTATCAATTGCTGATTTTAGAGCCTGAGCCACTGGTGTTCTGTTCCAGAAATTTTCCCCTATGCCAATGAGTTTGAGGCCCTTTCTCACTTTCTTTTCTATTAGTAGGAAGGTGGAGCTCAGGAAGAGGGACAGGTCCTGTGTCATCTAGGCCTTGTGGGTCTCCCAGCAGCTGTGTGTATTTGGGCTAGATTCTCACCTGTGTTTTTCCTTACTGTGGACCTCCTGGGAGGCTCTCAGGCTGTAGCATTTGGGCAAATATCAGACTGTGGATCAACTTTTTAAATTTTTAGTTTGTGTGTGTGTGTGTGTGTGTGTGTGTGTGTGTGTGTGTGTGTGTGTGTACATGTACCACAGCACATTCTATCTCCAAGTCACCCGAGTGGCCAAGTAATGCCATACATATTTTGTATGTATGGAGCCTTGAATTGGTGGAAAAACTACGTCTGCATCTACGTCATCACTATCAGTGTAGAAACACGAGTCAGCGTGACATCTATGAATGAAGATCTACATGAGAGTGCATAAAGAACAAATGTGCTCAAAAAAGCATTCCTCCAGTTTTCTTGTAGATTTTCTTGTTTCTGAAGTACTATGAGATTTCTTGCTCTCACCCTTGAGTTCTAGAAAATGTAGGAATTAATCCTCTTCTGAGTATTGTTATATTTCTAGAGTTGATAAGTGTGAATCAGGAGTACTCATTTTCTGCTATCTTGGCGTTATCAATTTCTATCAGGCATCTCACAAAGAATTTCCCTCTAATCATATGATATAATTATTTTTAAATTACAATTTTTATGACCAAATCTACTTCACTATTTAATATTTATTTTAAGGCCCTGAGTTAACAGTTCTTAGCATAGAAAGATATGTCATATCTATATGATAGTTAGGGGACACTGATTATTTGAAAATGACCTATTGTGTTTCCTTGGGAGGAATACAACACATACTAATATGTTCACCCCATAAAGCAAACCCGTGACAGACCAAACAGTGATTGCATCAATGCCCAATTAGGTGATTCTGTGAGTTTACTTAGATTACTACTAGCAGTAGAGATGAGGGATTATTTACAGAAGAAAGAAAAGACTCAAAGCATTACTAAATGCACACCTCAATATGGGTGTTGTTCATAAAAGCCAAAACACTGGAGCTCTTCACAACTTTTAGGCACTCAACATGTCTCAGACGTCTCCTTTTGGAGCTCAGCTGACCTAGTTGCTTAATTATTTTATACAGCTTAAATGGGACACAGGTGAATCTTGCAAGTTTTAGTTTTCCAGCACATTTGAAGTTTATTTAACCTCCTAAGACTCATGAGACTCTGATCCTCTCCCATTAGAGCAGGGATAGTTTAATTCACAGAAAAATTGTATAGAAAGGACCCCAAAGAATTAAAAATTGTAGATTTAAGTCTCAGGAATAAAGAAATCATTAAAATTTTACTCTGTTCCTCTTCTTGCAGGCAGTCATGATAAGCCGGTCCTATCTGCCTGGCCAAGTAATGTTGTTCCTCATGGACAGAATGTGACTCTTACTTGTGACACTCATAGTGAATCTAGCATATTCAGTCTGTACAAAGAAGATGGGTTTCCTGACCCTCATTTACATGAAACAACATTCCAGAAGAGCTTGGTCATTGGTCCTATGACCTCAGCAGATGCAGGAATCTATAGATGTTTCCATCATCAATACCCTAGTGAACTGTCAACACATAGTGAGCCTCTGGAGATCATAATTTCAGGTCAGAGTCCACATTTGGAATATCATTTCACGCCCCCAAATCGCCCAATCCTAGAATTTCCAGAAAGAGTTTTAGGCAGTTTCATCATTATCATTATAGAGGAATGTTCAACAAAGGAAATTGGATATTGTGCTGGGCATAAAGTAATACCCATGGACATGCACTTTACTGTGCTAAAGTATTCCTGACTTTAAAATAACTCAAAGAAATATTGGGCTTTGAAGATGGATGTTTGATACCAGAGAAGGTATCAAAAAGTTGACATTAGAATGGGAGACATCCTAAATTAGCCTGGGTCTGTAGAATTACAAGTGTTAGTATAACAAAATAATTAATAAAACAGTTGTTAGCAGAAAAAAAGCATTAGGGGGAGACAGTCTATTTTTAGCAATGACAGTGACCAAAGGCTTCAAGTGCCAAAGAATGAATGAGGCCAATAGAAGGTGGCTTTCATCTTCAATAGAAGATGAAAGGCAAAAAGAATGAATAATTTCTAGTGATTTGAGCAGTAACATGTCCCCGCAGAAACCTTATTTATGCCATTTGGCTTGTTTCAAAATTCTGATCTCCAGAAAACTTTTACTTTTTTTAAGAATCATATTTGAGACTTTTTTTCTGCAAATGATTGGAAATTAATAGGAGAATCTATGTCAATAGGCATATTAAAAACTAGAGAAGAAATGTCCAGAAAGCAGTAGGTCAGGATGGTGATTCACCAAAGTTTTGGAGGGGACAATACTCATGAATATCAATCAGGAATGCCTCATATAAATTTGTATAATAGAGCTGATCAGAAGAGTTTCCCTGTTAATCACCCTTACTACTAAATCTCTTATTATTCCAAGGATTATACTTGATCAAAAGTAGCACAAAATGACTCAAAAAAGAGCCTGGTATTAAGCTTGCCATGTTTTCTGCACTCCCCAAACTTGGAAAGGGACAATAGGTAGAATATGGTAGAATGGTTCAGAAGACACATTCTCACAACAAGCCAGTGGGAAAATATTGTGCTGATGATAGAGCCAAAGAATTGAGAGGTGGATATAGAAACATGAAGGAATCTGTGTACAAAGTTGACACAAACACAGAAAAGTACACAGGGGCACTGACAGGGAAAACAGGCTAAGAAAGGGAGGACTCTAGATTTTCCAAGACACAAAGAATGTGATCAGGTTCATGCAGTTTCTTTATTTCTAGGAATCTACATGAAGCCTTTCCTCTCAGCTCTACAAACTCCCCTGGTAAATTCAGAAGGCCATGTGACCCTGAAGTGTCATTCAGAGATTATATTTGACACCTACATTTTGATTTCACACAGAACAGGAAAAATCAAGAACTCTGTCCAGCTTTCTGCAGAACCTCATGTTAATGGTTCACATGCCAGCTACTCAATAAGTCCCATGACACCTAATCATGTTGGGACATACACATGTTATGGTGCCTACAATCACTCCCCCTGTGAATGGTCAGACTCCAGTGACCCCACTGACATCAAAATCACAGGTAAGAGAGTGTACATCTGCTCATCACACTCTTTGTGATGCTTAACAGACATTCTGTAGTGTGGAAGCCTTCAGGAGGAAGATAACTATGGGAAATTTAGATAAAAGCAGCCTTGGTGGGCATTTTAATGGCATAGACAATGAAAACAGAGATACAAGAACAGACAATTGGTCATTCTATAAGACACAGATACAGGGAGGTGCAAAGGAGTCAGAAAAGACGAACAGTAAGGGGCAACTTGTTAAGCTTCATATGAACCACAGAGAAAGAAATCCTTCTACTAGCATTCAAACGCTTAGGCAATTCAGAATTTTGTTTGGTTTCTATCTCTTTAAGAAATCTGCCAGAAGAACCAGGCATATCATATCTCTTACCTGAGTTTAATTGTTTAGTAGGGCTAGTTCTTAATGAGTGTTTAAGCCTTTGCACAGGTGGAACCCAATAATTTTTCTGTTTAGTTTGACAATTCTTCCTTTTATTGTGATTGACCCATTATTCATCCCAGAAAACCACAGCCCTGGGTGATTTAATAGAGTACAAATCACTGTCTATTGTCTACACATCCAAACTATTTTTCAGTTCATGTCCTAAAATTATTCAGACATTCTAGGATGGTTAAAATAAATCCAACAAATTGTGCCCAGGAATATATATACACACTTGCAGCCTGTGAGAGGAGGAGAGAGAGAGAGAGAGAGAGAGAGAGAGAGAGAGAGAGAGAGAGAGAGACCAAGACAAAAAGAGCTGACAAATAGAAAGCATGGCATGTGTAAGAAGAGAAAACCTACAAAAGTCAAAAACCTGGATGGAAGATTTGAAAATGTAAATGGAGAAATAATGGCAGATGTTGGATATTTCAAAACAGATCTATGGAAGCAGATAACACATCACACTGGGACAATAATACACTGAGAGGAACAAGAGAAGGGGAGGAAACACATTCATGAGATATCCTATGCTCATTCAAGAGAGAGTAACAGATATGTAAAAAGAGACAAGACAGAAAATGAATAACTTAGAATAAAGCAGGTTCTAGACTTTTAATATGTTAAATAGTGAAGTTATAGTTGATGAAAATATGAAGTAATTTGAAAGGGAGAAAGTTTAACAGAGAGGGATGGAAAAGGAGGTCGAATGTATATGACATCGAAGAAGAAATGAGGGGGAGGGAAAGGACCAGCAAAGGGGTCACAAGGGAGGGGTGTAAAGAAAATGAACAAAATGAACTGTTAGAGGAGGTCATGATGAAGTCCATTAATTTACATGCTAATTAAAATAAAATCATATGTAACTCTAACTAAATGCATCAATGTGCAAAACAATTGAAAAAGATGAAGGTGTATAAAATACCAGTTAGAAAAAATAATGGGATTGGTAAAAGTTGGGAGACAATAAAGAATAATTGCCTAACCATGTTCAGTATTACACACACACACATACACACACGTACACACACACACACACCACCAACAACAACAACAATTAAAAAACAGTTTAATGGTGTTTTACTTCAAAAACTAAAAAATATTTTCAAAGAAATATAAAAATACCTTATGTATACATAAAAATATTTCATAAGTCCATTGTTAGATAAAATTTATACATATTAATAAAAAACTACTTTTAAAAAGACAGATGGGATGAAATAATGGAAATAGAGGCAGAAACTGTCAAAAATCAAACATGGGGATAAAATGTTTGAGTACCACAGTGAGATCAGAGTCTAAGTATGATACTATAGACAGAAAGATAGAGGAGGGAGAGTAAGAAACTGAGGGAGAAGTAGAGAGATGGAGACAGGGAGGGGGCAGAGAAGGAGAGGTTACAAAAATGTGTGAGGGAGGAGTGAACACTAAGAAGTGAATGAATGGGGTAAGAATCTGGTCTTCTAGAACTCATTAAAAGTGTGATAACGGTGCTGAAGTTATTGCTCCACAGTTGGTGACTTCTGGTGGGGGTGAGGAAGGGGAAGGAGCCAGTAATATTTAAGAGGCGTGCCACTGGAAATTTGACTGTTCTCCAATGAGTACAGGGATAACACAAATTGGACTTTTTAAATGTTTCCTTTTTTTCATTGTTTTTATTTTTAGTTCATATTTTTTTGGGGGGGAAGGTCATAAGGATGGGGACATTAACATAGAAGGACTGGGAGATGAATGTGATATGGGTGCATGATGTGAAATTCCCAAAGGAAAAATAATATTAAAGATATAGAAATGACATGAAGTTGGGTGTGAGAGAAGCAGGAGAGAAGGAGAATGCTGTAAAATATAGCTTATGAAATTAACAAAGCATACAACAAAAAATAGTCAATGTTAAAAAAGAAAAAAAGGAAACTGTCTCTGTGTCTTTTCTTCAAGGTGTATACAAGAAGCCTTCTCTGTCAGCCCTGATGGACCCTGTGCTAATGTCAGGAGAGACTATGACCCTGTCCTGCACCTATGACCATCAGTTTGACATGTTCCATCTGTCCAGAGAAGGGGTGCCTCAGGGACAAGGGCTGCCTGCAGTGCAGAGCCACAATGGTAAATTTGAGGCCAACTTCCTTCTTAGTCCTGTGATCCAAAAAGGGAGCTACAGATGCTATGGCTCTTTCAGGAACTCTTCCCATGTGTGGTCATCCCCAAGTGACCCCTTGTCCCTTCCTGCTAAAGGTAAGGAAGCCTCATATATATCCCAAGTCCTGAAACTAATGAAATCCTAAGGCTAGACCATTCCTGAGAACCATCCTACTGATGGTAAAGGGATATACATATACATGCATAATAAAAATGCACTCAGCAATATTTATACATGTGTGTACACAGACACACCTATAACAATTATAACCAAAGAAAAAGATGCTATCAACTTAAGAGTATTGGGGTGTTAAAAGAAAGCTTTAAGAAAGGGTAACAGGAAGACATTGAGAAAAGGAAATGGAGTGACAAAGGGATATAATTATATTTCCATTAAAAACTTTTTAAAAGGAGATGAAGGTTTAGTGAGGGTATTACAGAATGATAGACCAGGAACTTGCCAGTGAATCCTTAACTTGTTGGCCAGACACACTGCGTTATCCGTGGAACCAGGCAAATATAGGAAGGGATCAGGACAGACTTAGGAAAAAGCTTGGGATCAGCTTGGGCAGATCTGAGATGGTGCAGCACTTCTGATGTCTCTTCACATAGATCTCTCTACAGTATTCCTATTGCCTCAGCACAATTTGAAACCCAAAGAGTCATCTCCTTTAAGCAAACCACATACAGGCATCCTATAATTTTAAGTGCTCAGCACTAAGTAGTGAGGTAGGTACTGGTCACTGTCCAAACTCAAAGGACGTTCCATAAAAGGATGACAGACAGCATCACTGACTAACTCTTGTTCCATCTCCTGTTCCCTTCTCTACTATATTCATCAGGAAAGTGCCCTTCATGCATAGAAACAGATTCCAAAACCAGTGAGTAAATGGGGGACAAAACCTCTTTGGGTTCATGTTTTTGGCTCAGCTGCCTCAAGGCTCTGTAGTCAGCCTCATCATCTCCCTTCTCTCATTCTTAACTCTGAAACATCAAAGGTTGTTTAGGAGCAGTATGGAACCTCTCGGGGCTCCTCATCTCTCACTTCTGCACCTAAGATCTCCTGTAATTGAATAGGAGAGTAAATTTTACTCTCTTCCCCAAAACAATGGATGACTCCTGAAGAGGAGGCGATGGGGCCTTAAAAAAGGAAAGAGACAGAAAGAATATTTTGTAAAAATACAACCTAAGGTGGAATAGACTTCATTTCACTTTTCTCCTTAAAGAGATGGCATATTTGGTTCAAGGGTATTATAGATGTAACCTAACTGAGCACTGTTACCAATCTCAGTTTAAGATATTGGACACATGGCCTGAAGTGCCTGTCCTGCAGATTTTGCCCTTGAGTATAACGCCCTTATATTCCTGGATGTGGCCTTCTGCTGGAGAATGCGCAGCTTACAAGCAACAACATTCCTAACTACAACTCCCACTTCTCCAAACATTTAGCAATTGCCCATAACTTCTTTGGTAGGGTTGGGATTTCATGTCTACCTCCCCTCTCCATGCTGCAATTCAAGCTGGATAACAGCTTGAACTTGCACTGGTCTGGGTCACTGTCACACCTTTCTGTGAAGTTCGTAAATTCAACTACTCTGCTGTGTCCAGAAGAAAGTTTCCTTGTATTTATTCATGGTCTTTTTTGCAATCTCATCTCCTATCTCTTTCACAATGATCCCTGAATATATAGGAAAGATGTGATATAAACCTCTTTAGAGTCAAGAATTCTATAGTCCCTTATTCTCTGCAACTTTTCCAGTTGTGTATATCTATAAATAACCATCTGTCACAAATATAAGCACTTTGGCTGAGAGTTGAGAAATGCATTAATATGCAGATCTAATTATTAGTAATTAGAACTCGGTTTAATACTATATCCAAATAGCAGATTAGGAGTAGTAGGTTCTCCATCAAGTCCTTTTATCCTAAATAATATTATATTAATTATCTATCAATTAATAGATATTATGCAATGTAATAAAATGGGGATCCTAATATTTACCTCTTAATTGAGTTCATTTCTTTCTCCAGATAGCCACAAGAACGTGCACATTCTAATTGGGCTCTTAGTGACCATGGTCCTTGTCATCATCATCATCCTTTATTCTTGTTACTTTTCCAGAAAGAATAAGTCTCCAAAACAAGCAGGTGGGTGTCATCTGCGTACAATGATAAAGAGTGAAGAAATACTGGTGTGTATTTTCCCTAACAAAAGGAAATTTGGTACAAGACAAGGAAAACTAAGACTGGGCTTTCTAGAGAGAACAACAGAGCTCTTGGACTTTTTCTCAACTCTCATAGCACAGACTAAAACCTTAATGCATCTTCTGCATCTTCAAAGCATAGAGTGATATATAGGGAAGGTTTTGTGTATGTGTGTGTGTGCATGTGTATTTGTGTGTGTGTGTTTGACAGAGAGAGAGAGAGAGAGAAAGAGAGAGAGAGATGAAAGGGAAGACTGAGGGAGAGAGATAGAATGTGGTAAAGAGATAATTGTGAGGGTGGAGCATGGGTGGGATGGGGCTCTGAACAAAGAGAAGCAGAACATTTGTGTCTGCTTTGTGGCAAGTGAGGAGCCATGGGTTTTACCACATATCTCACTAGTACATTGGATTTGAAATGAGAGTGCTGAAATATTTCACTATTTGTTTTTAATTTCTCCTGTCCCCTAAAAATGCAGCCAGCACGGAACAAGAGTCTGAAGTCAAAATAACAATAAACAGACAGGTAGGTGTTCCTGAGCATGTCATCTTCTACCCAGTCTAATATCCCCTCATACTCTGCAATAATATGTGTATACAACACCATTTAATATTTACATCTTTCTAGGACCTTGAAAGACAAGAAGGGCAGGAGGTGACATACATAGAATTTGAACAGAGCATCCTCAAGCAAAACTTGACACTTCCCATTTCCCAGATTCCCAAAGAGTTTTCTACAGATACCACTGTGTACATGGATGTTATGAAATGATAAACTGAGATCAAAAATGTCTGCACCCTGTGAGTTCTCAAAGAAAGATCTAAGGAATTCTTTTGTGGAAAACAAAGCCCTTTCATCAACAAAGACTGATGCAGTGAAATTACAGCTGCAATATATAGGCAGAGATCTTTAACTTTGGGATTTTCCTTCATTATTCTAATAATGTAGCTTACCTTTACATAAAAAGACTATAGTGCTCACTGACCACTAGACAGAAATCAAATTCTATTGATTAGTCCATAGTTGACTATTTTATAGCTGCAGACCTCTACAATCTAACCAGCTATATTTTCTAGACCTCCTTGAAGCTGCACTCTGTCTTACAATTCCATACCAACGAAAGGCTCATTCTTTTTATTACTATCTATTACCAATATATGGTAATGTTGTACAACATAATGGTTCTCATAGCAATCTTATCTGTATATATATTTTGATAATTTTCACAACCAATTACCTTAACTTGACTCTCTACCACTCCTGCTAACATCCCCCCAGAAGCCTACTCTTAACACTGGGCCTTAACATATGCTGTTCTGTGTTCTCCAGGTGTTATTTGTTAAAGTCTTCTCCTACCAGGAGCACGTACCCAAAATACCAGAGGTCACATAAGACACAAAACCCCAAGGAGATACCCTACTGGACCTAGAGACTCAATAGCCACCAGAACCCAATGACACTTAGGCTAAAAGACAAGAGGGGAAACAAAACCAAGGGAAGAACATCCAAAAACACCCATCTAATAAAGATAAACTCAAAAATTAGCACCTAAACCTATAGTAGCCACAAAACCCAGATGACTACAGGCCAGTGTAAGAACATAATCAAAAATATCCAGGGCAATATAGCACCACCAGAGCCAAGATATCCTACTACAGCAAACCCTGGATAGTCCAACACAGCAGAACCAGTTGAAAATGACCTTAAATACAATCATATGAAGATGATAAAGACCTTTAAAGAGGAAATAAATACATTAAATAAATATAAAAATACAATCAAATAGGTGAAGGAAATGGGAAAAAAGTTTAAGACCTGAAAACGGAAATAGAAGTCATAAAGAAAATACAAACTGATGGAATCCTGAAGATTGAAAACTACGTGTGTGAACAGAAACTACAGATACAAGCATCACCAACTGAGTACAAGATATGGAAGAAAGAATCTCAGGCATAGAAGATTTTATAGAAGAAATTGATACATCAGTCAAAGAAATTTCCACCCCTAGCCAAGGAGGTACAGGCAAATGATAGCAATTGGAAGAAGACAAGTCAGGTTTAAGAGTACTGATAATCTGGTAAAAGCCCATACATCCAAGAGTGTATAGGCATCACAAACTGAAATTTCCGAATTGAAAAAAAGAGAGAGAACGAAAGTTTGTCAGTACATTCAGGAGGAGTTGGGTTGGGGGCTGAATATGATCAAAGCACATTGGATATAATTCTCAAATATCCAATAAAAACGTAACAATCCAGATGGTAGATGACTCTGTCATCTGTAGTTTCTCACACGGACTTCTGAGAACACATACAAGATGTGGCATACACACAGGTACTGGTGATTAGGAGGACCCTTCCAGAATGCCCTGGGGTCTGTAACTGTAAAATCTAGAATGGACAGCCTTTCATATTTCATGATGCGTTGTGAAGGGTGAAGGTACTGATCCACCTCTACTGTCATTCTGCAGCTTTCCTGACATTGGCAGACTGGGTCACAGTGAATCCTCAGTTTTTATCTCTTAAAAAAATCACTTTTAAACAATTCTCTTTCCCAGTGCTTTGTGCATGAGTGTTCCATCTAACTAGCCTTATGTCACTGACAGAAAACAGTAGGACCCATGTGTTCAGAGGGCTAACAACATAGTTTTCTTTCTGTATTTCTTCATTACTGCTGATTAGCCTTAAGAAAGTGATTTTTGTATCTTGAAAACTTCATTGTCAGTTTTATCTCAAATTAATGTTAAAATTTAATTTTATATTAAAATTATTTTTACATGAAAATTTTAGTAATTTAACATTACTGATATTCATTAACCAAGTGTTAAAATATCATTTTTTAAATTGCTTCACAATTGACATTTTTATTGGTTATTTTATTTATTTACATTTCAAATGTTGTTCCTCTTCAAGTCTCCTGTCCACAACCTCCCCAATAACAATCCCCCACACCCTTGCCTTTAAAAGGTTGCTCCCCCACCCACCCAACAACTCCTGCCTCACTTCTCTAGTGTTCCCCTTTGCTGGGCCATCAAGCCTCCACAGGACCAAGGGTCTCCCCTCCCATTGATGCCAGATAAGGCAATCTTCTGCTACATATGTTGCTGAAGCCATAGACCCATCAATATATACTCTTTGGTTGGTGGTTTAGTCCCTGAGAGCTCTGGGGAGTCTGGTTAGTTGATATTATTGTTCCTCCCATAGGGTTGCAATCCTCTTCAGCTCCTTCAGTCCTTCCCCTAGTACTTCTATTGAGGTCCCTGGGCTCAGTCTGAAGGTTGGCTGTGAGTATCTGCATCTGTATTAGTCAGGTGCTTGCAGAGCCTCTCAGAGGACAGCTATACCAGGCTCCTGTCAGCAAGCACTTCTTGGCATGAGCAATAGTGTCGGGGCTTGGTGTCTACAGATGGGGTGGATCCCTAGGTGGGACAGTCTCTGCTCCATTTTTTGTCCCTGCATTTCCTTTAGACATGAACAATCTGCGTTAAAATTTTTTAGATGGGTGGGTGGCACTAACCTTCAACTGGGGGCTGGCCGTGCTTATCTACTAGAAGTGGTCTATTCAGATTCTATCTCCCCTCTGTTGTGTATTTCAGCTAATGTCATCCCTGTTGGGTCTTGAAAACCTCTCACTACCCTGGCATCTGGAACTTTCTAATGGCTACCCCCTCTTCTCCACTGCCCACTGCTACATGTTCCTATTCATTTTCCTGACCTTCTGGACTTCTCTCCTGTATCTTCCCATATCTGATCCCGTTCCCCCTTTATCCCTCCCTCTCCTCTCTCCCTCCTAGGTCTCTTCCTCCCGTTACCTCCTGTGATTATTTTGTTTCCATTTCTAAGATTGACGCATTCATGCTTTGGTCTTCTTTTTTGTTAAGGTTCATATGATCTGTTGTATCATGGGTATTCTGAGCTTTGGGGCTAATATCCACTTATCAGTGAGTACATACCATGTGTGTCCTTTTGGGTCTGGGTTACTGCTGCCTGTGCCCTGGACTACTCAATGCCCGACCCTAGCTGCCCTTGGGTATTGGAGGTGAAGTGGCTCTCAGTCAACTACACAGACTCCAGGAGCAGGTGAAAAACACAACAGCAAGCTCATCTGAACACTGCTGCAAGCACCTCTAATACCTCCCCACCCACGCTCCATTGGTCCCAAGAAAGCATCTCTTCTAAACAGCAGTTCCCAATTGGCTAGTGTTATCTGCCATAGCAATCCAGATTTTCTCAGGAAGTCCTCAGTTAGATCCCGCTGCAAGAGATGCTTTTGGGACTGCATGGTCCCCTAGCATTTACATAGAGGTGGTCCCACAGTTCCTGCTACAGGTTACCACACCCAGGATGATATTTTCTAGTTTCATCTGTTTGCCTGCAAGTTTCATGAAGATATTGTTTTTAATAGCTGAGTAGTACTTTATTGACCTTTGACAAAGAAGCCAAGACCATCCAGTGGAAAAAAGAGTATTTACAATAAATGGTGCTGGTTCAACTGGTCAGCATGTAGAAGAATGCAAATTGATCCATTCTTATCTCCTAGTACAAAGCTCAAGTCCAAGTGGATCAAGAACCTCAACATAAGGAAGGTCTGAAGGAGCTGAGGGAATTTGCAGCCCCATGGAGGGAGCAAAAGCGTCAATGGGCCTGACCCCCCCCCCCCCGGTAGTCCTGGAGTTTGGACCACCAACCAAAGAATACACATCTATGGACCCATGGTTTGGACCACATATGTGGCAGAGGATGACCTTGACGGCCATCAGGGAGAGAGGAGAGGCCCTTGGGCCTGAGGATGTTAGAGGCCCCAGTAAAGGGGAATGTCCATGTGGGAATTGCGGATGGGTGGGCGGGTGGGTGGGAGGTGGAATTCCCTCATAGAGGCGGGGATGGGGAGGGGATAGGGGGTTTCCAAAGAGGAGACCCAGAGAAGGGGAAACATTGGAAATGTAAATAAAGTATCAAAAATAAAAATAAACAAAAACAAAAACAAAAAAAAATACTAAGATCAAATAAAACGAGTTCTGTGAAAGCCCCTTGAAACCATCACTAGGCATGGCCCCTAAAATGGGTGTCTGCATCCAGTGAAGATTCAGGGAGCACATGCCAGCTCCAGGAGAGCAACGAGCCCTGCCTTCACTGTTGCCTCTGTGAGAACAGCTAAGAGAAACATCTCCTTTGATGACACAAATAACCGAGTTTATTAAAGTGGTATGTGTGGGTTGTCTTAGGAGATTTGAAGGCTAGCATCCATTAAGGTTATGGTGCAAATTGCCTGTCCACACTCTGTGGTGCTCCTGTGCCTGTCTGCACTCTCCGGTGATCTTGTTGTTGACATATGGGACATGAATACATGGAAGGGTGGGAAGGTTTTTTGGTTTCTTAGGGCTTAACTGCTAGGTGAAAGGTTTTTAGGCTAACTACTGCCCAACAGCAGCATCCTATAGTAGGTCTCTGGGCTTAGTGAGAATGGTCACCTGGGAACTTCCCAACCCAGCAGGCCTCCTTTAAATAAAGTATCTTCAAACTTTTCATACACACACACACACACACACACACACACACACACACACACACCATACACATACACACACCATACACACACACACACATGCACACACACACACACATACTCATACACACATGTGGGCGCACACACACATACACACACCATATATATGTATTAATAATTAATAAATAAAATATAGTTTTTAAATGGTTAGTATACCTTTAAAATAAAATTGTATTCTGTGGTATTCTGAGCCTGGAGATATTTAAGAGGAGAGTTCTGAGGTCAGGTAACGTTGACAGATCTGAACATAACCCTTCTCCTGCAGGGTCATGGAGGAAATCCTGCTTAACTTTGCCTAATAAACTTACTTGACTGTGGGGCAAAAAAAAAAAAAAAAAAAAAAAAAGAACCTCCACATAAAACCAGATACTTTCTCTTAGATAAGAGAAAGTGAGAAAGAGCCTCAAATACATTGGCACAAGGGAAATTTTCCTGAACAGAACACTAATGGCTCAGGCTCTAAGATCAACAATTGATAAATGGGACCTCATAAAATTGCAAAGCTTCTCTAAGGCAAAGGACACTATCAATAGGACAAAACAGCAACCCACAGATTGGGAAAAGATCTTTACCAACCCTACATCCAATAGAGTGCTAATATTCAATATATACAAAGAACTCAAGAAGTTAGACTCCAGAGAAGCAAATAACCCTATTAAAAATGGGTTTCAGAGCTAAACAAAGAATTCAACTGAGGAATCTCTAATGGCCAAGAAACACCTAAAGAAATGTTCAACATCCTTAGTCATTAGGAAAATGCAAATCAAAACCACACTGAGATTCTACCTCACACCAATCAAAATCACTAAGATCAAAAACAGGTGACAGCAGATGCTGGCAAGAATATGGAGAAAGAGGAACACTCCTCCACTGTTGGTGGGATTGAAAGCTGGTACAAGCACTCTGGAAATCAGTCTAGTGATTCCTGAGAAAATTGGACATAGTTCTACCTGAAGACTCAGCTATACCCCTCCTGGGAAAATACTCAGAAGACGCTCCAACATGTAACAAGGACACATGGTCTACTATGTTCATAGCAGCCTTATTTATAATAAGCAGAAGCTGGAAAGAACCCAGATGTCGCTCTATGGAAGAATGGATACAGAAAATGTGGTTCATTTACATATTGGAGTAGTATTCACTGTCAGTTTTTAATCCTTGTGTGGAGTAGACAAGGCTCACTGTAAACCTTCAAGTTCTCTTCTTCAAGACACATCTGTTCTGTGGATGCAGCTCAGCTCATGGAATAATTCCTATCACATAGCAGGTCCTGAGTAAGACCCTCAGAATCACAAAGCAGAACCAAAACAAAAAGCCAAGCTCTGTGTGCTCATTCTCATATGTGGATGCTTAGAAAGTTGATTTTTAAATACTTTTTCTATTTCAAATACGCAGACACTAAACGGTGCACATTTTCACCATTCCCCATTTTCCTCTTTCATCCTCTTGGTGTCTTGCTGAAACCATTCCTACTTTGTTGTTTTCCTTTGACCCATCAAATTTAACTAGAGTTTTTTTGAACATGCGGAGGAATTTATTTAATAGCACTTGGGTAACTTAGCAGGGACTACAGCACTAAAGATGTAAAAATTAGCCGGGCAGTGGTGGCGCACGCCTTTAATCCCAGCACTTGGGAGGCAGAGGCAGGCGGATTTCTGAGTTCGAGGCCAGCCTGGTCTACAGAGTGAGTTCCAGGACAGCCAGGACTACACAGAGAAACCCTGTCTCGAGAAAAAAAAAAAGATGTAAAAATTACATCTCTTACATAGAACCCATTAACTACCCATATATCCACAATGAGATTTTTAAAACTACTGCTAAGATTTCATATAGTTAAAATTGCTAAGTAATATTACCCCTGATCCTAACAGCCAATCAATCATTTAGAAGACATCGATAGAGTATTGAACATATACATGACATTACTTTTATCTTGTCTGTACAAGGTTAAATACACAATAAATGATGGTAACAATAAAAGTTGACATGAACATAAAACAGTGATCACCAGAGTCTGGAAAGATGAGGGTATTGGGACAGGTGGAACTCAAATAAGGGGCACATTTAGATAAATGCTAGTTATCTTCAGCACAGCCAGATGACTACAGTTTCCAATAATCTATTATATATTTTATGAATAAACAAGTGAGAGCAATTTGAAGATAATAAAGTAAAAGACAAATGTCTAATTTTGTCCTCTAACCTCTAGAAGCATGCATACTGTGGTATTTTCATATATGGAGATTGAAATATTAATTAGTGTGGTTTGATCAGTACATGTGGTGTGAATACATTAATGTGTTACATTACATTGTACCCTACAAATTTGTGCAGTTATAATCCAAAGTACAGTACACAATACAGCCTGTGATCCACAGTGTAAAGTTATAGAAAATGATATCAGATGACTGGTGTAGAAGTGGAAAGGGAGATGAAGGAATTGCCAAGGAGATGAGTCAAGGAGAGCATGGAGCACAGCAGAGAGAAGGACCTATCAGAAGAAAGGCTGAGAGTTGAAAAATGGAAAAAATGGAGGATAAGCTCATTGAAGGCAAGACAGGGTGAAAAGGAGACAAGACAGACACTCTGGAATAGTAGATACTGTCCAGAAAGAAGAAGGTGGGAGAGAGCTCAGAATGCTGCAAGAATCACCTAGGATAGATATGAGACGTTATGAGAGAGATACAGACAACTGTATCTTATGCATACAAATAATTCAGGCCATTGTCTTTGGAAAGAGCCTGAGGAGAGAAGACATGGTTAGGTGAGGGGGTCCTATGTATTAGGGGACCAAAACAGGAGTTAAGAGGGTCAGAGTGTGCAGAGCTTAACACTATTAGTATTACTTAGGGTTCAACATTGTATATGTGGGTGTACAATAGGGCTAGGTTAGGTGACTTCCTCTAAATAAGTGAAGTAAATAATCTTGGCTTTGGAGAAAAAAGGAATCAACACTCAGAAGGATGTCAGGCAAAGACAACTCATGACTTCCTGTTATGAATATTCCATATAACACAGGTCTTTGTGAGACATGCAGTGAACAGCGGCCAAGGCTGTATCTCCAGAGGGTTCTGGGGTCTCCAGAGTGAGGTAACACATTGAAGGAAACTGAAGACACTAGACTGGGTACTGGAAAGGGAATTTCCCTAGGCTTCAGACTATATTTCCATTATTCTACTCCAGATCTGTTGTGAGCAGTACCTAAGAGGTGTGAAAAATGGGACTTACAGAGCACTTACTTTCTTGCTTCCAAATTGACTGGCCCAGACAGACCACTGAAAGAGAACCATTGGTGAAAATTTAACCCTCCAGTATCCAACGTCTGGTATAGATTTCCCTGCATAAGAAGTTATGGAGTAAATAATGTATTCATGTTTCTCTCTGTGTGTGTGTATGTATACATGTATTTGTCTATCTACCATATACATATTATTTATATAGCTACTATTTATAATAAGTTTAATCATTTATCATCTATTATTCATCTAGTATGTATGAATATATGTATGTATGATGTACTGATATCTCTCTCTCTCTCTCTTTGTGTATCCATATAGCTATTATCTATTGATTGTTCATCTTTTATCTATTATCTTCAGTCTATCAATCCATATGCCAGTCAGTTTCAGTCATTTATTTATCACCTATCTTTCTTCTGTACATCATCTGTTTTTGTCTGTGTATCACTTTTTACATAGCTTTAGCTTTCATATGTATATCTGTGTATCCATAAGAATGGTTTTTTCCCCAAATAATCACATACTTGAGGGTCACCCTTATCTTTTTGGTCCCTTCCTCCCTCCTCCCATAAAGTCTATCAGTTGCCATGGAACCCTAACAGATCATGGGTTGAATAGAGGTAATCAAGTTCCATGGCTCAGATTCTAGCAGAGAACCAGTTATGTCCACCTCAGCAGAATTCTAAGGAAATTAAACTATCCTTAGCTGCCACCAATATCATAGGCTTTGAATTAAGAGAGGGTCTAGCTTTTGTAGGAGATGGACCTTTCTGCTAACCTCCTTTCATTTCAGGACTCACCAAGACACATGAAGGTGGTGTCCTATGGGGCCATGATACTGATACAGCTTCAGCTCCATTAGCTTCCAGTCTGTGTGCATTCATAGACAACAGATACTTGTGAGACAGTAGGAACAACAGGACATGTGTGGTCTGAGTTCCTGACCACTGAATTTCAATATCTTTTGCTCCATAGGCAAAAGGAACATTGTCTTCTTGAAATATATAGTTGTCAATTGTTCTTGGATGGACTCCTAGAAGAGACAAAGAATCATTTCTTTTATATTTCAGATATGAAAGGAGGGTTTTCCTCAAAGCAAGGTCTTAGTAGTGCTGAGATTCCTCTCTTTTCACATTAAACTTCTTTTTTTATGTTTTCATGACAGGGTTTATTATACATCTCAGTTTATCCCAGAACTCACTTATGTGGCACAGATTGGACTCAAAATTCTTGTCCCTTAAACCTGCCAAATGCTGGCAATACAGTGTGCACTGCCACACTTGTCTTTAGCCATTTATATGTCTATTTATAAGGGGAAAATATTTATCTGACTCCTAGTTCTATCATTGTGGGTGAGTCACTAGAGGCAGAGCATTGGCCACATTGCATCTATAGTTAAAAAGCAGAGATCAAGGAATTCATGCCTCAACACAACTTGCTTTCTTCACTCCAGAACAGTTCAGGATATTCTGCCTAGGGAATTGTGCCATGCCTTAAATGAAGGGCAGGTCTTCTCATGCCAGTTAAACTAAACAGGAAAAACTTCCACCAGATTTGCCAATGAACTCTCTCTGATTTAGACAGTCTCTCTCTCTCTCTCTCTCTCTCTCTCTCTCTCTCTCTCTCTCTCTCTCTCTCTAATTGTATTTTTATTGTATTTGGAAGTGATTCTACATTGTGGAAAGTTGATATTTTTAATTAAAAATCACACTACCAAAAATTAAGATAACAGTACCATTTACAGCTCCCTTAAATATTTAGAAACAAATCTTACCATTTTATCCAGCTACACCACTCTTGAAAGACTTTAAGTTAACACACCATTTGCATAGTCATGTTTATTAATCCACTAGGCAATCAAAATTTCTGTGAGTTCATGTGTATAATAGCAATGTCATGTACAGAGACCAGAAATTCAGAGCACTCCTCCATTCTCTGGCTTTTAGAACTTTTTTTTTCCTGATCCCTCTTTAGTGATGTTCCCTATTCCTGGAAAATGTGGAAATAGAATTTACAAGACAGCCACTTGTTGAAGGACTTAGAGAGAGGAATAAGCACTGAGTATAAGCAAAATACATTGTGTGAACATATGAAATTTCCTCCAAGATAAAACATCTTAGATTAAGAAGAGCTCTTTCTTTCTTCTCATGATATTTTTTTAATTGTGCATAAAATTTTATCTAGTAAACTTATTTCTAGGAATTTATGTTGACAAAATATGTATGTACTGTGGGATATCTATCACAGTATTATATACAATGGTGAATTATGAGAAACATGTCAAAATTAAATACAGAATTAATAAATTATGAAATTACTTGTAGACATTTCTATAATAATTAAAATGCTATTTTTGGCTAAAACTTTAGAAGTCAATATTATCATTATCTTATACTTTCATATTATAAATATGATTAAAATAAATTAAATCACTTTGTAAAAACATTATGCAATTGGAAATTATTTCTGACAGATCAACTCTTACAGTTTTATAGGCCATTCGTTTTTTTCTCCTTCGAAATGACAAAGGAAAGTTGACTTCAGTCAAAATAGCGCACAACCTGATCTCATAAATCACACATTTAATGTTACTTGTTTTCGGTAGGCTTTGAAAACCTTACTACTGTCACACTCAACTAGAAATAAGTTGACAACTCCTGACTAAAATCAGAGAAAATAAATACTAGTATTCTAAGATATACAGGACTCACCTCCCTTATGTGAACATAAAATTCAAATACCTCCAATGTTCTCCCTTGAAGATATGTTAGCTTCACTCTGAGCAAAGAGCAACATTCCTTTGCGTTTCCCAAGGCCATTACACTGAGATTCATCAGATACCTATAACACTTGCTGAAGTTATACCTTAAATATTTCTATTTGGCATGTATGAAGTGTACTTCCTTATCTTTTTTGATAACTTTTGGTTGAAAGTTGATTTTATTTGGTATTAGAATGGCTACTCCAGCTTGTTTCTTGGGACCATTTGTTTGGAAAATTGTTTTCCAACTTTTTACTGTGAGGCAGTGTCTGTCTTTGTCACTGAGGTGTGTTTTCTGTATACAGCAAAATGCTGGTTCCTGTTTACATATCGAGTCTCTTAGTTTATGGCTTTTTCTTGGGGAATTGAGTCCTTTGATATTAAGAGATATTAAGGAAAAGTGATTGTCACTTTCTATTATTTTTGTGGTTAGAGGTGGTATTATGATTATGTGGCTATCTTCTTTTGGGTTTATTGAAAGATTACTTTCTTGCTTTTTCTAAGGTGTAATTTCCCTCCTTATGTTGGTGTTTTCCATCTATTATCCTTTGTAGGGCTGGATTTGTGGAAAGATATTGTGTAAAGTTGGTTTTGTCATGGAATATCTTGTTTTCTCCATCTATGGTAATTGAGAGTTATGCTGGGTGTAGTAGCCTGAGCTGGCATTTGTGTTCTCTTAGGGTCTGTATGAGATCTGCCCAGGATCTTCTAGCTTTCATAGTCTCTGGTGAGAAGTCTGATGCAATTCTTATAGGTCTGCCTTTATATGTTACTTGACCTTTTTCCCTTACTGCTTTTAATATTCTTTTTTTGTTTAGTGCATTTGGTGTTTTGACTATTATGTGACAGGAGGAATTTCTCTTCTGGTTCCATCTATTTGGAGTGCTCTAATCTTCTTGTATATTCATGGGCATCTCTTTCTTTAGGTTAGGAAAGTTTTCTTCTATAATTTTGTTGAAGATATTTACTGGCCCTATAATTTGGGGATCTTTTGCTCTCTTCTACACCTATTATCCTTAGGTTTGGTCTTCTCATTGTGTCCTGGATTTCATGGATGTTTTGGGTTAGGAGTTTTGCTTTTTGCATTTTCTTTGACTGTTGTGTCAATGTTTTCTATGGTCTCTTCTGCACCTGAGATACTCTCTTCTATCTCTTGTATTCTGTTGGTGATGCTTGCATCTATGACTCCTGATCTCTTTCCTAGGTTTTCTAACCCCAGGGTTGTCTCCTTTTGTGATTTCTTTATTGTTTCTGTTTCCATTTTTAGATCCTGGATGGTTTTGTTCAATTCCATCACCTGTTTGGTTGTATTTTCCTGTAATTCTTTAAGGGATTTTTGTGTTTCCTCTTTAAGGACTTCTAGCTGTTTACCTGTGTTCTCCTGTATTTCTTTAAGGGAGTTATTTATGTCCTTTTTTAAGTCCTCTATCATCATCATGAGAAGTGATTTTAGATCCGAATCTTGCTTTTCTGGTGGATGGTGTATCCAGGACTTGCTATGGTGAGAGAATTGGGTTCTGGTGATGCCAGATAACTTTGGTTTCTATTGCTTATGTTCTTGTGCTTGCCCCCTACCATCTGGTCATCTCTAGTGCTACCTGCCCTCCCTTTATCTGTCTGGAGCCTATCCTTCCTGTGATCTTGATTGTGTCAGAACTCCTCAGAAACCAGCTGTCTCTGGGATCCTGTGATTCTGGGATCCTGTGATCCTCTGATCCTGAGATCCTGGGTGTAACAGAAGTCCTGGGAGTCAAGCTGCCTCTGTGACCCTGAGATTCTGGTGTGACCAAGCTCCTGTGATCCTGGGAGTGGTAGAGCACCTGTCTTGAGCTTCCTGTGGGTGTTGTGGAACTGGCTGAGGAGTTTGTGCCCAAGGTCTGCTCAGAGCACCCGCCCAGACCGGAAGCTCCTCTCATGATCTTTTAATCTAGTTCTCTCTCTCTCTCTCTCTCTCTCTCTCTCTCTCTCTCTCTCTCTCACACACACACACACACACACACACACACACACACACACACACTGTGACAAATATCAGTAAAGGCATCATAATGCAACCCAATAATTTGTATGCTAACCTTAAAAGTTAATAAAAAATTAAAAATATAATTTTAAATTTAGCTTTCAAATATAAATGTATGCATGTATTTATCTTTCTGAATCTGGTTTATTTTGCTAAATGTAATGATTTCAAGTCGCATTCATTTTCCTGCGAATGTTCTATTTTATTTTTATTTGTTACTGCTGAAAAATTTTTATGTCACTTGGATTAAAAAGACTTCAAATATAATTGTACCTTTATGATGCTCACTGTTCATGTAACCTTGGTAGGGCAAGGCAGGAAGATCTCAAGTTGAAGGCTACCTAGCAAGCCCCTGTTTCAAAACAGCAAACAGTCAAAAAATAAAGATGCATCTCATCATCTATGAAGAAAAATGAAAAAGAGAACATATGGAGTGGTGTAATACTTGGGTGGCTTTCGTCAACTTGATGTAAGCTATAGTCATTTGGGAAGTGAGACTCTCAACTGAGAAAATGCATCCACATATTTAGCCTATAGGCAAGGCCGTTGGGCATTTTCTTGATTCATAACTGATGTGGGAAGGCCTTATTCACTGCAGGTGGTCCTACTCCTGGGCAAGTCATCATAAGTTGTATAAGAGAGTAGGCTGAGAAGGTCATGAAGAGCTGGCAATAATGTGGTGAACGACCATGGTGTTTGTTTCAGTTCCTGCTTCTAGGTTCCTGCGTTGGCTTCCCTCAATGGACTGTGACCTCGGATATGTAAGACAAAAAAACCTTATCCCTGAAGTTGCTCATTGCCATTGGATTTTATCATAGGAACAGAAAACACATCAAAGATTAGTAGTGTGTATATAGATTTGTGACTCTTTCTGGGGAGATAAAAAGCAAACATCTGTTGATGCAAGATAGGATGCCAATAACACATCAAATAAAGGATCCATCTAGGTCTATTTTGCTGAACTAATGAGTTTATTAGGATTGATTATTGGAACATGGGTAACTCAAAAGTGTCTGTACACCAGCAGCTCATGCCATCATGGGTGATGATGCACCTGCACCCCTATGGCTACATGTATGAGTTGATGGCAGCTTGGATAATTGGAAGGTCTCTTCTCCTCAGATATTGTTATTGCTCCTAGAACTTTAGTCAGGGCTCTTGGCAATCGGCAATCTTTTTTTTTTTTTTTTTGGTTTTTCAAGACAGGGTTTCTCTGTGTAGCCCTGGCTGTCCTGGAACTCACTCTGTAGACCAGGCTGGCCTCAAACTCAGAAATCCACCTGCCTCTGCCTGCCAAGTGCTGGGATTGAAGGCATGCACCACCACTGCCTGGCTCCCTTGGCAATCTTTTATGTTTCAGGATCTTCCTGAGACTTGTGAGATTTTGTTTATTTCCCGAGTCTTGAGTTTTCTTCCATATGGCAATGTTTCAATTCAGAGGAACTGAATTCAAGAGCATAATAATAGAAGCATAAGAGAAGGAGATGCCACATCTTAGAAAATTGTTCTCAGTGGAGGATAAATCAACCTCTAAATATTTTTATTGGATATTTTCGGCAGACCCCCTATCCCCTCCCCCTCCCCCTGCTTCTTTTTTTTTTTCTTTTTGATACTTTATTTACATTTCCAATGTTTCCCCTTTTCTGGGTCTCCTCTTTGGAAACCCCCATCCCCTCCCCCTCCCTGCCTCTGTGAGGGAATTCCTCCTCCCACTTACCCGCCCTCCCATCCCCATATTCCCACCTTGACATTCCCCTTTACTGGGGCCTCTAGCACTGTCAGGCCCAAGGGCCTCTCCTTTCTCCCTGATGGCCATGGAGGTCATCCTGTGCCACATATGTAGTCCGAACCATGAGTCAATAGATGTGTATTCTTTGGTTGGTGGTCCAAACTCCAGGACGACCGGGGGTGGGGGGGTTCAGGCCCATTGATGCTCTTGCTCCCTCCATGGGGCTGCAAATACCCTCAGCTCCTTCAGACCTTTCTCCAACCCCTCCATCTGGGACCTCACTCTCAGTCCAGTG